>CM055828.1:29871024-29907147 GCA_029582265.1 Zoroaster sp. YZ-2022 | reverse complement strand
ATGAACTAAGCACTTCATCAATTTTTTGCATTGATACGTAACTTCAGTCAAGACTAAATCGGTGGCTCGATGCTGGTGTGATTAAAATTCATGACTTGACTTACAATTCGTTGAGAATTTGTAGACCAATCAAATGTTCCTGGAGCAATTTCACTGATTTTGTTGTTTTTCAGCGATCTCTAAGATGGGGAAAACAAAAATAGGGTTAAAACAAAGATCATTAAATTCCGTTAATAGGCCTATGATTATTTTCGCCGATTTTCACTGAAAACACTACTTGGTGAAACATTAATGATCGGTCAAAAACTATGAAAAAATAACTTTCCACCTGCAGCTCATTAGGCCTATATAGAAAATATATCACCTATATACAAAGGTTAAAACACCGTGTTAAAGCAGATACAGGCCTACATCGGTATATATCCATCAATGTTCTCAGATTTTCCTGAAATGATACTTCATGAAACTTTATCATGGTATCTATAAACAAGTTCCAAAATGTTCCTACCCCAGGTTCACTCATTTTAGAAAATTAAATTTACAAATGATTCTTGATAGACAACAGTTGAGTGCATCGAAATATAAAACATTAAAGTATCAGTTCATTGTCCTATAGCCATCCAATGAATAAGTGTGATATAGTGTGACAATATATTATAAGAGTATGTTTAACTTTATGATTGAAGATATACATTAAACAACGGATCCGTGAAAAATGTAGCTCGTTACTTTGTTTCGTTAAAGACAAACAAGTGAAAATGCATTTAAATATTTCGATCGGCACGAAACATGAACTTTGTACTCCTTCAATTCAATTCAATTCTGGTTTATTTAAAAAACACCAAACAAAAAGTCCGAGGACTAAAAATATTTGGTTTACAGTAAAAAGTTACAGTACCTAAGAAGAACATCTAGAAAGGTGAATAATTTATTAAAAACATTTCCATAGAAAACATTACAAATTAGATTGAGCATTAAAAGCACAATACAAAGTAAAACTAAAAACAAGGTTGTGACAATACAAGAGTAATTACAAATGACTAAGAGTTGATCAACCTAATCATGGAGAGAGGATTGTTTGTATCTTTGGGTGTATATTTTGGAGCATCATAAGATTGTTTGAGAGTTTCTAAGATTATGATTACATCTAGATTGTGTCGATTTGGTGGCTAACATGTGACCAGTGTCTTTGGAGGGTATGAGCTTAAGTTGTGGGGCAAATTTAGTGACAAAGCTGATTACGTCTTTCTAGGAGGTGACATAAATATTGGGAAGTGAACTAAGAAAGGTCACTGTAAGGCCAAAGACATTTGGATAGACAATTATGCGGAGTGCTCGTTTCTGGACACGCTCTAAACTACGAACTTGAGCCAAGGGTTTGGTCCGAACCACACAACCCGCACCAAATTCAATAATGGGTAAAATATACAATTTATAAATTAAAATGAGATCGTAAGGTTTAACTCCATTTTCCCTCAGCCTGTACTGAGGATGTAAAAGTCTACGTGAAGCCATTGGTAATGAGTTGTTGAACTTGTTGCAGTCCCATTTAAGGTTATTTTGAATTGTTACTCCTACAAGTTTCATGGATGAAACAACCTCAAGTTCAGCATCGCTGATTTGGAGAGACAGAGGAGGTGGTGGGTTATGAAGGAAAGAGATCTGCATGGCTTTACATTTCCCTGGGTGTGGTTTCATATCATTTAATAAACACCATTCCATAAGTGCATTGATGTGTGACTGCATACCTGATGGCTCACGTTTTGTTACAATCTCAGCCAAGCTGAGGTCATCAACATATTTCCAGCGGTTATCGAGTGTAATTGCAGCATCATTAACCATAGCTAAGAAAAGAATCGGTCCAAGTTTTGTACCTTGAGGTACACCACAAGTAAGGTTAAGTAAGGTTAAGTGAGGGTGAACTAAAACCACGATAACGAACAGTTTGAGAGTGATGTGATAAAAAACTACATATTGTTGGTAAGATAGCTCGATTAACACCAAGGTGAATCAGTTTTTCAATTGCAGTTAGTAGTATGTATGCCGCAAATTGACCTGCGTTGTGGTGGGATTGTGGAGGGATTGTGGAGGGATGGAGGAGGACCTCCACAATCCCTCCACAATCCCACCACAACGCAGGTCAATTTGCGGCACACTCAAATCGGATGCTGCGCGCGCGGGCACGTCTGGGCGCGCGCGTGACTCCCTCCACACAAAACTGCACACAAAATGCCTCCCTCCACACAAAACTGCACAAAATGCCTCCCTCCTCACAAAATACTGCACTACTCCTGTACTCCCTCCACACAAAATACTGCACACTACACATTGCTCACTGCACTGTGGGCATCCCTCCTCAATCCCTCCTTCCTTTCATGACAAAATACTTACTCCCTCCACACAAAACTGCACACAAAATACTTACTCCCTCCTCACAAAACTGCACACAAAATACTTACTCCCTCCTCACAAAATACTGCACACTACACATTGCTCACTGGTCCCTCCACACAAAATACTGCACACTACTTTAGAATGGATTGTCTATCCTCTCCCTTCCCTTCAATACCTCTCCCCTTCCCTGCCTCCTTCATCTATCTAATATATACATATATATATATATATATATATATGGAAAACATAATTTCGGCCAAGTAAAAAAAAAATTTGAAGTTGGCCATCAAAAAAATTATAGTGTTTAATTGAACGCTTTGAACAGAACAGGCCATAATTTTTTTTTTTTTTTTTTGATGGCCAAAATTTAAAACTGTAGTGTGATGCTCAGACAAACTGCACACTGTGTGGAGGGAGTCACGCGTGCGCCCAGACGTGTCTCACGCGCGCGCCCACAGCAAAAAAAAGTGGTTAATATGTGGATTGGCCAAATGATTTTGCTCACTTTGTGGTTTTTGTAATAATGTGGTCGTGGTTATTATGTGGTTTGACAATGAACTTTGAATAATAATAATAATAATAATAATAGGTAAAACTTGTAGCTTTCAACAACGTATGTGGATTGGCCAAATGATTTTGCTCACTTTGTGGTTTTTGTAATAATGTGGTCGTGGTTATTATGTGGTTTGACCCGCTATGAACTTTGAATAATAATAATAATTAGGCTTGTAGCTTTTAACAACGTACGATTGAGTCTTTACTCATTGAGTCTTTATACCGGTAAGCATTGTATTTATATATATATATATATATTTTTTTTTTTTTCTTTCTCAAAATCACAAGGGGTAAGCCTTATTTATATATTTTTGGTTTCCATCAAAATCACAAGGGGTAAGCCTTGTATTTATATATTTTTGGTTTCCATCAAAATCACAAGGGGTAAGCATTGTATTTATATATTTTGTTTGTTTTTCTCAAAATCACAAGGGGTAGGGTCAAGATACGCCACACTTTAAGTCTGTTGTTAAAACTTTGAACATGTTAAAACAATTCATTAGAAAACATTTGATAAACTGAAAAAGCGCAGAAAGGAATTCATTTTGGAGATTGAGGAGGGATTGAGGAGGGACCTCCTCAATCTCCACCACAATCAAGGTCAAGATGCTGCACACTCAAATCGGATGCTGCGCGCGCGCGTGACTCCCTCCACACAAAACTGCACACAAAATACTTACTCCCTCCTCACAAAATACTGCACAGGCGCGCGCGTGACTCCCTCCACACAAAATACTGCACACAAAATACTTACTCCCTCCACACAAAATACTGCACACTACTTTAGAATGGATTGTCTATCCTCTCCCTTCCCTTCCGAAGACAGACAAAAGAACGACTGTACATGAAGCTATTCAAGTATGATTTGTTAAATTAAATTTTAACACCAACAGCAATCTTTTGACATCAATATATTTACAGATGGTTTTATATTGGTTTTAAATTGGAAAACATTTGATAAACTGAAAACATTAAGTATTATTATTATTATTATTATTATTATTATTTACTCTTTGAGTCTTTACTCTTTGAGTCTTTACTCTTTGAGTCTTTACTCTTTGAGTCTTTACTCTTTGAGTCTTTACTCTTTGAATCTTTACTCTTTGAGTCTTTACTCTTTGAGTCTTTACTCTTTGAGTCTTTACTCTTTGAGTCTTTACTCTTTGAGTCTTTACTCTTTGAGTCTTTACTCTTTGAGTCACGCGCGCGCCCAGACGTGTCTCACGCGCGCGTTGAGATTATATGCGCAGCATTACAAGCCATGGGTTCAGTCTTTACTCATTCCGAAATGAGTAGTTATGAGGCCTATATATAAACTGTTTCTTCCGTTTCTTGTCAATCGGAGATTAAGCATCAGAGATTCAACATGAATGTTATTTCTGCTGTCAAACCCCATGCTTGTCACCAGTGCGGCAAAAGCTTTGGACGGAGATATAACCTACGGAGGCATACAGAACATGTACATAATGAGAGAAATCTAAAATGGATGAAGTTGACGATGATTCTGAAATTAAAGCTATCCAATCTGACAATTCTGACATCGATAATTCTAAACCCGATGTTAAAAGCGTAGATTTGAAAGATTCGGAAATAGAAACTTGTGAAACTGAATCTACACAGGATGAAGACGAAGATTTCGAGGAAGATGATTCAGAATCCGATACGGAGGTGGAATATGACGAATCATCGGAAGAGGATGAGTCTAGTTCTGAACTGGAAGACAATACCACTTTTCGAGACTGGTTGGAAGAGGCTAAAGTGGCTACTGAAGAGATGTGGTGTGAAAAATATGAAAAGTACGTCAACGGGGGTATGAGTGAAGACCAAGCCAAGGAAAAAGCCAATAGGAAAACCCTTTGGGCAGTCAAGCGAATCTTTTTCAACAAATACAAGGATTTTTTGTCAAGTTACCTACATCTGAAAGATAATGGGACTCATCAGGATATTGCGGAAGATCTCGAAGAAAAAGTAAATATAAACAAAGCTCTGAACAGAGTAATGCCTAAACACCATACCAAATTTGACGGACTACTACTTCAACTAAATGAGGATGAAGAGAACGAGGATGAAGAGAACGAGGATGAAGAGAACGAGGATGAAGAGAACGAGAAAGAGTGATAATGAAAGGCCAGATGTTTCAGAAAGACTACTGTAATTAAAAAAACCCATCTATAATAGTGTTTTTTGGTAGGAATAAAAAATCTATAAAATAACCACCTCTGTTAGTCTTACAGTAATCCTTTATGGTTATTTTACACTATTACGTTACATCAAGGGCAGTGACAACTTAATTTCGAACAAAATGAGTGCCTCTGCATGGGTTCTAAACTTCTGGGTGACTTTCTATTCATCTTGAAATAGACAGTGTATTGTGAACTACAGGCCTGACATTCTAAAGAAACGGAAGAAATAGTTTATATATAGGCCTATAACTACTCATTTCGGAATGAGTAAAGACTGAACCCATGGCTTGTAATGCTGCGCATATAATCTCAACGCGCGCGTGAGACACGTCTGGGCGCGCGTGACTCAAAGAGTAAAACTCAAAGAGTAAAGACTCAAGAGTAAAGACTCAAAGAGTAAAGACTCAAAGAGTAAAGACTCAAAGAGTAAAGACTCAAAGAGTAAAGACTCAAAGAGTAAGACTCAAAGCTCAGTGAGTAAAGACTCAATGAGTAAAGACTGAAAGAGTAAAGACTGAAAGAGTAAAGACTCAAAGAGTAAAGACTCAAAGAGTAAAGACTCAAAGAGTAAAGACTCAAAGAGTAAAGACTCAAGAGTAAAGACTCAAGGTGAGACTCAAAGAGTAATGACTCAAAGAGTAAAGACTCAAAGAGTAAAGACTCAAAGAGTAAAGACTCAAAGCTCAATGAGTAAAGACTCAATGAGTGAGACTCAAGGTGAGACTCAAGGTAAAGACTCAAAGAGTAAAGACTCAAAGAGTAAAGACTCAAGAGTAAAAGACTCAAAGAGTAAAGACTCAAAGAGTAAAGACTCAAAGAGTAAAGACTCAAAGAGTAAAGACTCAAAGAGTAAAGACTCAAAGCTCAATGAGTAAAGACTCAATGAGTAAAGACTCAAAGAGTAAAGACTCAAAGAGTAAAGACTCAAAGAGTAAAGACTCAAAGAGTAAAGACTCAAAGAGTAAAGACTCAAAGAGTAAAGACTCAAAGAGTAAATAATAATAATAATAATAATAATAATAATACTTAATGTTTTCAGTTTATCAAATGTTTTCCAATTTAAAACCAATATAAAAACCATCTGTAAATATATTGATGTCAAAGATTGCTGTTGGTGTTAAAATTTAATTTAACAAATCATACTTGAATAGCTTCATGTACAGTCGTTCTTTTGTCTGTCTTCGGAAGGGAAGGGAGAGGATAGACAATCCATTCTAAAGTAGTGTGCAGTATTTTGTGTGGAGGGAGTAAGTATTTTGTGTGCAGTATTTTGTGTGGAGGGAGTCACGCGCGCGCCTGTGCAGTATTTTGTGAGGGAGTAAGTATTTTGTGTGCAGTTTTGTGTGGAGGGAGTCACGCGCGCGCGCAGCATCCGATTTGAGTGTGCAGCATCTTGACCTTGATTGTGGTGGAGATTGAGGAGGTCCCTCCTCAATCCCTCCTCAATCTCCAAAATGAATTCCTTTCTGCGCTTTTTCAGTTTATCAAATGTTTTCTAATGAATTGTTTTAACATGTTCAAAGTTTTAACAACAGACTTAAAGTGTGGCGTATCTTGACCCTGCAATTGTGATTTTGAGAAAAACAAACAAAATATATAAATACAATGCTTACCCCTTGTGATTTTGATGGAAACCAAAAATATATAAATACAAGGCTTACCCCTTGTGATTTTGATGGAAACCAAAAATATATAAATAAGGCTTACCCCTTGTGATTTTGAGAAAGAAAAAAAAAATATATATATATAAATACAATGCTTACCGGTATAAAGACTCAATGAGTAAAGACTCAATCGTACGTTGTTAAAAGCTACAAGTTTTACCTATTATTATTATTATTCAAAGTTCATAGCGGGTCAAACCACATAATAACCACGACCACATTATTACAAAAACCACAAAGTGAGCAAAATCATTTGGCCAATCCACATACGTTGTTGAAAGCTACAAGTTTTACCTATTATTATTATTATTATTATTATTCAAAGTTCATTGTCAAACCACATAATAACCACGACCACATTATTACAAAAACCACAAAGTGAGCAAAATCATTTGGCCAATCCACATATTAACCACTTTTTTTTGCTGTGGGCGCGCGCGTGAGACACGTCTGGGCGCACGCGTGACTCCCTCCACACAGTGTGCAGTTTGTCTGAGCATCACACTACAGTTTTAAATTTTGGCCATCAAAAAAAAAAAAAAAAATTATGGCCTGTTCTGTTCAAAGCGTTCAATTAAACACTATAATTTTTTTGATGGCCAACTTCAAATTTTTTTTTACTTGGCCGAAATGATGTTTTCCATATATATATATATATATATATATATGTATATATTAGATAGATGAAGGAGGCAGGGAAGGGGAGAGGTATTGAAGGGAAGGGAGAGGATAGACAATCCATTCTAAAGTAGTGTGCAGTATTTTGTGTGGAGGGACCAGTGAGCAATGTGTAGTGTGCAGTATTTTGTGAGGTCGGAGTAAGTATTTTGTGTGCAGTTTTGTGAGGAGGGAGTAAGTATTTTGTGTGCAGTTTTGTGTGGAGGGAGTAAGTATTTTGTCATGAAAGGAAGGAGGGATTGAGGAGGGATGCCCACAGTGCAGTGAGCAATGTGTAGTGTGCAGTATTTTGTGTGGAGGGAGTACAGGAGTAGTGTGCAGTATTTTGTGAGGAGGGAGTAAGTATTTTGTGTGCAGTTTTGTGTGGAGGGAGTAAGTATTTTGTGTGCAGTTTTGTGTGGAGGGAGTCACGCGCGCGCCCAGACGTGCCCCCGCGCGCGCAGCATCCGATTTGAGTGTGCCGCATATTGACCTGCGTTGTGGTGGGATTGTGGAGGGATTGTGGAGGTCCTCCTCAATCCCTCCACAATCCCTCCACAATCCCACCACAACGCAGGTCAATTTGCGGCATACATACTACTGCAGTTGTATGGTTTAATGTGATCAAAGGCTTTACTAAAATCAACTGCACATAAGTTGACAGAGTTTCCCGGTTTGTCCAAACCTTTGTGGATAGTATCAAGCATATTTACAAGGTAATGGTCAATTGAACTGCCTTTCATATTACCAAATTGGTGTGGGTCAATTTTATGTCTGATATCATTCATCACCCAATCTGCCAAGAAACCTTCAAAAATCTTAGCAATCACAGATGTTATGGATATTGGGCGGAGTTGATCAAAACTATCCACATGAGTGGACTTAGGTACAGGGCAAACTGATGCATTTTTCCAGATGTTGGGAAATATTCCAGAGCTTAGACATGAGTTAAAAATTTTAGTGAGAGGTTCTGCCAATTCATAAGCAAATTCTCTGAGAAGCCTTGTTGGGCAGTCTTCAGGGTGACAAGCGTTAGGCTGCCGAAGACACTTGTAAACTTGATGACGGTGTATTACGGGTGCAGCTGGTGCTGGCAAGTAGGTAGTCAATGCAGATATGTTAAGAGCAAAATGGGCGTTTAAATCATTAGCTATCTGTAGAGGTGATTTATCGTGATCAGCGAGGCATGGGAATTGCTTTTTTTGTCCGGTCAGGTGTCGAATTTGTTGATGCCACTTCCCTGGTTCAGATTGCTTCAAGTGTTCAACTTTGCGACTGTTAAAATTGTGTTTTAGCAGACTTAATCATCCTCTGGACTCTGTTCCTTAGGTTCCTGTAGGTTTGATCACCACGCTTAAATGCTTTGTCACGTTGTATTATAAGTCTCCGCAATCGGTTATTAATCCATGCCTTATCGTTTGGACGTCGTTTAATTGTGACAAGTTCAAAATACTGCCTGTATTTGCCATTAATCAGTTGTCTTAAATTCATTGCCATTATGTCGGGATCACTGAAATCACCTAACGCTGACCAATCCATTTGCGTTATCCATTGCCCAAACTCGCGGATGGATGAGTCGCGAAAAGGTCGGAAAGAAGTCACTAAAGACGTCTTTGGTGCAATGATAATACGCGGAGAGAAGGTGACAACTGAGTGATCACTGGAAGATATCGGGGCTGAGATGTCTGGCTCTAGGTAACTGTCATTAAGATCAGTAAGTATCTTGTCCAGAACAGAGTTACCTCGGGTGGCTTGTTTGACAACTTGAATCAATGATGTTTGTCGCTCGATTGGCTCAGTAGAGAAGTCATTAAAATCGCCCATGATGATAAAGGAGGCATTTTCATCTGCCAAGCGGATATGGTCGATTGTGTTGATGATGTGATCATGGAGTTCTTCCTTAAACTGTGACTGAGGTGGTGAATAGAGAACGCATACATAAATGTTTTTCATCAATCGGACAGTACTGGACGATTTTAAATTGGCCCATAAGACCTCAAGATGCGACGGAATGAGGTCGCTAAAAACTGTTCTTGCATTGATGTCATCGCGAACGTAAAGGGCAACACCCCCACCAATACGATCACTTCGGTCACGGTGGAATTGGACAAAAGAGGAAAGTTGACATGCCGAGGCAGGATTCGTAGTAGAAAACCAGGTTTCAGTCACTGCGATCACATGCACGTTGCTGAACTTGGATACGAGTGTGGCTTCTAAATCGTTGAACTTGTTGCTCAACGATCTGGCATTAAACAGCATTACCGAGGGTAGGCCTAAGCATGGTTGAATATACATAGTCCTAGTATTGATCAGTATTGATCTATCAATGCGACGAACATTTACAGTTCTGTTCCTCCGATTAGTGGATTGCATAACAGGAATTTGAGACTGCAAATGGCAATTATACTGTTCACTTACAATTCGCCGACCAGCTCTTTTTCCTCTGTACCGAAGTATACCGTTGAGTTTCAGTACTTTGAGCTTATCATAGTGAAGAATAGTTGGGAGTTTACGGTAGATAAAAAGTTGATTTCGAGAGTACGTAATGCGCTCAGTTGTATGGAGATTTGATAGATTGGTGAACTCACCATTTTTATAAGGTCCAGGGTTTATGGAAATGTCCATGAATATCGTTATATCCATTGGGGGGTCAAACCCGGGAATCAGTAAGCAAGTTTGTCCGCGTTTGGTCCACTACATTACAGGAACTCTTGTGTGATGAAAGCCGGTGGGGCACAATCCTCGAGACCGTGTGTGGCTGTATGGTGTAAAAACCGGTACATGTGCATACTAAGCTTGAATTCTATGGTTGAAACTCTTGAGATTTGTGTGGCGTCCATTACAGGTGTTCTCATCATGATTAAAGGTCCTTAAAGGAGCTCCGTTAAGAGAGAGGTCAAGAAACAACAGTAGTAGTCCAGTATAGACGAATGCCATGATGAACAACCCGTTGCAGCATATGATTTTTTTATTACTAAAATTACTGAATTCATGAAGACAGAAATGTCTTCAAAATTCCAAAAACACTAATACAAAACTCACAGTTAACATATCATAACAAGATTTTAACTGGATGATTGAACAAAACGGAGATAAAAATGGATTAAAATTTCCAGTCAGTCCACACACAAAAAATAAGTATGCAGCTACAAACAGAGCCCTCTAATTTTGTTTTGTCGTCAGGTGTAAATTAGGTACAAAGGTTTCTGTTTGATTGACAAGTAAGTACGCTTTTGTAGACTATCAAATGTTCTGGGTCAAAGTATATTAGTATACTACTAATATTGCTGTTGTCCAGACATCTATGATGAAGTAGAGTTAAAAGCATTGTATTGAAACACATAACAAGAATTATCCTAACAACTGATTTAATTTTGCCCTACACCGACGTGTGTATAGCACTGAATACTCAGTGCTTTCCGAGTGTCTGTGAAAAAACTACACAAGCGACTCGGAAGGGATTCGAACCCACGAACCCCAATTTTACCAACCTATAAAGAATTACCCTGCCTGAGGTTCACATATTTTAGAAATTTAAAATAACAAAATCTTGATAGACAACACTTGAATGCACTGTCGATATAAACAAAATGGGTTGGGTGGAATACCAGCCTCCATTAACAAGTGTTATAGTCTTGTACATGTTAATTATTTGTTTGAATTTGTTTCTCCAAATGTTCTCATTACATATAACCATTTAAATAAGTATAAATTTTGGTCAAAATCAGATACATTAAAAGGGACACTATCATTACGATCAACGGGGCATGGAATCGGGGTGCTAGTTTTAGATGAATCATTGTCTGAAAATAATACCGGTACCTCACATGATAAGTTTGTGACATGGTATTACTGATCGGTCAAAACGGATGAACATTGTTTCCGCCTGCAGCTCATTATATCGCCTATACACACTAAGAAATAATGGTTGAAATCTACACCCATATCGTTGATACAATAACAGCACCCCTGTGGGTGCAGACTTGGCACCCCCTGGAAGTGTGCATCCCCTACGGGTGCAGATTTACACCATCAAATGAGCAAATATGCACCCATAGGGGAGGCACACATCCAGGGGGTGCCAAGTCTTCACCCATATATGCTGCGATTGTATCAACGATATGCACCCCTATGGGTGTAGGATAAAAACAGATATAGGCCTACGTCGGTATATATCCACCAATGTTCTCAGATTTTTTTAATGAAACGTTGTCATGGTATCATGATTGAAATTATTTATTTTTTAAATTGAAGTAAGTACGCTTTTGTAAGATGAGGAAATGAAGTAGGGTTAAAACATTGTATTAAAACGCATAACAACAATGCCCAACTGCCCGAGGTTCTCATATTTTAGAAATCTTAAATAACGAATGAATCTCGATAGACAACACTTGAGTGCATGGTGGAATGCTACTCTTCGTTTACAAGTGTTATATTATGGGACAAGTTTGTTTGTGTTTTCAGAAATTCTCATTACATATAACCATTCATTTGTTTGCAATGAGACATAACTTCAATCAGGAGAAATCGGTGGCTCGATGCTGCGTGATTGAAATAACATGAATACTTACAATATTCTGAGATTTTGTAGACCATCAAATGTTTTTGGAGCAATTTCACTGATGTTGTTGTTTTCCAGCGATCTAAGATGGGAAAACAAAATTGGGTTAAAACAAAGAACACCCTACTTCCAGAATGTCATCATCCTGAGATAAATTATGTCATGATGTCGTCAGCTTGCATTGATGATGTTGTCATCCTGAGATAAATTATCTCAGGATCTCAACAAAGTTGGATGCCACTTCCAGAGCTCCGTATGATTGAACATCATGGCTAATACTTACAATTTTCTGAGATTTTGTATCAGTTCGTTGTCCTATAGCCTTACAATGAATAAGTGTTATATAGCGTGACAATTTGTAAAATAAGTTTAAAACGAACAATACAAATATCCTCGTTAGAGACATTTTATTATGTTTAACTTTATCATTGAAGATATACGTTAAACAACAGATCCGTGAAAATGTAGCTGTTTACTTTGTTTCGTTAAAGAGAAAACAAGTGAAAATGCATTCAAATATTTCGAATGGTAAACATGAACTAAGCACTTCATCTAATTTGTTTGCAGTGATACGAAACTTCAGTCAAGAGAAATCGGTGGCTCCATGCTGCGTGATTGAAATTCATGACATGAATACTTACAAAGTGCTGAGATTTTGTAGACCATCAAATGTTCCTGGAGGAATTTCACTGATGTTGTTATTGGACAGTGATCTGTAAGATGGTAAAACAAAATAGGGTTAAAACAAAGACCATTAAATCACGTTCTTAGATTTTACTGAAGGTATACTTGGTGAAATAGTAGTGATCAGACAAAAACTATGAAAATATTTCCACCTGCAGCTCATTAGGCCTATGTAGAAAATAAAATCACCTATAATGGGGTGTCGTGGCCGAGCGGTCTAGCTTACCGGATTCAAGTTCTGGTGTTAGCAACATAATGTGGGTTCGAATCACGGCCGTGACACTTGTGTCCTTGAGCAAGACACTTAATCATAATTGCTTCTCTCCACCCAGGGGTTAAATGGGTACCTGTGAAGGCAGAGTTGGTTTGCTCTATATGCGCTAGAAATGGCAGCAATTGAGCTGTATACTCCCCAGGGAGCTGAGATGGTTTCAGGAATGATTTATGAGCCTTATGAGCCTTATGAGCAGGGATAATAATATAATGCGCCTTGAGCACCACTTAGTTGGTGGATACGTGCGCTATATAAATCCACACATTATTATTATTATTATTATTATATAGGGTGAAAACATCGTGTCAAAGCAGATATAGTCTTACATCGGTATATATCCATCAATGTTCTCAGATTTTCCTGAAATCATACTTTATGAAACGTTGTCATGGTATCTATAAACAAGTTGAAAATTTGTCCTACCCAAGGTTCACTCATTTTAGAAAATTAGATTTACAAATGATTCCCGATAGACAACATTTGAGTGCATCGAAATAGAAAAACATAAAAGTATCAGTTCGTTGTCCTAGTATGTTTAACTTTATGATTGAAGATATACATTAAACAACAGATCCGTGAAAAAATGTAGCTCATTACTTTGTTTCGTTAAAGAGAAAAAAGTGAAAAAGTATACAAATATTTCGATTGGCAAACATGAACTAAACACTTCATCTAATTTTTTGCATTGATACGTAATATCAATCAAGAGAAATCGGTGGCTCGATGCTGTGTGATTAAAATTCATGACATGAATACTTACAAAATGTTGAGATTTTGTATACCAGCAAATGTTCCTGGAGCAATTTCACTAATTTTGTTGTTTTCCAGCGATCTAAGATGGGAAAACAAAGTAGGGTTAAAACAAAGATCATTAACTTCCGTTAATATGGTTATTTTCGCCGATGTTCTTAGATTTTCCTAAAAGCATATATACTTGGTGAAATATTAGTGATCGGTCACAAACTATGAAAAATATTACCGCCTGCAGCTCATTAGGCCTATATAGAAAATAATATCGCCTATAGCGTTAAAACAGATATAGGCCTACGTTGGTATATATCCACCAATGTTCTCAGATTTTCCTTTATGAAACGTTGTCATGGTATCATGATTGAATTTTTTTTAATTTTTTAATTTAAGTAAGTACGCTTTTGTAAGATGAGGAAATGAAGTAGGGTTAAAACATTGTATTAAAACAGATAACAACAATGCCCGACTGCCCAAGGTTCACATATTTTAGAAATCTTAAATAACGAATGAATCTCGGTAGACAACACTTGAGTGCATCGATATAAAAACCGGTTTGGTGGAATGCTACTCTTCATTTACAAGTGTTATAGAATGGGACAAGTTTTTTTGTGTTTTCAGAAATATTCTCGTATAACCATTCATTTGTTTGCAATGAGACATAACTTCAATCAAGAGAAATCGGTGGCTCGATGCTGCGTGATTGAAATTCATAACATGAATACTTACAATATTCTGAGATTTTGTAGACCATCAAATGATTTTGGAGCAATTTCACTGATGTTGTTGTTGTGCAGCCATCTAGGATGGGAAAACAAAATTGGGTTAAAACAAAGAACATCCTACTTCCAGAATGTCATCATCCTGAGATAAATTATGTCAGGATGTCGCCAGCTTACATTGATGATGTTGTCATCCTGAGATAAATTATCTCAGGATCTCAACAAAGTTGGATGCCACTTCCAGAGCTCCGTATGATTAAACATCATGGCTAATTCTTACAATTTTCTGAGATTTTGTATCAGTTCGTTGTCCTATAGCCTTACAATGAATAAGTGTTATATAGCGTGACAATTTGTAAAATAAGTTTAAAACGAACAATACAAATATCCTTGTTAGAGACATTTTATTATGTTTAACTTTATCATTGAAGATATACGTTAAACAACAGATCCGTGAAAAACTGTAGCTGTTTACTTTGTTTCGTTAAAGAGAAAACAAGTGAAAATGCATTCAAATATTTCGATTGGTAAACATGAACTAAGCACTTCATCTAATTTGTTTGCAGTGATACGTAATTTCAGTCAAGATAAATCGGTGGCTCGATGCTGTGTGATTAAAATTCATGATTACTTACAATTCGTTGAGATTTTGTAGACCATCAAATGTTCCTGGAGCAATTGCACTGAATTTGGTATTGTACAGCGATCTGTAAGATGGTAAAACAAAAAAGGGTTAAAACAAAAATCATTAAATCCCATTAATAGGGTTATTTTGACCAATGTTCTTAGAATTTCCTGAAAGGTGAGATATTAGTGATCAAACAAAAACTATGAAAAATATTTCCGCCTGCAGCTCATTTGGCCTATATAGAAAATAAAGTCACGAAGTAGAGTTAAAAACACCGTGTTAAAGCAGATATGTTCTCAGACTTTCCTGAAATCATACTTCATGAAACGTTGTCATGGGATCGAACAAGTTGAACAATTTTCCTACCTGAGGTTTCACGTATTTTAGAAAAATAAAATTACAAATGAATCTCGACAGACAACAGTTGATTGCATCGAAATATAAAACATAAAAGTATCAGTTCGTTGTCCTAGTATGTTTAATTTTATGATTGAAGATATACATTAAACAACAGATCCGTGAAAAAATGTTGCTCATTACTTTGTTTCGTTAAAGAGAAAAAAGTGAAAATGCGTTGAAATATTTCGATCGGCAAACATGAACTAGGGCCTAAGCAGTTTAGGCACTCATCTAATTTGTTTGCAGTGACACGTATAACTTCAGTCAAGATAAATCGGTGGCTCGATGGTGTGTGATTAAAATTCATGACATGAATACTTACAAAATGTTGAGATTTTGTATACCAGCAAATGTTCCTGGAGCAATTTCACTGATTTTGTTGTTTTCCAGCGATCTAAGATGGGAAAACAAAGTAGGGTTAAAACAAAGATCATTAACTTCCGTTAATATGGTTATTTTCGCCGATGTTCTTAGATATTCCTAAAAGCATACTTGGTGAAATATTAGTGATCGGTCACAAACTATGAAAAATATTACCGCCTGCAGCTCATTAGGCCTATATAGAAAATAATATCGCATATAGCGTTAAAACAGATATAGGCCTACGTCGGTATATATCCATCAATGTTCTCAGATTTTCCTTTATGAAACGTTGTCATGGTATCATGATTGAAGTTATTTATTTTTAAATTGAAGTAAGTACGCTTTTGTAAGATGAGGAAATGAAGTAGGGTTAAAACATTGTATTAAAACGCATAACAACAATGCCCAACTGCCCGAGGTTCACATATTTTAAAAATCTTAAATAACGAATGAATCTCGACAGACAACACTTGGTCGAATGCTACTCTTCATTTACAAGTGTTAAAGAATGGGACAAGTTTTTTTGTGTTCTCCCAAATATTCTCATTACATATAACCATTCATTTGTTTGCAATGAGACGTAACTTCAACCAAGAGAAATCGGTGGTTCGATGCTGCTTGATTGAAATTCATAAATCACACAGCATCGAGCCACCGATTTATCGATTTTGACCAATGTTCTTAGAATTTCCGGAAAGGTGAGATATTAGTGATCAAACAAAAACTATGAAAAATATTTCCGCCTGCAGCTCATTAGGCCTATATAGAAAATAAAATCACATATAGGGTGAAAACACCGTGTTAAAGCAGATATATGCCTACATTGGTATATATCCATCACCATTTCCTGAAATCATACTTCATGAAACGTTGTCATGGGATCGAACAAGTTGAACAATATTCCTGCCTGAGGTTTCACGTATTTAGAAAAATAAATTTACAAATGAATCTCGACAGACAACAGTTGAGTGCATCAAAATATAAAACAAGTATCAGTTCTTAATTATAGTTTGGTGAAATTCTTGCGTCGGGTGATAAACAATTGATTTAATTTTGCCCTACACCGACATGTGTATAGCACTGTATACTCAGTGCTTTCCGAGTGTCTGTGGAAAAAACAACTTCACAGGCGACTTGGACGGGATTCGAACTCACGGCCTCCTGCTTATTAGTGCAGATGTCGTATCCTCTCGATCACCGAGCTAGCTTGTCCGATGTCGATTGGCTGGCTAGAATATCGTGGCGCCCGCTGCTATACATGTATAGGATTCTATATAGGTCTAAGGAATGACAGCAAGTTGCCCTAAGGAATGACAGCAAGTTGCCCTAAGGAATGACAGCAAGTTGCCCTAAGGAATGACAGCAAGTTGCCCTAAGGAATGACAGCAAGTTGCCCTAAGGAATGACAGCAAGTTGCCCTGAGGAATGACAGCAAGTTGCCCTAAGGAATGACAGCAAGTTGCCCTGAGGAATGACAGCAAGTTGCCCTAAGGAATGACAGCAAGTTGCCCTGAGGAATGACAGCAAGTTGTCCTAAGGAATGACAGCAAGTTGCCCTAAGGAATGACAGCAAGTTGCCCTGAGGAATGACAGCAAGTTGCCCTAAGGAACGACAGCAAGTTGCCCTAAGGAATGACGGCAAGTTGCCCTAAGGAATGACGGCAAGTTGCCCTAAGGAATGACGGCAAGTTGCCCTAAGGAATGACCGCAAGTTGCCCTAAGGAATGACAGCAAGTTGCCCTAAGGAATGACAGCAAGTTGCCCTAAGGAATAACAGCAAGTTGCCCTAAGGAATAACAGCAAGTTGCCCTAAGGAATAACAGCAAGTTGCCCTGAGGAATGACAGCAAGTTGCTAGGAATGATACAAAAGACACAAACAGTCCTCTTCAAACGTAATGTAGACTTTTATGCTCTGAAATTGTTATATGAGCTAATTAAATGAATAATAAACAAAGTCAGAATGGATGGCCCTTTAAAATTCAAGATGGCGGCCTTGGATCTACATACTAACAAAACATAGGCCTAAGTAATATTATTTTGAGGTTCAAAACCCGAAATATAGCATTATGTAAAATACGGTAACAATGTTTTAGTTGGTTGGAACAAAAGGTCGAATAATTGGGAAAGTGGCGACCAAATTATTCAGCATATCAAGATTTTAAACGTTTGATCATAAAATCAATATTGGCACGAAAAACTGGAATGCAGCCTAGACTTCGATCTTTAAGACCCGCATTTATGTCTAACACCAGTTGTTTGATTTCAATTGTACATTGTATAAATGTACAACAAACCATTTGTAGTTACTCTCAATTGTCAAACGACTCTTTATTAATTGCAGTGGTGGATTGGGGGCAAAGGGGGCATGTCCCCCCACATCGCCATGCATGTACATTAACTATATTTTTGGGGGTGCCCACTTTTTTGGCAGTGTGCCCCAGGTCCCTTATTTGCCTTGTGTCCCTCTGTTTCCAGACCCTGGATCCACGCCTAGTTAATAACACAACCAAAATGTTGTACTTTCATCGGTAGGTGCCTTTATCTTCGAATATTTGACAGGAAAACACTATTCGGATATTCGGTTCATCTATCGAATAACCGAATGTGTGGTTATTTGGCACAGGCCTATGAGCAATACCAGTAAGTTGAATACAACAGAAATGATAATACGTTCCCATCTTAAAATTAAAGAAGAGCGAACATAACACTTACAATATTTGTAAGAACGAAAAGTCTTTAAAAAGACCAGTTGGTAGAATGTAGATATTTCCACCCGATAACACACTGCAGATATTAAAAAGGTGTCATTATAGAAAGAAAAGGCGCTTTATTACACATTTTGTCAAATAATGACATTTACTATAGGTTTTCCCGGCCAAGTTCCTCAATTTAGCAGCCAATTTCAACGCAGCGTCAATCAATTTCGGGCGAAACCGATTGCTGCTCAAAATCATCATTCAATTTGCTTAAACGGTCATTCAATTTCATTTCACATGTCATGCAATTAACAAAAATGCGCATCCAATTTAAAATACTCTCCAACAACATTCAATTTCACCTAAGCTTCCCGTGGCGGTACATTCAGTCATTCAAATTCGTTATTGGGCAAGCATATGTGACATTTGTGCAATGAAATTCACACTGTTAAACTTGTTTTCCATGCATGTTTCAATTTCATAGTAGCAATTGTTTCACTTATTTTCCTCCCTCTGCAGACCTGTTCTAGAATACGGATCACCGGTATGGCTAACCGCACCAGAAAAACCACATCCAGTGTCTTGAAACTGTTCAACGTCGCTTCACAAAATCATGCCTTCCATATAACATTGCTACTTTACTTTCTTATGAAGAACGCCTGAAAAAACTTAACTTGCCTCCTCTCTACAATAGACTGATTTATTTGAGTGTTTCTTTTCTGGTTAAATGTCTCTATAAACATAACAACATCCCTTCTTCTTTTCTCCCACAGCCAAACAACAGGAAAACGGACGTCTTGCTCTTCAAACATCAATACAACCGAACTAACTGTGCAAAATTCTCTTTGTTTAGCCTTTTCCCCAGATTTTTTAACTCTCTTCCCTGCGATCTTCGAGATCTCTGTCTCGAACCCTCTTCTAAATGTTTCCTAAATGCCCTACGTGATCACCTTTTCAACCAAGACCCCATCTCACACTCTTTTTAGAATGCACCCATCCTGTTGCAATTTCTTTCAGAATTTAACTTCACTGTAATTTGCCTCAAATTTTTTGCCTCAAATTTTTTTATTTTATTTATTATTATTATTATTACATCCCGGCCGAAAGTACAGCCGGTACGTAATACAATGTTAAGCATAAAATGCACAAGAAAGACAGAAAAATATATATATATATATTTTTTTATTTTTTTTATTTTTTAAATTTTTTTTATTTATTTTTTTCCCCCCAGATAAGATGACTTTTCAAGATTTATTATTTATATTTACAATTTGCAATTACTACTTTGATTTATATTAATGGTTAATTCTAGATAAAGGTGTAGTTTTTATTTACGTAAATGTCATATTTATATATATACATATTTTATTGTTTTGTCATCCAATCAGTTTGGAGAGCCCCCTGACAGAAACTAGTTTCTTTTGGGCAATCCTACGGGAGCCAATTGGATGTTGTTTTTGTTTTTGTTAATTTGCAGTTTTAAGTTTCCTTTTTTCCCTTTATTATTTATTATGATCATTATTATCTGTGTGCAGTGCTGTGACATGTAAAGTGTATATCCCGGAAAATGAAATAAATAAAATAAAATAAAATAAAGAGCCTGCCATTTTATTAAAGGATAAAGTTCCATTTCTACAATTCATATAAAGATAACGAAACGGTAGCCCGTGGTCAATTATCTGATGTAGTCCGAGCACGCTTGATTGAGGCGTTCGAGGAATGTCCCCAAAATACATAAATTGAGAAATATGTAAGTGGAAACAAATGATAAAAAAACAAAGTAAAAATTTAAACGATAATGTAGAAACATTAACGAAAATGTTAATGAGAAAAACACATGATTGAAATTGATTGACTGTAAATGAAATTGAAAATGAAACTCAAGTGCAAATCCTCATTCAAGCCAATCTGGTGAAATTGAATGACAGATGTGAACCACTAAAATGAATAACGCAAATCCGAGATTTAATGTCTGAAGACGAAATTGAATGCCTGAATTCCTAATTCGAACCGTGGTAGCAACCGGATCTGCAAAATCTCTTTAATACGAACGCACGGAAACGAATTTGAATGCTAAAGTGACGAACTTGGCCGGGAAAACCTAAAATTTGACCGGCAACAGACATGAATTACATTCAAAACTCATCATGATTATTATTATTATAATTGTTTTATATAAATTACATATATAGTTTTAATTTAATTTACAGTGCTTCATACATACGTCAGAGTAAGGCCAAAAATTTAGTTTAATTATTGTTATTTCTATCCCCCCCCCCCCCTGTACGTACAGTATATCTGTTGTGTTCATGATGACAGCAAGAGTAGACTGGTTCCAACCATTCATGCAATCGACACCGGTATAACCATACTGAATCCAACAATTGCAGACATCGGGACACAGCTGATCTGCTTAGAATAATATTAATAATAATAATAATAATAATAATAATAATAATAATAATAATAATATTAATAATAATAATAATAATAATAATAATAATAATAATAATAATAATAATAATAATAATAATAATAATAATAATAATAATAATAATAATAATAATAATAATAATAATAATAATAATAATAATAATAATAATAATAATAATAATAATAATTTAAGAGCTCAAAATTATGTTGGTCAATGACACCTTCTGACGTCATGTTAATTTAAAAAAATTCAATTTAATCAAAATTTGAAAGGAAAAAACAGTAAATTACATAAGGGTAAACATTTTTACCCTAGTAAGAAAGGACGTAGGGTGGGTTGGCACCCTTAGAAGCACCACCCCCCGCAGTAAGCTGATGTTATTGTTCACACAATAGTACGGTAATCACTGTAATATTTGTACATTTCCACATTTAATTTGTATTTTTATCAAAGTATTGTGTCGGTAGCTTTTTTATTTATTTATTTGAGTGTATGCACATTGACAAATGCGCATCATGTGTTTTCCTTTTTTTAAAGAAGAGTCAAGCAGAATGTGTGTGTTTTAAATTTGTTTTGTGGACATCTTAAGAACCAGACTATATATACTGTAGTAAGGTGACTGTCATGGAATCAACGGTCGTTGGGAAATAAGGATAATATCACAGCATTTTTGTAAGGCGCACTTACTCTGTAAAACATTCAAAGGCGCCGGTCTAAATGGAAAAGAAAATTCTCAAATAGATGTAAAAGCAAGTGTAAACCGATATGTTTTGAGTCGCTGCTGAAAGAGAGAGATATTTTGTATTTCCCCGAGGTCTTATGGTAGGGAGTACAGGAAAATGCCCTGTCCCCGTAACTGGCTAAGCGAGTCCGGGGAACAAAGAGGATGTTGTTGGTTGACCTTAAACCTGGTCTGACAATGGAGGAAGGAAAACACTTCCTCTATGGTCTGACAGTGCGGGGCCTCAACATGTTCTGGATATATAGAGTGGAGCAGAACCATGGAGTGCCTTGAATGTTACAAGGATTATTTTGAATTGAATACGCTAATTGATTGCCAATCTGTATGTTTTGGTGTTGGATTTTGTGTCTGAGTTGTGGAGAAGAGATGATTATGAACTTTGTCACAGATTATAACACTTGAGCGATTTAGTATTTGTTAACTCATATTAACTTACCTGATTGTCATAACTTACCTGATTGTGCCATGAGGACACAGAATCCCTGTGCGATAAGAGCTACAACGATGAAACCCAAGTAGCCCATGGTTTCTCGTTCCACCTTGTGACCTTTCCCGTTGATGTCAAAGATGGTTTATGAGATGAACTACTATCTGAAATGCATACAAAATGAAACTAAAATGATCTTGTTTCTTCATTTTCAGTTTAAAGGGACAATATCGTCACGATCAGAGCAGACTTTTAACAGGACATGGAATCGGTGTCCTAGTTTAAGATGAACACAGTGGCTCAAAATTACTGGCTCATTTATGCAGCAGCAACGGGTTTGACCTTTTTATTTGGAATATTATTTTCAGTCACTGAATTAATCTAAAACTAGCACTCCGATTCCATGCCCTATTGATCATGACGATATTGTCCCTTTAACGAGTAAGTAAAGACACCGGTAATAAAACATCATGATGTGCATTCAAACTGAATGAAAACACCGAGCAGTGAAGATATTGGCATTGAGATATCTTGGTAAAGTATTGCAAAAATGCAATAGTCATATATTTTTATCCTAACAGTAAATTTCTATTCAACGATTGCTACTCATTGAATATACTGTTGTCTGATGTGTAATCAATGAGTGGAATTATATTTTGATTGAAGGAAAAATGTAATCAAAATAGATGTTATATTGACCAGAGTAAGAATTGTTGAATGCTATTGTTTGTGTTTATTATGTATATGCTTTGATATGAGATTGAATAAATGGAGTAATATAACTCCACTGTAGAATAAAAAAGTATTGTAATTGACCTGTTGTATTTTTTTATACAAAGGTTTGGATCAAATTAGCCACAGCAGGTTGATCAATTATACTAAGAATCCTATACCATTTCATCATGGGTTGGTGCGTGGGTTATCATTGTGGTTCTATGATTATGCACATACATGTGTATAATGTGCAACTCGGGGGCAGTTTTTACTGTGCGACAACGAAAAACGCGATGATTAATCAAACGGAATTTTCCATATAGGAAACACTCCACAGTCATTTTATTAGCTGTTTAAAGCTTTTCTGAATTTGAAACTCACAACATACGTTTTGTTCCTTAAAAATAAGGGTTTGCTTGTCACTGTTAGAAATCAGAACAAATTACATCCTCAAAATAAACGATTATTTAAGAGCTTCGGAGACCAAGACCACAGTGATGCATGCTTCTGATATGTCGTCATCGTCAGAACGATCAGTGATATTGAAGGCCAGTACGGCTGTTTGCTGCCTATGACGTGTACAACAATCGATTATTCTCTTTATAAAGAGGGTCTCTAAGAAAATATTGATAATTTATCTTTCCCCATTTTAAGATAGGTTACGTCATAATGAAACTAAGCAAAAATAAATCTCAACCCAAGGTAAAATATAGTAAAACAATCATTTTATCTGAAACCCTTTCGTCTCGAATTCAGAAAATCTTAAGGAGGTCCACTGGGGGCGGGGTGTTACCCCTCTTACGTTTACATGTGACACAGCGCTGAGATTTTCGTTGGTACTTACACAGTATTGTTGGCCAATGATATATTTCTTTTAATAAACCTTACAAAGATTTAAACTTGCAGTCAGGTTTGTACAATAAATTTCGTTTTCTCCTTCACACGAAATAAAGCATAGTAACAGAAAACAAGATTGTAATTCTATATAATTTATTCGTTCTCGATTAGACTGACAGGTTGTTGCCCAACTGCGCATTTTGAACTGAAATTCATTAACTTAATTGCCGTATTTCCTGCAAATGGCATTAATTGACTTTAACATAGGTTATTGAATATCATAATGTATATAGTGTATTGTGTACACGATCATGAAAATCATGACAATTTAGCTTCATAGTACTCTCTGAGTAGTTCTAGGAATTTAGTTGTTTTCCCTACAGCCTTTGGGCGCCTGCAGAAATGTGCCCTTATTGGCTGTAGAGATGTGCCCTCTGCTGAAAACTTATATTAAAATCAAACATAATGTTTTCTCTTGTACTGCTGAACAAAAGTCTCCTCCACACGTGTGCCAAATAGTGCCCGACAGCGGCACAGGGGGCAATTGAGATTGAGATTGAAATCACAGAACAGCTACCCGTCCCCCTCTTTTAAGGTTATGTTTAGTTTATATTTAGTTTCAATTTGTTGTATTAAAAAACATAAACAAAACATAAACACGAGCTCAAGGGGGAGGCCCCTTCAAGCCCCTCCCCTCCCCGGCTACGCGCCAGGCAAGACGGTAGTTTGATCTCGGATGATTCTAAACCAGCAGAGAGGAGCCATGACCTACGAGGACAGACTGCATACACTGAACTGGTTAAGCCTTGCAACTAGACGAAACAAACTCACGGTTCAATTTGTCATTAAATGTTTGTTTGGCCTCATTGATTGTCTTAGTATTACATCCCATACAGTAGTCAACACCCGCCACCTGGACACAGTTTCATTTAATCATCATTATGCCAGAACCCAATGTCTAAGGAACTCCCCTGTTCATGTTTTTCCTCGTATATGGAGTAATCTCCCAATCCACGTTAAGGACTCCTTGATACTTGATTCATTTCAGTGTTTTAATCGTAAATTATGTGCACATTTTCTTGATGGTTAAATGTCTATTTCTGTTTGTCTATTAGTTGCTTTTGACCAAAATTTTGTTATGAATTATGGTTGAGCGGGGAGGTATGGCTGGGCCGGGATTCGAGCCCGGGACCTCTGGATTGCCGTCCCAGCGCTGGAACGGTGGTCCAGGGGTCTCGGGTTTGGGTCCTGGTTCGGTCAGATTTCTTTGCTCAACTAAATGTCCATTTCAAATTATACCTGTCAGTTTCCTTTCTTTCATGGTTGTTTGTGTGTCTGTGTTACCTGTCTGTCTGTTTATATGGTTATTTGATTTCTGTATAATAGTTTGTTAGTTATTTTTGATATTTGTTTGTTTACAATGTGTTGTCTGAATGTTTGTCGTTTGTTTGTTGTTTCTTAAAATGGTTGTTTGTGTTCCATTTGTATTTGGCTGTTTGTATAATTGTAATTTTGCTTGTCTGTTTGCATGTGTACGGTATCTTGTCAGGGTGTTCGTGTCTTTGTTTTGATGCATTTTTCAGCTTGTTTATATGTTTAATTGCTTACTTGTTTATCACTAATTGTGTTCCTTACTGATTTATATTATTTATGCTACTTTTATATTTTCATTTAAATTCATTTACTTATTTAGCAGATATTTATTTACTTATTTAATTTTTCATATATATATTACCCTGAATTATAGCATGTAAAATATACGTTCTTTTTAATTTCCAGATTTTTATAACTTCTCATATTACTTGTATTTAATAGTTTATTTTTTTGGAAAGTTATTTCATGTTATCTAACCTAGGATTGGATGACCAGGCTTTCGAGTCACAGTGTTTTCACTTTTGTTCATCCTGGCCATCTTAGATTGGATTGTCTCTTCTCTGCTTGTTGAACTCCTCCCACTTCCCCTCTTCCCAATCCGCCCTTCTATACCTTCCTCATCCCTCCCCACCCACATCTCTTCCCCATCTCATTCTTACCTACCGTACCTATACTTCTATTCTTTTTGATTGGTATTTGTTATACAATTTATCTCTCATCTTGACTGTCCCTGATGTATGCCCTTTCTTACTTTGAATGTACATGTTTGTATTCTGAATGTTTTGGCCGAATAAATAATAATAATAATAATAATCTGTGTGATACGGTGGCCTTACAACTGTTACATAATAGTTGTTAGGAATGTAGACAGCGAGGCAAACATAGGTAATAAAATGAAAATAATGTTCTAATTTCGATACAAAACCGTATATGCAATACTATGAAAAACATCTCCAAACTATATATCACAAGGAGGTAGCGTAAACATTGACCCCTACCAAGGTTAACTAAAGGTCACAAAAGGTCAAATGTTACGATGATCAGATAAACATCACCTTTGAAGCAATGATATAAATTAATATAATTTTGAAAGGTATACCTCTGTACTTCTGCAATTTAATGCAAAACTCATTTGTGCCATAAATATTTCTTAAAATAAGGAAAGGAATGCTGATATTTATTATCATTAAATTTTGTATTATTATTTGTTGAACATGTCAGACGGAAGAAGATATATGTCATTTCCATCATAAAACCAAGTATTAAGCTATTCAATAAAAACCTCGTTCAGTTACCTTGCGGGTAATTGTCAATAGCGTAAGCCTATAAGACCATTATAGTAATGAACTAAACATTATTTCCACAATACTATGACCATTATCCAGATTTAAATTTCCTTGTAAATAATAATAACAATTGCCCACTTACCTTGAAACTGTAGATATTCTGATTCAAGAATCACCAAGATGTAAGATGTAAGATGTTTATCCTATGTCCGGTTTAGTTAACAAGTGTCCCTCATGTAAATCAGATCTAGTTCGTTGTCCGTGCGATAAACTGATATAATAATTACGACAGAATTACAAATCAATATTGATACACGGAGGGCTGTGCCTGATCAACTCATCACTGTATAGGCTGATGTCACAAGTCATTTATAATTGGCGGAACCTACACATGTAAGCCTATATTGTTACCCGTTTCTTCCACATCTGAAGTTCATGGCGTTGAAGGCGCCGCAGCGCACCCCCGTAGGCAGAGTCTTAAGGGAGGGGTTTTGGGCTTCAGGGGGACAGATCTATCCTTACCACCCAGAATCGCAAATTTTGATATTGTTTCCATAAGAAGATGACTGGATGGCGCTGAAACTCCACATATGGAGATTATGGTGAGAAGCACCGGCAGCGGAAGCCGGTGGGGTGGGGTGGGGGGGGCGGGGCGCTACGTTTGAAAAGGGAAATTTTTGTTTGCAACCAGTACAGTTAAGGATTCTCTAAACCCATTAATGCCCAAAAATTTCCCTAAATGTTCAAAACTGGCCCCAACATTATTCTAAAAGGGTTTTGAAATTTCTCAAATTTCAATTTTGTTTCCATTTTCTGAATGTTCCTCTTTTTTGTCCAAACCTTTTCAGTTCTGTCACCAAGCATCTTTGCAGTCCACTTACTGTCCTTTTGTACTCGTTTCCTTCCTCCATTCTGACCAAATGTTCACTGATTATTCTATTTTTCTCATTTTCTTTCTTTTTGTCAACAGTTTTGGTTTTGCCGAGCAGCGTCGTTCCCTCAGACTCCGTCTCAAGTTCGGCTTCTCCTTCTCCGGCCCGTCTTCCCGCACTGCCCATCGCCGTACTCCTAAGATCTCCACCACCGGACACTGCCGAGGACACTGATTACGAACTCGTGTATCGGACAGACTTTTATTCCCGAATTCTATTTTGATAGAATATTGATAGAACTCATAAGACATTGATTCGTGTTTTTCATTCTGCAATGTATATAGAAGAAACTTCTGGAGGTTAATAATGAATATAGGCCTAATCATGTAAATAAACTGTATAATTAAAAAATTTGAAATTGATGTAAATATATTGGATCAATATAATTTTCTATTAATAAAACATAGGAAAATGAAAATTATGCTTTACTTGTTCTTCTTTTTAGTGTTATTTTCCTCAAATAAGTAAATGATTGAAGTTTTAAAAACTTATAATATTCATATTGGTATTATACTTTTAATTGATAATAAAAAGTAACCTCTCGATAAAAACAATAATTCAATAATATAATAGTGGGGAATAGAGGGTCGGTATTACACACGAATATATTTCATGACATACAGTCAGGGGGTAACTTAGAGGATTGGAGATGAAAGTAACGAAATGCAGTCTTGTATCAGACAACCAATTAATGTAACGGGGGAGGGGATTTAGTTGAGGGCGCTTTCATAATACATGAGTTGGTTTATGAGTCGAGTCTGTAGCAAGCCAGGATTAGAGGCATAACTATTGGGGAACCTTCCCGACCGCAGCCCCCCCCCCCCTACCGATCAACGCCAATGTGCTTCACGAAACAATAATGGATGTTTGGCACAAATTAATTGTTAGTCGCTATTTTAAAATGTCCCCCAATATTTGTGACTAGGACGATGTCCCCCACCTTCAATAATTCCCCATCAAAAGATTTACTGCAACTACGTTTTCCGTGCCATACACCCCAGTAATATAATGCGTTTCCAAATCAAGTAATCTTTAAAAATTACATAATATTTTTGTCGTAAAAACAAATAAAAATAAAAAATAAAAATAATAATACTAAATATTAGATTCAAAACTAATTTTTGCAGAAAGTTAGTCAGAGTGATGACCAGGCATTGGGGAGCGTTGAATCTTCTAGGCGAACCCAGGGTGATAACCACCTTAGCACCCTTCTGGGGGAATCGGCAGACCCCCCGGTCGCTCCTTTACTTTCCCGCACCGTAACCAACTATCGAATAGGGGAGAGTGACATGGCGGCCCCCAAACCGTTGCTGCTGCCGCAACTGCCATGTCCCTGAATTAGGTCTGTTCTAGGGCTTTGAACCGGTGCGTCCCAGCTCTGGAAGTCCCGCGATTGACACTTCCAGTGGTCCGGCCAACGTGCTGCGCCATCTGGACCATGTTGGTATCAGACAGGTTAAATTAAACCTACTTAAATAAAGGGTTTGAATTGTATTGCACTAATAATAAAATTTTAAAAAGCTGGTGGGATTCGAACCTGGATCGCTTGCACGGAAGTCAAGCGTCTTATCCATTAGAGTAGACCAACTCTTTGTCTGACGATTTGAAATAAAAGGAGATTTATCATTTGATATGATAAGAGGGCTTGAATTGTATTGCACTACACAATAAAAAGATAGAACCTGGCGGGATTTGAACCCGGATCGCGTGTACAGAATCCAAGCGTCTCATCCATTAGACCAACGCTTTATCTGAACATTTACATTGAAAGGAGATCCATAATCATTTGATACGATGGAAAAATAACGGGAACATACAGTCATTGAGATTTTGGAGTTTAGGTCTTTCAACTCATTTTTTATTTATTATGCTACCGGTACATATTCAGTTTTTGAATATATATTTATAGTGATACAACATTGGCGGATTCAATACTATTGCCGTTTGAATGTGTTGAGCAGGTATAGGCCTAGCTGTTCTTCCAAGGACTTGATGTCTATAAAGAGACCAATAATGGAACAATAGTCCTCACGGGCTTTGGAAGACATTCGTGTACAAATCCTTTGGGACATGTTAATAGAGTTGACACCAATTAATCTTATTTTCCATCTATAGTTAGGCAGAAACCATACAATATGACAAATCCTGCCAGAAGCTATGATATTATTGTTGTCAATTACTGGCACATTAATCTATCCATCTATAGTTAGGCAGAAACCATACAATATGACAAATCCTGCCAGAAGCTATGATATTATTGTTGTCAATTACTGGCACATTAATCATATCCATTGGATACTGATAATGATTTCATGTCACAAGTACATGCATCATTATTGTACCAACCTTGGCACGATGGATGAACCAAGTTATCGCTCCATTAATTATTATTATCCCCGTATTGTATTATTATCTACACGATATATGGGCTTTAACCAGTGGCATAGCCAAAGGGGAGAGGCCGACCCCCCACTCACGGTTGGCAAAATAGTGTCTGTCGGTAAATTCACAAACTTATTGGTATTTCTGCACTCTGAACGTCGGGAATTTTGCTGGCTAGCTACCCGGCTAGCTACAGACTCTACTCAATAAACCAACTCAATGGAGTCATGTATCACAAGTAAATATTATCAGTAACAAAGAGTGATAAAGACTGACTCCTGTTACAGTTAGGTATCGTTTTAATTACGACATTATCCTACATAATTGGGTATTATACTCTGCCACTTTACAATTTGATTTACCAGGATGTGAGTTGGTAGAGTCATGGAGGACTTCCTCCATGGTAGAGTGCAGGATACATGTATTATGAAAGCGCCCTCAACTAAAGCCCATTTATATATTGTTTATGAACATTGAATAGATCGGTCGTATAATTAGGTTGGTCTTGATTGCGATTCGTCAGAACCGTGGAGCTGCTAAGCAGAAAAAACCCCGCAACTTTGCTGAAGTATTTGCTTGGCTTAATTGGGAACGATTACCTTTCAACCATTGCTTTTATTTGTAAGCTGTTTGTATTTACTCCTACTGGTATTGATTGTCTTGTATTAACAGATTTCAATTGGCAATATTCCCCCAGATTTCCTATGATAAGAGCAGTGGCGTAAATGCGTTGTCAGAGAGGGGTGGGAGAACGATTTAGCATTTCCAATTCTGGGAGTGAACCTTTGGACCCCCGGGCCAAAAAGGGAGTATAATCCCCTAAAGCCCCCACCTGCTGTTGCCGTTTAATTACCAACCTATGACATTGTTAAAGTGTAACCGAGAGGTTACTTTCTATTATCAATTAAATGTATCAGACCAATATGAATAGTATAAGTTTTTAAAACCTTAATTATTTACTTATTTGAAGAAAATAACACTAAAAAGGAGAACAAGTAAAGCATAATTTTCATTTGTTTTATTATATAGATATATTCAATTTTTTTAATTATACATACCAACCCTCTATTCCCTACTATTATATTATTGAATTATTGATGTTTTATCGATTACATGTATAAGACCAATATGAATTTGTTAAAACCCCAATCATTTACTAATATCGGAAGAAAAGGAGTACACTAAAAAGGAGTACAACTAAAGCATAATTTTCATTTTCATATGTTTTATTAATAGAAAATTATATTGATCAAATATATTTACATCAATTTCAAAAATTTTAAATTATACAATTTATTTACACGATTAGGCCTATATTCATTATTAACCTCCAGAAGTTTCTTCTATATATATTGCAGAATGAAAAACATGAATCAATGTCTTATAAGTTCTATCAATATTCTATCAAAATTCGGGAATAAAAGTCTGTCCAAGACATGAGTTCGTAATCAGTGACCTCGGCAGTGTCCGGTTTTGGAGATCTTAGGAGTTCGGCGATGGGCAGTGCGGGAAGATGGGCCACAGAAGGAGAAGCCGAACTTGAGACGGAGTCTGAGGGATCGACGCTGCTCGGCAAACCAAAACTGTCAATAAAAAGAAAAAAAAATAGAAAATGTGAATAATCAGTGAACATTAATTTTGGTCAGAATAGTGGAAGGAAGGAAAAGAGTAAAAAGGACAAAAAAAGGAACATTCAGAAAGGGAAACAAAATTGAAAAGCTGTAGGAATGTAAGAAATTTGAACAGAAAAAGGGAGGAAAAGGGAAACATTCAGAAGCAAATAATTCTCATTGAAATAAATGTAAGAAAGGACACAGAAATATAAAGGCAGAAAGTGATATAAAAATACTGAATATAGGATGTTATCTTACCGAAATAGCAGTAACTGGAAGGTGTGTTCGCTCAGCCAACTCCCGTAGTTTCTCCCGCCCTGGTTGCCTGCAGTCTGCTGAGAAGACCTCTCGCAGTGCCACCTTTTGCCACGCTGCCATGTCGATCTGACGGCGTCTGGTGTTGTCATGTTGACGGGAGATTGAGACTGGTGCAATCGCCGCCATCTGTACGTGGGATGAGGCGACCATCAACTCCGGAAAGGGTGACGGGAAGGAGGACGATGGAGATGGCGAGTAGCTGGTCTCCATTACGACTGGATGATGGCGAGGTGTGATGGGCGATGGATGGGATGATGACACTCTGATGATGTTCATAGGCGCTTGCTTGTCGTAGGGATGGACGGGTGCTTGGACTTCCATGGGCTCAGCTGAAATAAGATCAAGAAAAGAGGAAAAGATAAGTATTAATTCAATATGCAATTCGGTACAACTATAGAAGGTTACTTCTTATAAATGTTACGTACTCCGACTTAAAAAACTGCGGTTCCCAGGTCAAATTCGGAAAGAGGAAAAGCTGTGTTGAAAATTTGCCCTGCACTCTATAGGTACTCCCAAAAATGTCACAAAATTGTGTTCAATTTCAGCCATTCCAACACTTTTCGAAATTTTGAAAGACGTTTTCGAAAATTGTTAAATGACAACTTTAAAATGTATCTGGGTGATGCTAACAATAGCGACAACATGGGATAAAAACCCGTGTATTATACCAATTATATCATTTTGATCCAGATCATTATCGCATTTCACATAAAAATAATAATAACACAAAATGCAATTCGATTTCCAGCAGTTCTATAATTATGTTTCTGGCGCTTTTTACAACTTCTGAAATGCGAAATTAACATGATGCTTACCAAAATCACAGCTTCCATCCAACAACATCTGCTCCTGTGCAAAGAGGGCATAGGAGAAGTCATCTCCGGTGCTATCAGCATCATCAGTGTCGTCACGTCCCGGAGACTGGGTCCCATCACTACCAAGATCATGCGGCATCTCGGAGAAATAGCCGCCGTAGTAGCTCTGCCGACCCTGACCGAAGACATCCGACTCGTCAGACGATAGCGAAGCCATCTCCTCGGCGAAGGACTGCCGGTTGAACCAGACAATATCGGGGGATAGGTTCAGGGCAGTGGCGATCTTGAGATCCATGATTCTAAGTTTTACGTGAAAATACGAAGTGAGATAACGAACTAAGAAAAAGGCCATGGAGCTTTCTTCTTTCGCAGATGAAATTCTGGATCGAATGATTTAATTTGCAGAATGCGCATGATTTTTATCCCATCTTGTCCCTATTGTTAGCATCACCCACAGATATAACTCAAGCTGAATCTTATTCACGAACTGAGGTAAAGGTACCGCCCCTCGATGCCCACTAGTGCGGCGACTCAAAGATTCCAAGTTGTCAAAAGGATTACCCTGCTGCCAAACACTGCAGTATGACATACGGGCCGTCAGCTCATAACCACACACACCATGAATTCTAAAGATTATACACAATGCTAATTAAAACAACATTGGCTTCGTGATCATAAAGTTGACTCCAGTAAAAGAGTAGCTACCGTACTTTATCACCCATGACAGTTTAATTAATAACATGCATTCTTTAGGCTGTAGGCTACTTCTTATTCTGAAGTTTTGAATTGAGTATGAACCGTGATATAGGTCTATTATATAGGATAATAAAACAATTTTAATACCATGAAACAGAATCGTTGAAAAAATATCGTTGAACTAAAGCCGTCGGAGGAGAGCAGTAAATTGTTAAACTCACCTCCGCCCAAAACGGCAGGAATAAAATAAATAACAATTTGTGCATTTCTTTACAAAGACGATTGCATTCAGGGAGCATGTTCTTTTAGCATCAAACAAAAGTCCAAAATCAGAGGTATTGATCATTATATTCTACGCTTGAAAGATCTTGCCAGCCATGCATGAAAAATAACGAACTGTGAATACGTTGGTAAAAAATAATGTCTGTAAATGCATCCATACTTTATAAATCAAGAGATATGTATAAAAACAAGCCTATGAGAGTTACAGCTTGTTTCATTATTTCATTAACGATAAAAATAGTGAACATTAATTCAGATTGTTTGTATAAGTTATTCTATAATGTGGAAATGGATCATCAACTGGTTATAACATTCAGATTTGAATGTGTCTAAATGTATATACTTTCACGTTTTTCTCGAGAATGACAACATATCAGACAGAGTAACTTCTTGTGATGTTTTGTACATTATCAACTTAAAACAAGCTTTTAAATATCAATTCGGTCAGTTTCTTTTTGGGTTATTACAATTTTGTAATCCCTCTTTTATAATTTAGAAATAATTAATTAATAATTCACGATATTCCATTTCCATCCTAAGGTTCTAAAAGTGGCGACCCGGACATGATGTGGTGACCGCGGCGAGCACAGAGGGTGGCGTACAAAATGGAAATGGGGGGGGGGGGGGGGTGATGCTTGTCTGTTGCTGTAGATATTATGACCAGCTAGCCGTGAGAAATCTGTCCCGCCAGTATCTTTTGTCAAGGTGTCATTAATCCCATTTTCGGTCATCTGAGAATTGGTGAACTCAGTCGTTTGTATTAACACAACTACTTGTAAGTAAGACTAATTGCGGTGACACCATGTGGAATCTCAATTGAGTAGTAATTAGTTCTGAAAAGAACTGGGGGTACAACTCGACGTTTCGATCAGTATGCTCTGATCGTCCTCAGGAGAATGCCGGACTCTGGAAAATGCTGCTGCTTAAGTAGGCTGCTGGAGGATCATCCCATGAATGGATGCTGGAGGATTAGTTCGTTGAGGCGCGCAGGCGGGAAACTGTGAGACTATGAGACTAGGATCCCAGGGGTTGGGGAGAGGAGTGTGTGCTCACTGAACTGAATCAATTGTTAACAAGCACAGGGAGGAGGGTGGTTGACTTAGGATATAGGGATCCCTCAGTCTGGGGTGGGTTATGGACTTTGGATATAGAAGATCCTTCAGTCTGTAGTATAGGTCGCCAAATGTCGCTGATGAAGAAACCGATGTCCTGTGGCACAGTGTCGTGTTTGACGATCTCGATGGCCTCTCTGATGCGTCTGGGGTGCCATGCGTCGATGGGTGTGATGAGTTGGGCTGCCTGCCAGTCGATTTGGTGGTCCTTGATGTGCGAGTGCTTGACGATGGCGGACTTCTCGAAATCTCCTCTGCGGCCGTGTGCTCGGTGTTCCTTCAATCTGATGGGGAGGTTGCGTTTCGTTTCGCCGATGTACACCTTACCGCACTCACAGGGGATCCGGTAGACCCGCTCTGTTGTTTGGGTCCGGTTTGTCCTTGTGGGTATGTAGAAGTCCTGGAGTTTGCTGGGGCTGAGTGGAACACATCGATGCCTGCTTGTCGGAGGATGCGCTGTAGTTTGTGAGACGTCGAACCTAGATAGGGGAGACAAGCAGAGAGAGTTAGATCACTTACCTTGCTTTTGGAGTTTGGAACCGGCTTCGCTGTGTTGATCTTGTTGGGATTGTAACCGTTGCGTTTGAGGGTAGTTCGGATGTGCTGTAGTTCCTTGGAAGGCTGTCCTTGTCACAAATGTTGTAGGCGCGTTGTACGAGCGTACGGTTGACCGATGACTTGATGCTTGGATGATGGAAGGAGCGCTGGTTCAGGTACCGATCTGTGTGCGTGGGCTTTCTGTAGACGTTGTGGTGTAGGGAGCCGTTTCTGGAAATGCCAACATCAAGGAACGCGATCTTGTCATCTTCTTCCGTTTCCATGGTGAACTTGATGCTTGGGTGTTGCTGGTTTAGATGTTGTAGAAAATCCTGGAGTGTGTCTCTGCCGTGTGGCCAAACCACAAAGGTGTCATCCACGTATCGGAGCCACAGCTTGGGTTGGAGGTCGGCGGTGTTGAGGGAAGAGTTTTCAAACTCTTCCATGAAAAAGTCAGCAAGGACCGGGGATAAAGGAGATCCCATGGAGGTCCCAGCTGTCTGCTCGTAGAACTTGCCCTGAAACTGAAAACAACTTGAAGAGACACATGTTAGTAGCAAATCATGAATTTGGTCCGGGGTGAGTGATGTGCGATCATCAAGAGAAAGATCTTGTACGAGTCTGTCCTTACCAGGAGGCATGTCTCTGTAGTTGGGACATTGGTGAATAGGGAGACAACATCAAACTAACCAAGATGTCGCTGGGTTGAAGTGAGGCCCCGTGATCTCAACGAACTGACTGGAGTTGGACACATGGTGTTGAGTGAGACCCACCAAGGGTCGGAGGATCTTAGCTAAATGACGGGCTGTGTTGTACGTAGGTGAACCTCTGGAGGCGACAATAGGGCGGAGAGGGACATCAGGTTTGTGAATCTTCGGCTGGCCAAAGAACCTAGGGCAGGATGAGCTGGATGGTCTGAGATGTCGGTAGAGTTGGATGGAGAGGCCACCGGCACGGTGGAGGGCAAGGAGTTTGCTAGCTACTCTTTTCTCTATGGATGGGATGGGGTTCTTCTTACAACTACTTGTATTGAGCAGAGTATCAATAACTTATCAACAGTTTCAGGAAAATCTACTGTGACCATAAGATGGTGA
>CM055828.1:29830334-29870524 GCA_029582265.1 Zoroaster sp. YZ-2022 | reverse complement strand
TTGAAATAGAATAATATAAAATAGGTTATTAAATGAGAAATAATTATGTTTTGCTAAAATGTTGACAGACAAAATAGTTGGGATTTTTTCCACGTCCATCAGGTAAAATGTACATTCGGGGCTGTGCGCGCATGCCAGTTTGTGATGTAATGCTTATTGACCAATCAGGATGCCGGAAAGCCATGCGGCCGTCTTGGAAGCGATATCCTTCTACGACAATGAGTTGTAGGAAGAACGTTGCCAAAAACTGCGCCCTCACCCAACAAGCAAAATTCCGACATAACTATGCAATTTTTTTTGATATATGAAATTATCTACTCGGGAATGGTATAATTTGGCTTGTGGCAGCATTATAAATTCGTTGATTTCGCGACGACAGGTCGTCATGACGGCGCAACAGGCTAGCGAGCTAGCCATTTTCGAACTCGGGCCGTAAACAGGTTCCCATTCTCCTGAGGACGATCAGAGCATACTGATCGAAACGTCGAGTTGTACCCCCAGTTCTTTTCAGAACTAATTACTACTCAATTGAGATTTCACATGGTGTCACCGCAATTATTCTTACTTAGGTTCCCATTTGGGATACAATTTGATTCTGGCACAGGCATTGCGAAATACATACATACATTCGTACTGCACTGGTTGTAGTGAATTCCGCGAGTACGTGTGCTTCGTTTATATGAGTGTACGTCGTGGGGTCGAGGGGTTGGGGGTCGAGGGGGTTTAAGAACAACCCGAAATCTGGGGGAATATTGCAAAGCGAAATCTGTTAATACAAGACAACAAATACCAGTAAATACAAACAGCTTGTATACAAATAAAAACAATGGTTGAAAGGTAATCGTTCCCAATTAAGCCAAGCAAATACTTCAGCAAAGTTGCGGGGGTTTTTCTGCGTAGCAGCTCCACTGTTCTGACGAATCGCAATCAAAACCAACCTAATTATACGACCGATCTATTCAATGTTCATAAACAATTTATTTGAGACATGACGGCGGCCAGAAATGACTTGAGCTGCTTATCATATTCGAGATATATCCCTTGGATATTTCACTCATCTGGTCTTGAAATAGACCTACCTTCTCTTTCCAAAAGAGATAATGAATCCGTAATGCTTATGATTAGCTGTGAAGTATCGTCCTAGTTGATTGTTAATTTAGCTTCATTCATTCACCGATTCATTTATACAATAGATTTGTGCTTATCCCTGTCTGTATGTAAACTAAATCACTGACGAGGAGACGCCATCACGACTGCGTGTCTGATAGATGCTATCAAATTTATAAGAATCAAGGATTATGTACAGAAACCAAGCTGTGACAGTTTTAGCTTATTTCGTGAGAAAATAGTGAAGATGCATTCAGATGATTACTTTTTGTATTCATTATACACATGTAATGTGAAAATCACCGGCCCGAGATGACCGATTGCAGATTATAAGTTGTGTTCATGTTTTCTCGAAAATGACAACATACTTTTCAGTATAACGTCTTAAAAACAACGTAATTTTGTTGACGATAATTATTTGTTTATTTTCGGGTACTACAATACAGTTCAAGCCCCTTTAATCCAAATAGTCAAGGAATCGTTACTTTCAAACTTTCATTATTCGCAATATTCATTAATAAAAGCCAGTAGCCTACATAATAATTATATACCGGTATGCCTACACTTACTTTTATGGTAAAATGTTTGTAAATGCATCCTAACGTAAAGACATATCTCCCGTGTTTGGCTAAGACGACCCACAGTTTTGAAAAAAAATGTCGTTAAACCATTTTAAAAAAAATCAAATTCGTATGTCAGAAACTGTAAATAAAAGCGATATTTCAACCGAGCTTGATTTACTGGTACTAATCCTTGACGGATGTTCTCGTTCAATGTCTCAAATGAAAGCTTATGACTTCCTTAACCTCTGAAAAATAGCAAATTCAACATTTAACTCTGTTTTCCATTCAAATCAGCCCAAACACGGGCGATACATCTTTAATAAGAATCCAGAGTTAGGTACAGAAACCAACTTACGAAAGTTTCAGCTTATTTCATTTCGTCGTTAGCGAAAAATATTGGAAATGCAAAGGCGGTATGGGCATTATTTACAATTTCTCCCCGAATTTAAATAACCCTAGGACATTAAAAAAAAAAGCTACATGCCTGCTCCAATGGTTGGATTTAGTGGGTTTATTTGGACCGAGGCTCGGTTCGCCTACTGGGACTTTACATTAGATGGTGTCTCACCCCCACATCCCCATCCCTTTGGCTATGACCATGGTGTTCGATGTCTACAGTGACCGTGTGGCTGGCGTTCAACTTAAAGCATACCAGGCTAGCTTTACACACAAGTTGAATGATCAGTGTCAGCTCTAGTGTTCAAATAATTTACCTGCCAATCAAACACTGTCTGGCGCATGTTCATCATTATCATGTTTTGTTAACTCCACTTCAGGTTTGAATTGGACCTCTAGGAGGTGCGAATTGGCCGGTACAACAAGGGCTGTATTGATCCCCGCCCCTTTGAGGTATTCCCATTGCCGGTGGTCAAGAGCTGATGCCCCCCTTTGAGGTTTACCCATTGCCGGTAGTCTTCAGCCATATATCGCTTTGAGATTTCCCTATTGACCGGTGACACTGCCGGGCGGTAGCTCTTCAGTGGTACCATTGATGCCCTATTGTAGGTTACCTTTACTGACGACGGTTAAGAATACATTTTGTCTGGGTTTTTTTTTTATCTTGGAAGGCACTAAAGAGTGTGTTTTTTAGAATTTTCTCCTTGGTCATTAAATAATAATAAGGCTAAAGTGTTGTAACGTATCCATTTTTGCCTTTCAGGCCAAATTCCGTTATCAATTATAATATTTGCACATCTTCTCTGTGCTAATCATATAATATTGACAAAGGTGACCAAAGTAAATCAACGTTGAGGTGAATTGAGTTTCAAGATATTGTATAAGGTATAGAATCACATAGGCCTATTCAAATGTACAATATAGGGCTTTTATAGGTGTACAACTGAGGATATCAGTCTTCCCTTGGAATAATTTTGTCTCATTTTTAACAAAAAAGTAATTATTGTCAATAATTTTATCGGAAAGACTGCTCTTCAGAATGAATCTGAGAAAACAGTGAATGCATTCTCATTGACAGATAAGCTGAATAACTTTCACAGATTCGTTGTTCTAGATTAAGGTAAGTCTACTCGTATAAATAGTACCAGTGTTATACCTTTCCTTTAAAATTAATTAACTAATTATGTGATCTAACTATGTAATATGCAATTTTCATTGATCAGTATTGGTTGAAATAATAGTAAAAATAAGCAATATAAAATAATGAGAAGCATATCACATCGTGGTATAAAAAACAAGTACTGAGTATAGATAAATGGGCTTTAGTTGAGGGCGCTTTCATAATAGCTGTATCCTGCACTCTACCAACTCACACCCTGGTAAATCAAATTGTATTAAAGGGGCAGAGTATAATACCCAATTATGTAGGATAATGCCGTAATTAAAGTGATACCTAACTGCAACAGGAGTCAGTCTTTATCACTCTTTGTTACTGATAATGTTTACTTGTGATACATGACTCCATTGAGTTGGTTTATTGAGCCATGGAGGAAGAAAACCATGATTGAGCAGAGTCTGTAGCTAGCCGGGATTAGTAGCGTATCTACTGGGGGAACCTTCCTGGCCGCAGATAGGACGATGTCCTCCACCTTCAATAATTCCCGCTAAAAAGATTTACTCCAAGCGCACCAAGACACACCTATTAAGCCTTATGGTTTTTTAATAAAAAATAAATTTTCTCGTGCCATACACCCCAATAATATAATGCGTTACCAAAGTAATATTTAAAAATTACATAATATTTTTTGCGTAAAACTCGCCGTCCATAGGATCACCCCTGAATTTGTCATGCAGTAAAATCCCCCATTTTCGACACCGTGCACAGTGCAATAAACATGATTTGTGATTGATTTAATTGGGTTAAAAGAAAAATAATAATACTAAATATTAGATTCAAAACTAATTTTTGCAGAAAGTTAGTCAGAGGTAATGACCAGGCATTGGGGAGCATTGAATCTTCTAGGCGAACCCAGCGTGATAACCACCTTAGCACCCTTCTGGGAATCGGTGACCCCGGGTCCCTCCTTTACTTTCCCGCACCGTAACCAACTATCGAATAGGGAGAGACACGTCGGCCCCTTAAACCGTTATATGCTGCCGCAGCTGCCATCTCCTGAATTAGGTCTGTTCTAGGACTTCGAACCGGTGCGTCCCAGCTCTAAAAGTCCCGCGATTGACACTTCCAGTGGTCCGGCCAACGTGCTGCGCCATCTGGACCATGTTGGTATCAGACAGGTTAAATTAAAACTACTTAAATAAAGGGTTTGAATTGTATTGCACTAAACAATAAAATTAAAAACCGCCGGTGTAATTCGAACCCAGATCGCTTGCACGTAAGTCAAGCGTCTTATCCGTTAGACCAATGCTTTGTCTGACAATTTGAAATTAAAGGAGATTCATCATTTGATAAGATAAGAAGATTTGAATTGTATTACACTACACACTAAACAGATTTGAACCCAGATCGCTTGTACAGAATTCAAGCGTCTTATTCATTATACCAACGATTCATCTGAACATTTGTAGTGAAAGGAGATTCATCATCATTTGATACGATGGATAAAATAACGGGAACATACGCTCATTGAGCTTTTGGCATAGCCAAAGGGGAGAGGCCGACCCCCACTCACGGTTGGCAAAATAGTGTCTGTCGGTAAATTCACAAACTTATTGGTATTTCTGAACTTCTGAACATCGGGAAGTTTGCTAAAGAATGACATAATTTGTCGGTAAATTTACCCCCCAAATTGTCCGACTCTGAAAATCCTGGTTACACCACAGCTTTTGACTACATCATAAATTAAAACATAATACGCCAGACAATTGTCCTCAATGGTGGATTTGAAAACAACAATCAAATTAATTGACGTCACCATCTTATGGTCACAGTAGATTTCCCTGAAACTATTGATAAGTTATTGATACTCTGCTCAATACAAGTAGTTGTGTTAATACAAACGACTGAGTTCACCAATTCTCAGATTACCAAAAATGGGATTAATGACACCATGACAAAAGATACTGGCGGGACAGATTTCTCAGGGCTAGCTGGTCATAATATCGACAGCAACAGACAAGCATCATCCCCCCCCCCCCTCCCCCCATTTCCATTTTGTACGCAACCCTCTGTGCTCGCCGCGGTCACCACATCATGTGCGGTTTGCCACTTTTAGAACCTTAGGATGGAAATGGAATATCGTGGATTATAAATTAATTAATTCTAAATTATAAAAGAGGGATTACAAAATTGTAATAACCCAAAAAGAAACTGACCGAATTGATGTTTAAAAGCTTGTTTTGAGTTGATAATGTACAAAACATCACAAGAAGTTACTCTGTCTGATATGTTGTCATTCTCGAGAAAAACGTGAAAGTATAAAAATTTAGACACATTCAAATCTGAATGTTATAACCAGCTGATGATCCATTTCCACATTATAGAATAACTTATACAAACAATCTGAATCTATGTTCACTATTTTATCGTTAATGAAATAATGAAACAAGCTGTAACTCTCATAGGGTTGTTTTTATACATATCTCTTGATTTATAAAGTATGGATGCATTTACAGACATTATTTTTTACCAACGTATTCACAGTTCGTTATTTTTCATGCATGGCTGGCAAGATCTTTCAAGCGTAGAATATAATGATCAATACCTCTGATTTTGGACTTTTGTTTGATGCTAAAAGAACATGCTCCCTGAATGCAATCGTCTTTGTAAAGAAATGCACAAATTGTTATTTATTTTATTCCTGCCGTTTTGGGCGGAGGTGAGTTTAACAATTTACTGCTCTCCTCCGACGGCTTTAGTTCAACGATATTTTTTCAACGATTCTGTTTCATGGTATTAAAATTGTTTTATTATCCTATATAATAGACCTATATCACGGTTCATACTCAATTCAAAACTTCAGAATAAGAAGTAGCCTACAGCCTAAAGAATGCATGTTATTAATTAAACTGTCATGGGTGATAAAGTACGGTAGCTACTCTTTTACTGGAGTCAACTTTATGATCACGAAGCCAATGTTGTTTTAATTAGCATTGTGTATAATCTTTAGAATTCATGGTGTGTGTGGTTATGAGCTGACGGCCCGTATGTCATACTGCAGTGTTTGGCAGCAGGGTAATCCTTTTGACAACTTGGAATCTTTGAGTCGCCGCACTAGTGGGCATCGAGGGGCGGTACCTTTACCTCCAGTTCGTGAATAAGATTCAGCTTGAGTTATATCTGTGGGTGATGCTAACAATAGGGACAAGATGGGATAAAAATCGTGCGCATTCTGCAAATTAAATCATTCGATCCAGAATTTCATCTGCGAAAGAAAGCTCCATGGCCTTTTTCTTAGTTCGTTATCTCACTTCGTATTTTCACGTAAAACTTAGAATCATGGATCTCAAGATCGCCACTGCCCTGAACCTATCCCCCGATCTTGTCTGGTTCAACCGGCAGTCCTTCGCCGAGGAGATGGCTTCGCTATCGTCTGACGAGTCGGATGTCTTCGGTCAGGGTCGGCAGAGCTACTACGGCGGCTATTTCCCCGAGATGCCGCATGATCTTGGTAGTGATGGGACCCAGTCTCCGGTATGTGACGACACTGATGATGCTGATAGCACCGGAGATGACTTCTCCCATGCCCTCTTTGCACAGGAGCAGATGTTGTTGGATGGAAGCTGTGATTTTGGTAAGCATCATGTTAATTTCACATTTCAGAAGTTGTAAAAAGCGCCAGAAACATAATTATAGAACTGCTGGAAATCGAATTGCATTTTGTGTTATTATTATTTTTATGTGAAATGCGATAATGATCTGGATCAAAATGATATAATTGGTATAATACACGGGTTTTTATCCCATGTTGTCGCTATTGTTAGCATCACCCAGATACATTTTAAAGTTGTCATTTAACAATTTTCGAAAAACGTCTTTCAAAATTTCGAAAAGTGTTGGAATGGCTGGAAATTGAACACAATTTTGTGACATTTTTGGGAGTACCTATAGAGTGCAGGGCCAAATTTTCAACACAGCTTTTTCCCCCTTTTCCGAATTTGACCTGGGAACCGCAGTTTTTTTTAAGTCGGAGTACGTAACATTTATAAGAAGTAACCTTCTATAGTTGTACCGAATTGCATATTGAATTAATACTTATCTTTTCCTCTTTTTCTTGATCTTATTTCAGCTGAGCCCATGGAAGTCCAAGCACCCGTCCATCCCTACGACAAGCAAGCGCCTATGAACATCATCAGAGTGTCATCATCCCATCCATCGCCCATCACACCTCGCCATCATCCAGTCGTAATGGAGACCAGCTACTCGCCATCTCCATCGTCCACTCCTTCCCCGTCACCCTTTCCGGAGTTGATGGTCGCCTCATCCCACGTACAGATGGCGGCGATTGCACCAGTCTCAATCTCCCGTCAACATGACAACACCAGACGCCGTCAGATCGACATGGCAGCGTGGCAAAAGGTGGCACTGCGAGAGGTCTTCTCAGCAGACTGCAGGCAACCAGGGCGGGAGAAACTACGGGAGTTGGCTGAGCGAACACACCTTCCAGTTACTGCTATTTCGGTAAGATAGCATCCTATATTCAGTATTTTTATATCACTTTCTGCCTTTATATTTCTGTGTCCTTTCTTACATTTATTTCAATGAGAATTATTTGCTTCTGAATGTTTCCCTTTTCCTCCCTTTTTCTGTTCAAATTTCTTACATTCCTACAGCTTTTCAATTTTGTTTCCCTTTCTGAATGTTCCCTTTTTTGTCCTTTTTACTCTTTTCCTTCCTTCCACTATTCTGACCAAAATTAATGTTCACTGATTATTCACATTTTCTGTTTGTTTTCCTTTTTATTGGCAGTTTTGGTTTGCCGAGCAGCGTCGTTCCCTCAGACTCCGTCTCAAGTTCGGCTTCTCCTTCTCTGGCCCGTCTTCCCGCACTGCTCATCGCCGTACTCCTAAGATCTCCAAAACCGGACACTGCCGAGGTCACTGATTATGAACTCATGTCTTGGACAGACTTTTATTCCCGAATTTTGATAGAATATTGATAGAACTTTATAAGACATTGATTCATGTTTTTCATTCTGCAATACCGGTATATATAGAAGAAACTTTTGGAGGTTAATAATGAATATAGGCCTAATCGTGTAAATAAATTGTATAATTTAACATTTTTGAAATTGATGTAAATATATTTGATCAATATAATTTTCTATTAATAAAACATATGAAAATGAAAATTATGCTTCAGTTGTACTCCTTTTTAGTGTACTCCCTTTCTTCCGATAAGTAAATGATTGGGGTTTTAACAAATTCATATTGGTCTTATACATGTAATCGATAAAACATCAATAATTCAATAATATAATAGTAGGGAATAGAGGGTCGGTATGTATAATTAAAAAAATTGAATATATCTATATAATAAAACAAATGAAAATTATGCTTTACTTGTTCTCCTTTTTAGTGTTATTTTCTTCAAATAAGTAAATAATTAAGGTTTTAAAAACTTATACTATTCATATTGGTCTGATACATTTAATTGATAATAGAAAGTAACCTCTCGGTTACACTTTAACAATGTCATAGGTTGGTAATTAAACGGCAACAGCAGGTGGGGGCTTTAGGGGATTAACTCCCTTTTTGGCCCGGGGGTCCAAAGGTTCACTCCCAGAATTGGAAATGCTAAATCGTTCTCCCACCCCTCTCTGACAACGCATTTACGCCACTGCTCTTATCATAGGAAATCTGGGGGAATATTGCCAATTGAGTGGGGGACAATTTGAGGGGGTTAAATTTACCAACAAATTATGTTATTCTTCAGCAAAATTCCCAACGTTCAGAGTGCAGAAATACCAATAAGTTTGTGAATTTACCGACAGACACTATTTTGCCAACCGTGAGTGGGGGTCGGCCTCTCCCCTTTGGCTATGCCACTGGTTAAAGCCCATATATCGTGTGGATAATAATACAATACGGGAATAATAATAATTAATGGAGCGATAACTTGGTTCATCCATCTTGCCAAGGTTGGTACAATAATGATGCATGTACTTGTGACATGAAATCATTATCAGTATACAATGGATATGATTAATGTGCCAGTAATTGACAACAATAATATCATAGCTTCTGGCAGGATTTGTCATATTGTATGGTTTCTGCCTAACTATAGATGGAAAATAAGATTAATTGGTGTCAACTCTATTAACATGTCCCAAAGGATTTGTACACGAATGTCTTCCAAAGCCCATGAGGACTATTGTTCCATTATTAGTCCCTTTATAGACATCAAGTCCTTGGAAGAACAGCTAGGCCTATACATGCTCAACCCATTCAAACGGCAATAGTGTTGAATCCGCCAATGTTGTATCACTATAAATATATATTCAAAAACTGAATATGTACCGGTAGCATAAAAAATTGAAAATGAGTTGAAAGACCTAAACTCCAAAATCTCAATGACCGTATGTTCCCGTTATTTTTCCATCGTATCAAATGATTATGGATCTCCTTTCACTACATATGTTCAGATGACGCGATCCGGGTTCAAATACCGCCAGGTTCTATCTTTTTATTGTGTAGTGCAATACAATTCAAACCCTCTTATCATATCAAATGATAAATCTCCTTTTATTTCAAATCGTCAGACTAAGAGTTGGTCTAATGGATAAGACGCTTGACTTCCGTGCAAGCGATCCAGGTTCGAATCCCACCAGCTTTTTAAAATTGTATTATTAGTGCAATACAATTCAAACCCTTTATTTAAGTAAGTTTAATTTAACCTGTCTGGTACCAACATGGTCCAGATGGCGCAGCACGTTGGCCGGACCAATGGAAGTGTCAATCGCGGGAATTACAGAGCTGGGACGCACCGGTTCGAAGCCCTAGAACAGACCTAATTCAGGGACATGGCAGTTGCGGCAGCAGCAACGGTTTGGGGGCAGCCGTGTCTCTACCCTATTCGATAGTTGGTTACGGTGCGGGAAAGTAAAGGAGCGACCGGGGGTCTGCCGATTCCCCCAGAAGGGTGCTAAGGTGGTTATCACGCTGGGTTCGCCTAGAAGATTCAACGCTCACCAATGCCTGGTCATCACTCTGACTAACTTTCTGCAAAAATTAGTTTTAAATCTAATATTTAGTACTATTATTTTTTTATATTTTTTATTTATTTTTACGACAAAAATATTATGTAATTTTTAAAGATTACTTGATTTGGAAACGCATTATATTACTGGGGTGTATGGCACGGAAACGTAGTTGCAGTAAATCTTTTGATGGGGAATTATTGAAGGTGTGGACATCGTCCTAGTCACAAATATTGGGGGACATTTTAAAATAGCGACTAACAATTAATTTGTGCCAAACATCCATTATTGTTTCGTGAAGCACATTGGCGTTGATCGGTAGGGGGGCTGCGGTCGGGAAGGTTCCCCAATAGTTATGCCTCTAATCCTGGCTTGCTACAGACTCGACTCATAAACCAACTCATGTATTATGAAAGCGCCCTCAACTAAATCCCCTCCCCCGTTGCTGTTGAATTACATTAATTAGTTGTGTGATACAGGACTGCATTTCTTTACTTTCATCTCCAATCCTCTAAGTTACCCCCCTGACTGTATGTCATACCGACCCTCTATTCCCCACTATTATATTATTGAATTATTGTTTTTATTGAGAGGTTACTTTTTATTATCAATTAAAAGTATAATACCAATATGAATATTATAAGTTTTTAAAACTTCAATCATTTACGTATTTGAAGAAAATAACACTAAAAAGAAGAACAAGTAAAGCATAATTTTCATTTTCATATGTTTTATTAATAGAACATTATATTGATCCAATATATTTACATCAATTTCAAATTGTTTAATTATACAGTTTATTTACATGATTAGGCCTATATTCATTATTAACCTCCAGAAGTTTCTTCTATATACATTGCAGAATGAAAAACATGAATCAATGTCTTATGAGTTCTATCAATATTCTATCAAAATAGAATTTGGGAATAAAAGTCTGTCCGATACACGAGTTCGTAATCAGTGTCCTCGGCAGTGTCCGGTGGTGGAGATCTTAGGAGTACGGCGATGGGCAGTGCGGGAAGACGGGCCAGAGAAGGAGAAGCCGAACTTGAGACGGAGTCTGAGGGAACGACGCTGCTCGGCAAACCAAAACTGTTGATAAAAAGAAAGAAAAGGAGAAAATTAGAATAATCAGTGAACATTTGGTCAGAATGGAGGAAGGAAACGAGTACAAAAGGACAGTAATTGGACTGCAAAGATGCTTGGTGACAGAACTGAAAAGGTTTGGACAAAAAAGAGGAACATTCAGAAAATGGAAACAAAATTGAAACAAATATGTAGGAATGTACACAGATTGAACAGAAAAAGGGAGCAAAAGGGAAACATTTAGAAGCAAATAATTTTCATATAAAGGCAGAAATGGATATAAAAATACTGAATATAGGATGTTATCTTACCGAAATAATTGTAACTGGAAGGTTTGTTCCCGCCCTGGTTGCCTACAATCTGCTCTCGTAGTCCCACGCTGCATGTCGACCTGACTGCGTCTGGTGTTGTCATGTTGACGGGAGATTGAGACTGGTGCAAGCGACGCCATCTGGACGGGGGATGAGGCGATTATCAACTCCGGAAAGGGGACGGGGAAGGGGTGGACGACGGTGATGGCGAGTAGCTGATCTCCATTACGACTGGATGACAGTGATGGGTGATGGACGGGATGATGACACTTTGATGATGTTCATAGGCGCTTGTCGTAGGGATGGACTGGTGCTTGGACTTCCATGGGCTCAACTGAAATAAGATCAAGAAATAAAAACAAACTTATTACAGGTCTGAGGAAAAGATAAGTATTAATTCAATATGCAATTTGATTGTAACTTGTGAAATTAACATGATGTGAAATTAACATGCTTACCAAATTCACAGCTTCCATCCAACAGCATCTGCTCCTGTGCAAAGAGGGTATGGGAGAAGTCATCACCGGTGCTATCACTAGCATCATCGGTGCTGTCACGTCCTGGAGACTGTGTCCCATCACTACCAAGATCTTGCAGCATCTCTGGGAAATATCCGCTGTAGTAGCTCTGCCGACCCTGACCGAAGACATCCGACTCGTCAGACGATAGCGAAGACATCTCCTCGGCGAAGGACTGCCGGTTGAACCAGACAAGATCGGGGGATAGGTTCAGGGCAGTGGCGATCTTGAGATCCATGATTCTAAGTCTTATGTGAAAATAAGCTGGACGAACTAAGAAAAAGGCTGGATCGAATGATTTATTTTGCAGAGTGCACGGGCTTTTTATCCCATCTTGTCCCTATTGTTAGCATCACCCACAGATATAACTCAAGTTGAATCTTATTCACGAACTGTGGGGCGACTCAAAGATACCAAGTTGTCAAAAGGATACCCTGCTGCCGAACACTGCAGTATGGCGTACGGGCCGTCAGCTCATACCACCCACCATGAATTCTAAAGATTACACACAATGCTAATTAAAACAACATTGCCTTGGTGATCATATTGTTAACTCCAGTAAAAGAGTAGCTATTTTATCACCCATGACAGACTTTAGACTGTGCTTTTTATTCTGAAGTTCTGAATTGAGTACAGACCGTGACATAGGTCTATTGTAAACCCTAATAAAACAATTGTAATACCATGAAAAAGAATCGTTAACAAAATATATTTGAACTAAAGCCGTCAGAGAAGAACAGCAAATTGTTAAACTACCCCCCAGGAAGACATGAAATCATACAATACGACAAATCCTGCCAGAAGCTGTGATATTATTGTCGAGTCCGAGTCACGAGTCCGAAGGGTCGAGTCCGAGCCCGAGTCACCAAAAAATGAGTCCGAGTCCGAGTCACAAGTCATACAAGTCTGACTGTTGGCCTACATCAGAAATTAAAACTTAATTCGCCAGACAATTGCCCTCAATGGTGGATTTCAAAACAGAAATTAAATCATTGGTGTCACCATCTTGATTGCATCTGGGAGCGTTTTCTTTTAGCATTAAACACAAATTCAAAAATTCGAGGTGTTTGTGTTGATCATTATATTCTACGCTTGAAAGATCTTGCCAGACATGCATGAAAAACAACGAACTATGAATACTTTTGATAAAAAAATAATTTCTGTAAATGCATCCATACTTTATAAATCAAGAGATATGTATAAAAACAACCATATGAGAGTTGCAGCTTATTTTATTAACGATAAAATAGTGAACATTAATTCAGATTGTTTGTATAAGTTATTCTATAATGTGGAAATGGATCATCAGCTAGTTATAACATTCAGATTTTAATTTGTTTACAATTTTATACTTATAATGTTTTTTCGAAAATGCCAGACGGAGTAACTGCCGCAGCTGCCACGTGCCTGAATTTGGTGTGTTCTAGGGCTTCGAACCGGTGCGTCCCAGCTCTGGAAGTCCCAGCTCTGGAAGTCCCGCGCCATTTGGACCATATTGGTATCAGACAGGTTAAATTAAACCTACTTAAATAAAGGGTTTGAATTGTATTGCACTAAATAATAAAATAAAACACTCCGGTGGGATTCGAAACGGGAACGCTTGCACACGGACGTCAAGCGTCTTAACCGCTTTATCTGACGTTTTGAAATGAAAGGAGATTAATCATCATTTGACATAATAAAAGGCTTTGCAACGTATTGCACTACACAATAATAAATAGAAGCTGACGGTATTCGAACTGGGATCGCTTGCAGTGAAATGAGATCCATCATTATATGATACGATGGAAAAATTAACGGGAACATACGCTCATTGAGTTTTTTGGAGTTGAGATCTTTCAACTCATTTTCAATTCTTCATGCTACTGGTACATATTCAGGTTCTAGTGTATCCAACATACAGAAAGTTGGAGGTCAACGATCACCAGGTCATGATATTGGACCATTTTTTTCACATGTCGTTTAATCCGTTTGTATAGTACTACCGTTATTATCCGTTTGTATTGTACTATGGTGTTTATATGGCCGCCATTACGTTTAAATGCAATAACATTTTAAAAAGGTATTTTCAGATTTTTTTTTGCTCATTGTATAAATTGTTGTCATTAATAGTACCATGGATGTTATTATATCTGCTTTTATTGTACTTTTGGTTAAAAGGTTTTGGGTCAAAATATTTAAAAATCATGTTTTTGGGGAAAATACCCAAAATATTGCTTATAGCGCCCGCTAGCGGTGATTTAAATGTCGTCACATTGTTGCTTGTATTAAAGACAACATTTGTATCAAATGTCATGACCAACGGATAAAAATTAAGTTTGGGGGAAAATACTATTTTTGGACCAAAAATGAGGAAAAATGTACAAAAATGGATATAGCGCCCCCTAACGGTGACTTATGAAAGTTCTCATGACCTCATTCGATAGATCGCGTCAAAATGAACATGCCTACGAAGTTTCATGAAAATCGGCTGTCGAATACAGAAAATACGGAGGAGGCGCAATAAGCCCCTCCCCAGGTCTGAGAACGAAAAAGCCCATGCTTTATCGGGTTAAGGCGTCTGTGGGGTGCCATGGCCGAGCGGTTAAGTGCATCGGACTTGTGTTCTGATGGCCGAGTCGTCAGAGTGTGGGTTCGAATCCTGGCCTCGAACGTGGTGCTTGTGTCCCTGAGCAAGACACTTAACTATAATTGCTTCTCTTCACCCAGGAGTATAAATGGGGACCTTTGAGGGCAGACATGGTAATTGTGTTTGATTAAGCTCGTTGCGCTACACATTTGGCAGCATGTGCTGCATATTCCCCAGGGAGTTGAGATGATTCTAGGAATGATATAACAGGCCCGATGACAGGGGTAATAATGTTCCTTCAGCGCCATGAGCGTGACGACGTGATGGATTTGTGCGCTATACAAGAAGCCACTATTATTATTAGGTGTTCGGGTATGTGCCCGAAACACCTATTGTTTTTGTTCGTTTTTTTAGGTGTTCGAGCTACAGCGCGAGCACCTATTGTTTTTGTTCGTTATTTTTTTCGTTTTTTTAGGTGTTCGGGTATGTACCCGAAACACCTATTGTTTTTGTTCGTTTTTTTTTTCTTTCTTCTTCTTCTTTTCCGGATAGATTGTCTACAAAAAATACATACTTGCAAACTTCACATGAACTTCAAACTTGGCATATACTTAGAACTTAACACGTAGATGAAACACGAGTTGTGACGTCATGATTAGGTCATCAGATATCGAATTACGATAAACCAAAATTTAATATTTAAAAAAATCATATCTCAACAACCACAAGAGGTAAATTCACAATTTTTGTACCATTGTACAGATCGTTAATTGTCAAAATATATTTACAAAAAGGTGACCCCAATTTGACCTTACTTCCTGTCCAAACCGGAAGTCAAAGTTTAATATTGAAAAAAATCATATCTCAACAACCACAAGAGGGAAATTCACAATTTTTATACCATTGTACAGATCGTTAATTGTCAAAAAATATTTAGAAAAAGGTGACCCCAATTTGACCTTACTTCCTGTCCAAACCGGAAGTCAAAGTTTAATATTAAAAACAATCATATCTCAACAACCACAACAGGTAAATTTACAGTTTTTGCACCATTGTACAGATTGTTAATTGTCAAAAAATATTTACACAAAGGTGACCCCAATCTGACCTTACTTCCTGTCCAAACCGGAAGTCAAAGTTTAATGTTTAAAAAAATCATATCTCCACAACCACAAGAGGTAAATTGACATTTTTTGTATCATTGTATAGATTGTTAATTGTCAAAAAATATTTACACAAAGGTGACCCCAATTTGACCTTACTTCCTGTCCAAACCGGAAGTCAAAGTTTAATATTAAAAAATCATATCTCCACAACCACAAGAGGTAAATTGACATTTTTGTATCATTGTATAGATTGTTAATTGTCAAAAAATATTTACACAAAGGTGACCCCAATTTGACCTTACTTCCTGTCCAAACCGGAAGTCAAAATTTAATGTTTAAAAAAATAATATCTCCACAACCACAAGAGGTAAATTGACATTTTTTGTATCATTGTATAGATTGTTAATTGTCAAAAATATTTACACAAAGGTGACCCAATTTGACCTTACTTCCTGTCCAAACCGGAAGTCAAAGTTTAATGTTTAAAAAAATCATATCTCCACAACCACAAGAGGTAAATTGACATTTTTTGTATCATTGTATAGATTGTTAATTGTCGAAAAATATTTACACAAAGGTGATCCCAATTTGACCTTACTTCCTGTCCAAACCGGAAGTCAAAGTTTAATATTAAAAAATCATATCTCAACAACTACAAGAGGTAAATTCACAATTTTTGTACCATTGCACAGATCGTTAATTGTCAAAAATATTTACAAAAAGGTGACCCCAATTTGACCTTACTTCCTGTCCAAACCGGAAGTCAAAGTTTAATATTAAAAAATCATATCTCAACAACCACAAGTGGTAAATTGACATTTTTGTACCATTGTATAGACTGTTAATTGTCGAAAAATATCTACACAAAGGTGACCCCAATTTGACCTTACTTCCTGTCCAAACCGGAAGTCAAAGTTTAATATTTTAAAAATTCATATCTCAACAACCACAAGGGGTAAATTCACAATCTTTCCACTATTGTACAGATTGTTAATTGTCAAAAATGTTTACAAAAACATGACCCAATTTGACCTTTACTTACTGTCTAAACCGGAAGTCAAAGTTTAATATAACAAATAATGCTGCAAAGTTTCTTTTAAAAACATTCTGACGTCGTCATCACTGCCCTGACAAAACTCGAACACCTATGTGTTTGTATTATCACAAACACTGCCATCTAGTTTCTTTCTTTTTTTCTTTCTTTTTTTCTTCTTCTTTTCCGGATAGATTGTCTACAAAAAATACATACTTGCAAACTTCACATGAACTTCAAACTTGGCATATACTTAGAACATAACACGTAGATGAAACTAGAGTTGTACCGTCATGATTAGGTCATCCGATATCGATTTTCGATAGATCAAACTAATATCTAAAACGTTTCACTTACGTTTCACCTCTGTTGGTGAATCTAAATCAGCTCTGGTCGTGCTCATTATGTATGCATGTTTAAGGAATTGAGCATTTACGCTTCGGAAATGCAATTGACTCGGCTATCGTGACCCCTGAAAAAATTGTGTTTCTGATCAATTCGTTTCGCATAATGTATTATGTGATTGACTAAAATCCTTTTTAGTTTTTTTTTTATGTCAGCATAATCTATTTATTCTGAAAAAGGTCACTTTATTAATAGCTCTTGTCGAGGTCGTTGAATCGATTAACTGCCACATGTTTCAACAGTTGGGTGCATCATGGAGGTGCGGAGAAAACCTTCCACAAAAGCGAGTTTTTCACTATTTTCTGAATTTTTCCTATCACCAGTGGATGTTTCATCGTTGAAAACAGACATTATTATGCACACTTAATTGGAGGTAAGTCTGGGCAATGACAAATTTACGAGAATCTTTGATTTAAAAATAAGCATTTTAACCGGCTTCAGACATGTCAGATGTGTTGTAACGCGTTGGTTGATGCATACAGCATGCATAGGTTGATGACAGTGCAGTCAGTAATGTGTACGGTATGGGTGCCAGTGAATGGTACTAGTACTTTAAACGTTGGGACTAATTTAGCGGGTACCCGGTTTTATGTAAACAAAGTATGCTTAAAATTATTACGTGGGTTTTCCTCCATGACTCTTTTGAAATACTTAGACTAGTGCCAAGTGGTGGTAAATAGTCTGTAACGTTAGGAGAGTGGCCTAGGCATGAGTACAATTAGTTAAATTTAAAAAAAAAATATGCTAACGTTAGATGTGTTATCAATAGGATGTACTCAGTGTAATAATATCTAATGTTAGCTCTGTGAAATTAAATAATTGATTAATTTAAACAAACAAATAAATAGTCTGAACAGTGAACAACAATGTTTAAGGGCTGAAAACATTAAAAACATTAGTAGTACAGCTGGACATGTCGACCAATGTCATGCATGTATAATACATGCAGGTACTTTGTAAATTATGTATGTCGCAATATTCTCCGACAAGTCAGAGTTTATTAGCAAAGGTATATTTTAAATAATTTTGGTTGACACTAATAATATTTACAACAACAATCATGACATTTAGGGAAAACTTGTAGCTTTGCATGGTGAAGAAGATAAGTAAGACTATTTGCAGTGACACCATGTGGAATACGCTAGTGAGTAGTAATTAGTTCTGAAAAGAAGTAGAGGTTACAACTTGACATTTTGATCAGTATGCTCTGATCGTCCTCAGGATTTACTACTCAATAGAGAATTTCACATGGTATCACCGTAATTAGTCTTGCTTAATCATGAAATTTAACAAGTATCATTTATGATACTTTCAGAATTTGTGATCACATGAAATCATGAAATGGTTTTGAATACAACAAAATAAAACATGCTTATTTTGAGTTTAATTTTCTTTTCACAGCTAATCTTCCTAGATGGAACTCCCTCAATTCTGGTATGGCGATGGTTTGATCACTGTATGGGAACATTGCAAACAGTAGGATTAGCTGCAAAGGTATAAGAGTTATGTCATATTAGGAAACAGTCCGGCAATGGGTTAGAAATGAACAGACTTTACAGATACTTTTATTGTTTTAAGTAGCAAACTCTTTGTATGTGTAAAACCGTACCATGAAATTGCTGTAAAGGGAAGTTACAACAACGGTAAATCTAAAAACCTATAAATCAATCATCCTGAGAAATGATTTGGTTTTCATGTTAGAGAAAAGAGGAATCGTTGTCAAAAACGGAAAAAACATGTAACAGTTTTTGTTTATATTTTTTACAAGGATGTGTTAGTACCATATACCAATGTTGTACATTCCCTTTATTTTTATATTGCATTTTTAGATACATGGACCCCAAAATGTAAGTAAATAAGGCCCTGAACTATTTGACCGATGAAAGATTTTCTAGAGATTTGATGTAACAATGAAAAACCACAAATAATACACGAGGTAGTGCATCCCATGTGTATGTATACATACATGTACATATGTGTAAACAATGTTTTTCTTATTTTTGACAGATCTTTATGCATGCCCTTATTCCTGGTATTGTGGTGGTGTGATGGCACTGCATGATGCTTAACAACTTTTGCAGAGGATCTTTCATTCCGTGAACTTCACGTCCTGCAATGTTGAATTCAGTATGTACCAGCTTGCCACCTTATGGCACCTCCAGTAGACCAATTTCTACTTTATACATACATGTAAATGTAGCTTTGGGCCAATGTTGATTCCAGAGAAACTTCAGTAAATTCAGTAAATTCAGTAAATCAGGAGTACAATGTCTGTGTCAAAACAGCATGGAGTCAAGGAGTTGAACAATTGTAATATCTTAAGTGTAGGAAAAACTGAACAATATCCGTACTATTGCGCGGGATTTCTGTAAAAAGAGGATGTGAATGATAAATCTGATGTCGCGTACATCTGCAAACATTTGAACTAAACCTGTCCTAAATCAGTGCACTATGACATTCAAGTTAATCGTCCTTTTGGAGCTAAACACTGTTCATCAGTACATCATTGTTATGATTCAAAATATTCTTGAAAATATTTTTCTGTGTACTCACCTAGGCCCAATATCAGTGCTGCTTAGTTTATAGTTATACCCATGAACTTGTTTTGTGTGGGTTGGGTGAAACAACTTTTGTGGTATCAAAAACGTAAGCACTTAATGTGATTAAACTTGCATAGCCAGGTTAATTTATTATGTATTATTTGAAAATAAAGGGTTTTTATGCACTCTTCAGTACCTGAAAGTTATGTTCGCATAAAGACTGCAGACTAGACTGAGGTAAACAAAGACAGATATGACATGTGAATATAAAGATTGTACCCATCTCTACCAAACATTTCAAAATTAACATGTGACAATGTTGCCAGAGAAAATATTATAGGGCTGTGATTCCTTTTTAAAAATTACTATTTTTGTCATAGTAAAAACAAAACAACTGAAAGTTAGGAAAAGAAAATTGAAATAAATGTAAGAAGATGTGAATCCAAAGTACTCCCATGACTTATTTATTGTATGTGTAAAACTGTACCATGAAATTGCTGTAAAGGGAAGTTACAACAATGGTAAATCTAAAAACCTATAAATCAATCATGGACCCCAAAGTGTAAAGCTACAGTCCCACCACCCCGTTAGCGAGCCCGTTAGATGCCGGCAGAGCAAATATTTGTTGCCGGCCTGGTCACCGTGTATCAGCGCAGGACCACCGTGTAGCTGCGGCTCTTAACGCAGGTCAACGTAGGTCGCCGCCATGTAACGCCACATGCCGGCAACCGTCCCCGAAATTATAAAAATGTTTTATAATTGCGGGGGTGAACGGCGAACTTTTGCTTGCCGCCTATTAACGCAGGTCTGCCCCCATCTAGCGAGGGTCTGCCGTTATCGTGCGAGGGTCCACCGCCTTCCAGCGTGTTGTTGCCGCCTTGTTGCGTGGTATGGCGCGGAACTCGAAAGAGATGGCATCAGGGAGGCATTACTGCGCTATGGGACGGCAGACCGACGCTATGGGACGGCATCTAGCGGGGCTGTTCCGTAGGTCTGCCGCCCCCTAACGAGGGTATGCCGCACTCTAGCGTAGGTCTGCCGGCCTCTAACGCGCGTGCGCGGGCTGTTAGCGCCTGTTTGCCTCTCTCTGCGCAGTGCCAACGCCAATTAGCGTCTCTCTGCCGCCCGCTAGCGTGGGTCTGCCTCCCTCTAACGTGCTTGTAAGCCGGCTGTATACCGTTTGTATGCCGTGTATGTGGGACTGCAATGACAAATCAGGGCGTTAAGAGACGTTAACAGACGCTACACCACGGTCATTTTATTTCTTGATGCCGGCATCTAACGCCTCTCTGCGGGGTGGTGGGACTGTAGCTTAAGTAAATAGGCCCTGAACTACTTGACCAATGAAAGATTTTCTAGATATTTGATGTAACAATGAAGAACTGTTCATTAACGTGAATGTATTGTATGTAAAATACATATACTCAACGTGTGTGTTGTATATGTATTGTGATTATTACTGTGCTCAATATTGGCGCGATTTGTATGTATGTGTGTACGATACATACGTACACGCGCGCTAAAATACGACTATGCACCCACATGATGCAGACTAGTCGCGCACTGTGTAGATTCACGTAAGCACACGACCCGTATTTTAGGACTGAAAAAGTCGTTTATATTGAAAATGTCTGTCATTGCCCACGAATCAAACAAGCTAAAAGATATGAAATATGTAGTTTCTAAATGAATGCGTCTTCATTTTCCAATTAAAAATTCCAATCTATAAAAAAGAAAAAAATGAAGGTTTAGTATAATTTGTTATTATTTTTTGCTATAGCAGTACTGGCATTTCAGTCCAAGAGAAGGGGTGTACCTTTCCAATCCATGTCAGTTAAACATTTATTTAAATCTAAGCCCTTACCCCTATTTTCAACATCTTGCAACTTCAGATATGCAGAATTGATGCTGGGTGTGATTTTTGACATAATGAAGCACCAGTCGTCAGTCAATGGAATTGGTAATTTGGGCCCCTTATACTTTTATTGCTTGTTTGCCCCTCCCCTTCCCTAGTTCTTGGATTCTATAGTGCTGCAATGATAGACCAAAGAATTTTAGAAAACAAATGTGTTGGTTCATCACCAGTGGCAGTATGCCATCACCAAGAACTTGGGGGAGGGGCAGACATTTTATTCCAAAATTACCGATTCCAATGACAACCTCTGAATGTCACCCATTCTGAAATGTCACTAAATCGTACATACAGAGCGTACATTTATTATAAATGCAGATTGATTCTGTTTTGTTGTCAACAAAGGATCATGGTTGGGTTCATTTACACTGAAGTCATTTCACTTGTTACATGTGTAATACCATGTACTCTAATTTCTAGATTGGTTACAAGTAGGTTAAACAGGTCAACAAAGTGGTTTCAATCGATTGTGGGGGTGTGGGAGTGTGTAACCACAAAAGTCAAGTCATGAAACCCAACAGACAGTTACAATTTACAAGCACCCATACAACTCTTTGATTATTTCAATGTCTAACAATTTATGTACAAAATGGCATCTGATATTTAGGTTGTAATTCTGTAATATGGATGCAGCTACAGACATTTTGCCAATCATGTGTACAACCTTGAAAATGTAAAAATCAATGTAGAATTTGTTTTCAAATTTTATAAATTATTTTTTAATTATTTGCAGTATAGGTGAAAACAAAGACAGGTTATAAGCATGTCACAATAAGGAGATGCTTGATTACCTTTGCTCCTCCCGAACACCTAGTGTTTGTTCAAACAAACACTTAAGCTCTAGTTATTATTATTGTTGTTGTTGTTGTTGTTGTTGTTGTTGTTGTTGTTGTTGTTGTTGTTGTTGTTGTTGTTGTTGTTGTTGTTAAATATTCCATAAAAGGGGATTTACGGGTCCCTTAAGGTTCCATAAATAATTAGGTTAGATAAAGGTAGATAATGTGGGAATTTTAGTGGTGAAAACTAATTCAATATAACGTTACGCAGGTAAACGCATGATGCGACACACCAGATGGGGGAGGGGGTGTGTCCCAATGAATTTAGTCCCTGGTTGTAGGTGGCCACAATTTTCAGCCACTAGTGCCCCTCTGTACATGCGCTCTGGACACTGTAATTCAACCCACTCCTGACTCCAGTCTGGTTCTTTTGGGCACATGATAATGTCATTAGCAAGAAATATGGCACTTTAGTTAATGAATTTCTGTCCAAATTGCGCAATTTGAGAGGACGGAAAATAAGCATGACGGCAAACAGTTTTTTGCTAGATCTCAGAAAGAAATAATTTTTAATTTGCGTTAAATGTGTTTGTTTGATTCATTACTTTTTGGATCATAAGACAAACAAAACCTTCAATGCATTTATGATTACTGAAATTATATTGCAGAACATATTAGCAAAATAAAGTTATAAAATGATATCGCATAAAACCTTTCGTATAGGCTACTTTCCAAAAATGTCCATGTTCAATGTTACTAAATTGATTAAATTGATTAAACAACTACAACATTATCCACAATAAATAAGTTGGATTTGAAAATAAAGCCAAATTTGTGTACTATTGATATTTGCACCCACTGGGGTAGCCACAGGGTTGTTGGTCAACCCCCATGGGCCTGCCGATTTTTTTTATTTAAAACAAATGAGAAAAGGGAAACAAAAAGAATGTGAAGAGGAAATGTCACATAAAGTGTTGTTATAGCCGGTGTGTTTTTTTCGTCATTATCATTTTCATGGTCGTGTACACCACATTATGACATTCAATAACTCATTTGAAACTCTATAATGCCATATGTATCATATGCAAGAATAGTAGCAATTTAGTTAATGAATTTTAGTTCAAAATGCGCACTGAGTCCATTTATTGAGTTCATTTTGGAAAACGATTCCTTAATCTTAACCAGCGAGCAAAGCGAGCTGACGGCGTGGAATCCCAGGGCCCTTATGCGGACCCCGGGAAAAATTAGAATTCAGGTGGCTCTGTGTGAGCATTTGTGAGCTATTTTAGTTTCTAAATATTTAAGTTAAGGTCTCCAAAATAAATATTAAGTTGACAGTGTTACGGTACGAATCCATGGCATGTCCGACATGTAACCCAGGCCCACCCCACTTCAACCTGAACCAAAAAATATATAAATAAATAAATACTCATTTGGGTTTAAAACAATAATTTGTATTAAAAAAAAAGTGAGAGACATTTCAAAACCCTTTTAGAATAATGTTGAGGACAGTTTTGAACATTTATGGAAATTTTGGGGCATTAACGGAAAATTTTGAACATTTAAGGAGAATTTGGGTTTAGAGAATCCTTAACTGTACTGGTTGCAAACAAAAATGTCTCTTTTCAAACGTTGCCACCTCCCCTGCTTCCGCCGCCGGTGCTTCTCACCATTATCTCCATACGTGGAGTTTCAGCGCCATCCAGTCATCTTCTTATAAAAGAAAGCAACTTGGAAACAATATCAAAATTTGCGATTCTGTGTGGTAATGATAGACCTGTCCCCCTGAAGCCCCAAACCACTCCCTCAAGACTCTGCCTACGGGGATGCGCCGCTGCGCCTTCAACGGGTAACAATATAGGCTTACATGTGTAGCTTCCACCAATTATAAATGACTTGTGACATCAGCCTATACAGTGATGAGTTGATCAGGCACAGCCCTCCGTGTATCAATATTGATTTGTAATTCTGTCGTAATTATTATATCAGTTTATCGCACGGACAACGAACTAGATCTGATTTACATGAGGGACACTTGTTAACTAAACCGGGCATAGGATAAACATCTTACATCTTACATCTTGGTGATTCTTGAATCAGAATATCTACAGTTTCAAGGTAAGTGGGCAATTGTTATTATTATTTACACGGAAATTTAACTTTAGATAATGGTCATAGTATTGTGGAAATAATGTTTAGTTCATTACTAATTTTTCCTGTATCTGTCTTATAGGCTTACGCTATTGACAATTACCCGCAAGGTAACTGAATGAGTTTTTATTGATTAGCTTAATACTTGGTTCTATGATAGAAATGACATATATCTTCTTCCGTCTGACATGTTCAACAAATAATAATACAAAATTTAATGATAATAAATATCAGCATTCCTTTCCTTATTTTAAGAAATATGTATGGCACGAATGAGTTTTGCATTAAATTGCAGTACAGAGGTATACTTTTCAAAATTCTAACAATTGTAAATTGTTGTGGGAGAACCTTAACTTCTCATATATTAATTTATATCATTGCTTCAAAGGTGATGTATATCTGATCATCGTAACATTTGACCTTGTGTGACCTTTAGTTAACCTTGGTAGGGGTCAATGTTTACGCTACACCCTTGTGATATATAGTTTGGAGATGTTTTTCGTAGTATAACATTGTTTGGATATACGGTTTTGTATCGAAATTAGAACATAATTTTTATTTTATTACCTATGTTTGCCTTGCTGTCTACATTCGTAACAACTATATGTAACAGTTGTAAGGCCACCGTATCACACAGATCAAACTACCGTCTTGCCTGGCTCGTAGCCGGGGAGGGGAGGGGCTTGAAGGGGCCTCCCCCTTGAGCTCGTGTTTATGTTTTGTTTATGCTTTTTTAATACAACAAATTGAAACTAAACATAAACTAAACATAACCTTAATTTTAAAAGAGGGGGCGGGTAGTTGTTCTGTGATTTCAATCTCAATCTCAATTGCCCCCTGTACCGCTGTCAGGCACTATTTGGCACACGTGTGGAGGAGACTTTTGTTCAGCAGTACAAGAGAAAACATTTTATGTTTGATTTTAATATAAGTTTTCAGCAGAGGGCGCATCCCTACAGCCAATAAGGGCACGTTTCTGCAGGCGCCCAAAGGCTGTAGGGAAAAAACTAAATTCCTAGGACTACTCATGAGAGTACTATGAAGCTAAATTGTCATTATGATTTTCATGATCGTGTACACAATACACCATATACTTTATGATGTTAAAGTCAATTAATGCCATTTGCAGGAAATATGGCAATTAAGTTAATGAATTTCAGTTCAAAATGCGCAGTTGGGCAACAACCTGTCAGTCTAATCGAGAACGAATAAATTATATAGAATTACAATCTTGTTTTCTGTTACTATGCTTTATTTCGTGTGAAGGAGAAAACGAAAATTATTGTACAAACCTGACTGCAAGTTTAAATCTTTGTAAGGTTTATTAAAAGAACTATATCATTGGCCAACAATACTATGTAAGTACCAACGAAAATCTCGGCGCTGTGTGAGATGTAAACGTAAGGGGGGTAACACCCGCCCTCAGTGGACCTCCTTAAGATTTTCTGAATTCGAGACGAAAGGGTTTCAGATAAAATGATAGTTTTACTATATTTTACCTTGGGTTGAGATTTATTTTGTTTAGTTTCATTATGACGTAACCTATCTTAAAATGGGGAAAGGTAAATTATCAATATTTTCTTAGAGACCCTCCTTATAAAGAGAATCATCGATTGTTGTACACGTCATAGGCAGCAGACGGCCGTACTGGCCTTCAATATCACTGATCGTTCTGGCGATGACGACATATTCAGAATCATGCATCACTGTGGTCTTGGTCTCCGAAGCTCTAAAATAATCGTTTATTTTGAGGATGTAATTTGTTCTGATTTCTAACAGTGACAAGCAAACCCTTATTTTTAAGGAACAAAACGTATGTTTTGAGTTTCAAATTCAGAAAAGCTTTAAACAGCTAATAAAATGATTGTGGAGTGTTTCCTATCAAAAATTACGTTTGATTAATCATCGCGCCGTTGTCGCACAGTAAAAACTGCCTTAGTTGCACATTATACACATGTGTGTGCATACTCATAGAACCACAATGATAATTTTCATGACCTCATTCGATAGATCGCGTCAAAATGAACATGCCTACGAAGTTTCATGAAAATCGGCTGTTTAATACCGAAAATGCGGTGGGGGCGCAATATGCCCCTCCCCGGGTCGCGTATTTTTTTTTACACCACAGCGACGGGTTTTGTGCAGTAAAAGTGCCAATTCCGGTCTTGAGAGAGAGACTACGAAACCCTAGGCGCGACGATAGAAAACTCCAAGCTGCAGTCGACCATGGCGCTCTGCAGTGGAACTCATGGAGCCATTCCCTCCGTTGATGGTAGGTTTTTTGCGTGTCGAAATTCCCTTCGCGCGCATGCGTGCTGAATGGGTTCATAGTCTTGACACAAGGGCGAAATGCGCACAAAACCCGTCGCTGCGGTGTAAAAAATACGCCCCTGGGTCTGAGAATGAAAAAGCCCAGGCTTTATCGGATTAAGGCGTCTAAATATTCCATAAAAGGGGATTTACTGGTCCCTTAAGGTTCAGTAAATAATTAGGTTAGATAAAGGTAGATAATGTGGGAACTTTAGTGGTGAAAACTAATTCAATGTAACGTTACGCAGGTAAACGCATGATGCGACACACCAGATGGGGGAGGGGGTGTGTCCCAATGAATTTAGTCCCTGGTTGTATGGTGGCCGCAATTTTCAGCCACTAGTGCCCCTCTGTACATGCGCCCAGGATACTGTAATTCAACCCAATCTTGACTCCAGTCTGGTTCTTTTGGGCACATGATAATTCAGCAATATACAAGATAAACCTTGATGATTTTATGTTTGTGTTTTCAGCAGGGGCTACACTCCTACAACGTGATCGTGTAAGCAATCCATCCAATAGATTATGACATTCAATAACCCATTTGAAAGTCTATAATGTCATTATCAAGAAATATGGCACTTGAGTTAATGAATTTCTGTCCAAATTGCGCAATTTGAGAGGACGGAAAATAAGCATGACGGCAAACACTTTTTTGCTAGATTCTCAGAAAGAAAGAATTTTTAATTTGCGTTAAATGTGTTTGTTTGATGCATTACTTTTTTGATCATAAGACAAACAAAACCTTCAATGGATTTATGATTACTACAATTATATTGCAGAACATGTTAGCAAAATAAAGTTATAAAATGATATTGCATAAAATCGTATAGGCTACTTTCCAAAAATGTCCATGTTCAATGCTACTAAATTTGTTAAATTTATTAAACAAGTACAACATTATCCACAATAAATAAGTCGGATTGATATTTGCACCCACTAGCGTAGCCACGGGATTGGTGGTCAACCCCCACGGGCCTGCCGATTATTTTTAATTTAAAACAAATGAAAAAAGGGAAACAAAAAGAATGTGAAGAGGAAATGTCACATAAAGTGTTGTTATAGCTTTTTAAATTATGACATTCAATAACTCATTTGAAACAATATAATGCCATATGTATCATATGCAAGAATAGTAGCAATTTAGTTAATGAATTTTAGTTCAAAATGCGCACCTGGGGTACAACCTGCCAATGAGTTCATTTGTTGAGTTCATTTTGGAAAACGATTTCTTAATCTTAACCAGTGAGCAAAGCGAGCTGACGGCGTGGAATCCCATTAAGCGGACCCCGGGAAAAATTAGAATTCAGGTGGCTCTGTGTGAGTATTTGTGAGCTATTTTAGTTTCTAAATATTTAAGTTAAGGTCTCCAAAATAAATATTAAGTTGACAGTGTTACGGTACGTATCCATGGCATGTCCTACATGTAACCCAGGCCCACCCCACTTCAACCTGAACCAAAAAATATATAAATAAATAAATAATCATTTGGGTTTAAAACAATAATTTGTATACAATGTTTTTCTTGAACATTTAAGGAAAATTTGGGTTTAGAGAATCCTTAACCGTACTGGTTGCAAACAAAAGTTTCCCTTTTCAAACGTAGCCCCCCCCCCCCACCCCCCGCTTCCGCCGCCGGTGCTTCTCACCATTATCTCCATATGTGGAGTTTCAGCGCCATCCAATCATCTTCTTATGAAAGAAAGCAACTAGGAAACAATATCAAAATTTGCGATTCTTGTGTGGTAAGGATAGACCTGTCCCCCTGAAGCCCAAAACCCCTCCCTCAAGACTCTGCCTACGGGGATGCGCCGTGACGCCTTCAACGCCATGAACTTCAGATGTGGAAGAAACGGGTAACAATATAGGCTTACATGTGTAGGTTGCATCAATTATAAATGACTTGTGACATCAGCCTATACAGTGATGAGTTGATCAGGCACAGCCCTACATGTAACAATATTGATTTGTAATTCTGTCGTAATTATTATATCAGTTTATCGCACGGACAACGAACAAGATCTGATTTACATGAGGGACACTTGTTAACTAAACCGGACATAGGATAAACATCTTACATCTTACATCTTGGTGATTTTTGAATCAGAATATCTACAGTTTCAAGGTAAGTGGGCAATTATTATTATTTACAAGGAAATTTAAATCTGGATAATGGTCATAGTATTGTGGAAATAATGTTTAGTTCATTACTAATTTTTCCTGTAATGGTCTTATAGGCTTACGCTATTGACAATTACCCGCAAGGTAACTGAATGAGTTTTTATTGATCAGCTTAATACTTGGTTCTATGATAGAAATGACATATATCTTCTTACGTCTGACATGTTCAACAAATAATAATACAAAATTTAATGATAATAAATATCAGCATTCCTTTCCTTATTTTAAGAAATATTTATGGCACGAATGAGTTTTGCAGAGGTATACTTTCCAAAATTCTAACAATTATTGTAAATTGTTGTGGGAGAATCTTAATTTTTCATATATTAATTTATATCATTGCTTCAAAGGTGATGTTTATCGGATCATCGTAACATTTGACCTTGTGTGACCTTAGTTAACCTTGGTAGGGGTCAATGTTTACGCTACCCCCTACGATATATAGTTTGGATACGGTTTTGTATCGAAATTAGAACATAATTTTCATTTTATTACACTGTAAAAACGTTGGGCAACATGGGGTTGGGTAAGGTTATTTCTCCCAGAATTGGTCAGTATTTACCACAACTGTTCACATATTTTGGCAATTTTTTTTCCAACATTGGGCAATGGTAAACCAACTGTGTAAACCTGTTGATATGTTGACCAGTGTTGGGCAACATATCAACCGTGTTTGCCCAATATTTCTTACAGTGTACATATGTTTGCCTTGATGTCTACATTCGTAACAATGTAACAGTTATAAGGCCACCGTATCACACAGATCAAACTACCGTCTTGCCTGGCACGTAGCCTGGGAGGGGGAGGGGCGTGAAGGAGCCTCCCCCTTGAGCTCGTGTTTAATATGTTTTGTTTATGTTTTTTAATACAACAAATTGTAACTAAATATGAACTAAACATAACCTTAAAAGAGGGGGACGGGTTGTTCTGTGATTTCAATATCAATCTCAATTGCCCCCTGTGCCGCTGTCGGGCACTATTTATTTGGCACACGTGTGGAAGAGACTTTTGTTCAGCAGTACAAGAGAAAACATTATGTTTGAATTTATTAGAAGTTAGAGTTTTCAGCAGAGGGCACATCCCTACAGCCAATAAGGGTACGTTTCCGCAGGCGTCCAAATGCTGTAGTAAAAAAACTAAATTCCTAGGACTACTCATGAGAGTATTATGAAGCTAAATTGTCATTATGATTTTCATGATCGTGTACACAATACACCATATACTTTGTGATATTCAATAACCTATGTTAAAGTCAATTAATGCCATTTGCAGGAAATATGGCAATTAAGTTAATTAATTTCAGTTCAAAATGCGCAGTTGGGCAACAACCTGTCAGTCTAATCGAGAACGAATAAATTCTATAGAATTACAATCTTGTTTTCTGTTACTATGCTTTATTTCGTGTGAAGGAGAAAACGAAAATTATTGTACAAACCTGACTGCAAGTTTAAATCTTTGTAAGGTTTATTAAAAGAACTATATCATTGGCCAACAATACTATGTAAGTACCAACGAAAATCTCGGCGCTGTGTCACATGTAAACGTAAGAGGGGTAACGCCCCGCCCCCAGTGGACCTCCTTAAGATTTTCTGAATTCGAGACGAAAGGGTTTCAGATAAAATGATTGTTTTACTCTATTTTGCCTTGGGTTGAGATTTATTTTGTTTAGTTTCATTATGACGTAACCTATCTTAAAATGGGGAAAGGTAAATTATCAATATTTTCTTAGAGACCCTCTTTATAAAGAGAATCATCAATTGTTGTACACTGTTGTACACGTCATAGGCAGCAAACGGCCGTACTGGCCTTCAATATCACTGATCGTTCTGACGATGACGACATATCACTGTGGTCTTGGTCTCCGAAGTGAAAATAATCGTTTATTTTGAGGATGTAATTTGTTCTGATTTCTAACAGTGACAAGCAAATCATCATTTTTAAGGGAACAAAATGTTTGTTTTGAGTTTCCTATGGAAAATTTGCCAACAGGGTGTTTCCTATGGAAAATTACGTTTGATTAATCATCGTGTTGTTCGTTGTCGCAAAGTAAAAACTGCCCCCGAGTTGCACATTATACACATGTGTGTGCATAATCATAGAACCACAATGATAACCCACGCACCAACCCATGATGAAATGGTATAGGATTCTTAGTATAATTGATCAACCTGCTTTGGCTAATTTGATCCAAACCTTTTTAGAAAAAAATGCAAGAGGTCAATTACAATACTTTTTTATTCTAAAGTGGAGTTATATTGCTCCATTTATTCAATCTCATATTAAAACATATACAAAATAAACAAAAAACAATAGCATTCAACAATTCTTACTCTGGTCAATATAACATCTATTTTGATTACATTTTTCTTAAATCAAAATCTAATTCCACTCATTGATTACACATCAGACAACAGTATATTCATTGAGTAGCAATCGTTGAATAGAAATTTACTGTTAGGATCAAAATCTATGACTATTGCATTTTTGCAATAATTTACCAATATATATCAATACCAATATCTTCACTGCTCGGTGTTTTCATTCAGTTTGAATGCACATCATGATGTTTTATTACCGGTGTCTTTACTTACTCGTTAATTAAAGGGACAATATCGTCATGATCAACAGGGTATGGAATAGGAGTGCTAGTTTTAGATTAATTCAGTGACTGAAAATATTATTCCAAATGAAAAGGTCAAACCCGTTGCTGCTGTATAAATGAGCCAGTAATTATCAGCCACTGTGTTCATCTTAAACAAGGACACCGATTCCATGCCCTGTTAAAAGTCTGCTCTGATCGTGACGATATTGTCCCTTTAAACTGAAAATGAAGGAACAACATCATTTTAGTTTCATTTTTATGTATTTCAGATAGTAGTTCATCTCATAAACCATCTTTGACATCAACGGGAAAGGTCACAAGGTGGAACGAGAAACCATGGACTACTTGGGTTTCATCGTTGTAGCTCTCATCGCACAGGGATTCTGTGTCCTCATGGCACAATCAGGTAAGTTATGACAATCAGGTAAGTTAATATGAGTAAACAAATACTAAATCGCTCAAGTGTTATAATCTGTGACAAAGTTCATAATCATCTCTTCTCCACAACTCAGACACAAAATCCAAATCCAAAACATACAGATTGGCAATCAATTAGTGTATTCCATTCAAAATAATCCTTGTAACATTCAAGGCACTCCATGGTTCTCGTAGCTGGCTAAGCGAGTCCGGGGAACAAAGAGCACGTTGTTGGTTGACCTTAAACCTGGTCTGACCATGGAGGAAGGAAAACACTTCATCTATGGTCTGACAGTGCAGGGCCTCAGCATGTTCTGGATATAGAGTGGAGCGGTACAGGGCATTTTCCTCTATCGCACTTAGGCTGTTGAACTCCCTACCAGAAGACCTCGGGGAAATACAAAATATCTCTCTCTTTCAGCAGCGACTCAAAACATCTGTTTATACTTGCTTTTACATCTATTTGAGAATTATCTTTTCCATTTAGACCGGCGCCTTTGAAGGTTTTACAGAGTAAGTGCGCCTTACAAATGCTGTGATATTATCCTTATTTCCCAACAGAAACTTTAAAACACATACATTCTGCTTGACTCTTCTTTAAAAAAAGGAAAACACACGATGCGCATTTGTCAATGCGCATACACTCAAATAAATAAATAAAAACGCTACCGACATAATACTTTGATAAAAATACAAATTAAATGTGGAAATGTACAATATTATAGTGATTACTATTATGTGGACAATAACACCAGCTTACTGCGGGGGTGCTTCTAAGGGTGCCAACCCACCCTACGTCCTTTCTTACTAGGGTAAAAATGTTTACCCTTATGTAATTTACTGTTTTTTCCCTTCAAATTTTGATTAAATTTAATTTTTTTAAATTAACATGACGTCAGAAGGTGTCATTGACCAACGTAATTTGGAGCTCTCAAATGAACTTTTCTCAGTAATGTATTGACAACCTGAGATAAACATTTCATACTGATTGATTTTCAGTTACTTGATGTAAAATTGATGATGGTATCAAACATTCCTTAAACAAATTATGTCTGAGGTGCTCCCATTTTAGAGCAATTAATCCAATTATTTCGCAAATAAATTGTTGTCACCTGGAGACGTAAATTCCGAGTTGGAATGAATACGACAAATCTTAATGTATGTTCAGTTTTTTCTCATTAACGACACAATGAAATAAGCTAAATCTTTCACATGTATCTATACATATCTCTTGATTCTTATATATGCATGTATTTATATGCATTTACCAAGAGTGTATACTGGCTTTAAGTTTGAATGCAGATAGTCAACATTTTAATTTTACGAGGTTTATTCTTCTTATTCTTCCAGGATATTTATTCTTTAGTCTGTGTTTGATGTATAAAATATGTATTTGTACTTTTATATTTATCTTTTCATGTATTTTTATGTTTTACCCTGTGAAGCGCTTTGTTGATTGTTGATGATGAAGGCGCTCTATAAGAATTTATTATTATTATTATTATTATTATTATTATTATTATTATTATTATTATTATTATTATTATTATTATTATTATTATTATTATTATTATTATTATTATTATTATTATTATTATTATTATTATTATTATTATTATTATTATTATTATTATTATTATTATTATTATTATTATTATTATTATTATTATTATTATTATTATTATTATTGTTATTATTATTATTATTGTTATTGTTATTGTTATTGTTATTGTTATTGTTATTGGAGTGTCGTGGCCGAGCGGTCTAGCGCACCGAACTCAAGTTCTGGTGTTGCCAGCAGCAGGGTGTGGGTTCGAGCCCCGGTCTTGACACTTGTGTCCTTGGAGCAGTACTTAACCATAATTGCTTCGTCCTTCGGATGGGACGTAAAAGCCGTAGGTCCCGTGTGTTGTATAATGCACGTAAAGTGGATTGTCGTGGCCGAGCGGTTCATCTAGTGCACCGAACTCAAGTTCTGGTGTTGCCAGCAGCAGAGTGTGGGTTCGGAGCCCGGCTGTGACATCTGTGTCCTTGAGCAAGACACTTAACCATGATTGCTTCTCTCCACCCAGGGGTTAAAATGGGTACCTGTGAGGGCAGAGTTGGTTGATTAGCCCCTAATGCGCTGTAATAGCAGCAACTGAGCTGTATACTCCCAGGAGCTGAGATGGTTTCAGGAATGATTTATGAGTCTTATGAGCCTTATGAGCAGGGAAAATAATACACTGCGCTTTGTATCCTTAGGAAAAGGCGCATTATAAATGCAAGTTATTATTATTATTATTATTATTATTATTATTATTATTATTATTATTATTATTATTATTATTATTATTATTATTATTATTATTATTATTATTATTATTATTATTATTATTATTATTATTATTATTATTATTATTATTATTGTTATTGTTATTGTTATTATTATTGTTATTATTATTATTATTATTATTATTATTATTATTATTATTATTATTATTATTATTATTATTATTATTATTATTATTATTATTATTATTATTATTATTATTATTATTATTATTATTATTATTATTATTATTATTATTATTATTATTATTATTATATGCAGATCAGCTGTGTCCTGATGTCTGCAATTGTTTGATTCATGATCGTATTACCAGTGTCTATTGCATGAATGGTTGGAACCAGTCTACTATTGCTGCCATCATGAAAACAACGGATGAACTGTACGTACAGGGGGTCTGGGGATAGAAATAACAATAATTAAACTAAATTTTTGATTTGAATTTTGACCTTACTCTGACGTATGTATGAAGCACTGTAAATTAAATTAAAACTATATATGTAATTTATATAAAACAATTATAATAATAATAATCATGGTGAGTTTTGAACGTAATTCATGTCTGTTGCCGGTCAAATTTAAATTATTTTTCCCAGCCAAGTTCGTCACATTAGCATTCAAATTCGTTTCCGTGCGTTCGTATTAAAGCGGTTTTGCTAATCCGGTTGCTACCACGGTTCGAATTAAGAATTTAGGCATTCAAATTCGTTTTCAGACATTAAATCTCGGATTTGCGTCATTCATTTTAGTGGTGCACATCCGTCATTCAGTTTCGCCAGATTGTCTTCATGAGGATTTGCACTTGAGTTTCATTTTCAATTTCGTTTACAGGCAATCAATTTCGCAAAATGGGAATTCAAAAACATGATTCTCACCAATCTTTCTTTAATCATGTGTTTTTCTCTTTAACATTTTCGTTAATGTTTCTACATTATTGTTTAATGTTTTAATTTGTTTTTTTATCATATTGTTTCCACTCACATATTTCTCAATTTATGTATAGGTTTTCCCGGTCAATTTTTGGCAATAGCAGCCAATTTCACTTTCATACGTTCATATTAAAGCGATTTTGCCTCTCTAGTTGTTACCATGCATGGAGGAAGGAAAATTTCCTTCCTCCATGTTGTTACTGTGTTTCGAATTAAGAATTCAAGCATTCAATTTCATTTTCAGGCATGCGAATTCATTTACCATTATATTCAATTTAGCATATACGTCGTTCTTTATCTAATTTAGCAGAGTTAGTTCGACTGGAGATTTTCACTAAAATATGACTTTCAATTTCGGCAATCAATTTCGCAAAATGAGAATTCAAAAAAAAATACAAGAAAAAAATGCAAAAAAGACAACAGAATACGTTTCATATGTTTACTTTAATTTTGTCCATTTTGTTTTCTTTATTCATGTGCGTTTCTCGTACACTTTATATAGGACCAATCGGTCTTACTTTGTGTTGTTCATTCTCTGATTAGAATCTTTATTGGTTTTCTGACCTGGGCCTAATTCTGTAATGCGTTTTGGAAACATTTATGTTATATTGGACTGTTTCATTATAACCTGTTTTTATTGTTTGAGTGTGTCTTTATAATGTTTTATCCTGGTTTCTTATTGTCCATTCATTCATTAGTGAACCGTTTTATACCTTTAAAAATCTATAGGAAACTAAAGTTAAACGAAGTTTAACAAAGTGTCAATTAAGTTGCACAAATTTCACAAATGCCTGCTCAATAATGACTTTAAATGACCAAATATACGCGCCGCGAAAAGCTCCTGCGAAATTGAATGCTATTAAATTGGATGGTTATTTTGTTTAAATCGCATGACGTAAGAGTACTATTGCCTACTCATAAAATGAGATTGAACGATGATTATAGCAGCATTCAATTTCGCGCGAAACAGAATGACGCAGTGTTTAAATTTGCTACTTATTTGCCGAAATTGACAGGGAAAACCTATATTTTTGGGGCATTCCTGGCACGCCTCAATCAAGCGTGCTCGGACTACACGAGATAATCGACCATGAGCTGCCGTTTCGTTATCTTTATCTGTCAAAGTAGTGAATTGTAGAAATGGAACTTTATCCTTGAATAAAGTGGCAGGCTCTTACGGTGAGTGAACCAATTGCTACTATGAAATGGAAACATGGAAAAACAAGTTTAACAGTGTGAATTTCATTGCACAATATTGTCACAAATGCTTGCCCAATAACGAATTTGAATGACTGAATGTACGCCACGGGAAGCTTAGGCGAAATTGAATGTTGTTGGAGAGTATTTTTTAAATTGGATGCGCATTTTTGTTAATTGCATGACACGTGAAATGAAATTGAATGATCGTTTAAGCAAATTGAATTCCTGATGATTTTGAGCAGCAATCGGTTTCGAGCGAAATTGATTGACGCTGCGTTGAAATTGGCTGCTAAATTGAGGGAAAACTTGGCCGGGAAAACCTCTAGTAAATGTCGTTATTTGACAAAATGTGTAATAAAGCGCCTTTTCTTTCTATAATGACACCTTTTATCTGCAGTGTGTTATCGGGTGGAAATATCTACTTTCTGCCAACTGGTCTTTTTAAAGACTTTTCGTTCTTACAAATATTGTAAGTGTTATGTTCGCTCTTCTTTAATTTTAAGATGGGAACGTATTATCATTTCTGTTGTATTCAACTTAACTGGTATTGTTCATAAGCCAAATAACCACACATTCGATTATTCGATAGATGAACCGAATATCCGAATAGTGTTTTTCCTTTCAAATATTCGAAGATAAAGGCACCTACCGATGAAAGTACAACATTTTGGTTGTCTTATTAACTAGGCGTGGATCCAGGGTCTGGAAACAGAGGGACACAAGGCAAAAAAGGGAGCTAGGGCACACTGCCAAAAAAGGGGGCACCCCCAAAAATATAGTTAATTTACATGCATGGCGATGTGGGGGAACATGTCCCCTTTGCCCCCAATCCACCACTGCAATTAATAAAGAGTCGTTTAAAAATTGAGAGTAACTACAAATGGTTTGTTGTACATTTATACAATGTACAATTGAAATCAAACAACTGGTGTTAGACATAAATGCGGGTCTTAAAGATAGAAGTCTAGGCTGCATTCCAGTTTTTCAAAGCAACATTGATTTTATGATCAAACGTTTAAAATCTTGATATGCTGAATAATTTGGTCGCCACTTTCCCCAATTATTCGACCTTTTGTTCCGACCAACTAAAACATCGTTATTTTACATAATGCTATATTTCGGGTTTTGAACCTCAAAATAATATTACTTAGGCCTATGTTTTGTTAGTATGGAGACCCAAGGCCGCCATCTTGAATTTTAAAGGGCCATCCATTCTGACTTTGTTTATTATTCATTTAATTAGCTCATGTAATAATTTCAGAGCATAAACGTCTACATTACGTTTGAAGAGAACTGTTTGTGTCTTTTGTATCATTCCTAGCAACTTGCTGTCATTCCTTAGGGCAACTTGCTGTCATTCCTTAGGGCAACTTGCTGTCATTCCTTAGGGCAACAAGTTAGGGTTCCATTTGTTTGATTGCCAGCTTTGGCCACAAGTTTGGATTTCAAATTTGGACATAGTTTTCCCGATTGTTAGACTTTCTGACCACCTAAAAACACTGTTGTTTAACATTTAATGCGACGTTATTTAGGGTGTTGAAGCCTCAAAATAATACTGCTAATGTTTGTCCGTGAGAACATTGATGGATATATACTGATGTAGGCCTATATCTGCTTTAACACAATGTTTTAACCCTACATCGTGATTTTATTTTCTATATAGGCCTAATTATTTATTAGGTGTTCGAGCGACAGCGCGAACACCTATTGTATTTTATTATTTATTCATTTCAAAATATTTAACCTGGGTAGGCCATTTACCTTCCGGTATTCTTCCTAGGCGCCCAGGAGATACAAAGTAATACAATATATTAAAAAATAAGAAAAAAGAACTTAATATAGATACTACAGATAACTAAAATGTAGATACAGATGTCTTTATACATTTAAAACATAATCTTTTAATGAACGTTTAAAGCTTAATATATCACCAGCCCCTTTTATTACATTTGGTAATTCGTTATAATACGAAGGTCCTACATATTGAAAAGACTGTCTAAAAAGTTCCACTCTAGGTTTTGGAACATATAACATAATAGCTTGAACGTTACGGGTATTATAAAAAATTAAAATCAGAAGCCGTCGATATAAAATCAGACATATAATTAGGGGTGGTACAATTTAAACACATATACATTAAAATTCCATTAAAATAATCTCGTCTCTGAGTAACTGTAGGAATATTTAACATTTTAAGAAGGTCATATGGACTAATATTTCAATCGTAGTTTTTGTCAGTAAGCGTGCCATTCTGTTTTGTAAACTATGTACATCAGGTGCACAGCCCCATATAGTTATACAATAGGCCTAATCAATGTGGGGTTGAATTATTGTCTTGTATACAATCAATAAATGTTCAGGGGGAATTTTGTTCTTTAAATTACGTAATACATAAATACCATGACCCAACTTTTTACAAATAGTAGATATATGACGTTCCCATGACATATCATTACAAATTGTTACGCCAAGATATTTAGTATATTGAACCTGATTTAATTGCTCATTATTTACTATTAAATTAAAATTATTGTCATTCTAATGAGCTGCAGGCGGAAAGATTTTTCAGTTTTTAACCGATCACTAATATTTCACCAAGTATACTTTCAGTAAAATCTAAGAACGGGATTTAATAATCTTTGTTTTAACCCTATTTTGTTTTACCATCTTACAGATCGTTGTCCAATAACAACATCAGTGAAATTGCAGCATGGAGCCACCAATTTCTCTTGACTGAAGTTACATATCACTGCAAACAAATTAGATGAAGTGCTTAGTTCATGCTTACCAATCGAAATATTTGAATGCATTTTCACCCCCTTCAACGAAACAAAGTAATGGGCTACATTTTTTCACAGATCCGTTGTTTAACGTATATCTTCAATCAAATTTGGTATTTGTTTTAAATTTGTTCGTTTTACAAATTTTACACTATATCACACTATATCTCACTATATCACACTATATCACACTATATCACACTATATCACACTATATCACACTATATCACACTTATTCATTGCAGGGCTATAGGACAACGAACTGATACTTTTGATTTTTAATTTTGCCCTAAACCGACGTGTGTATTTCCGAGTGTCTGTGGACACTTCACAGGCGATTTGGATTCGAACCCACGACCTCCTGCTTACTAGTGCAGATGTCTTAACCTCTCGACCACCGAGCTTGCTCGATGTCGATTGGCTGGCTAGAATCCTATATAGCAGCGGGTGCCCGGATAGTTATACACTGAGCCAAAGAATTTATACTTAATCAGATCACTGTAACATGAAATGTACCAAATTTGGATACTTGAATATTGCACAATGTATTGCTTCAAATGGCAGTCAATAACCAATTGTTTGCTTAATGACACAAGAGAAATGCACTGACCAAAGGACTTGCTGTTCCACATGTCACATTCTTCAGCTGCAGCCCTGTACACACATGCATGTCAATGAATGAAACAAAAGAATTTGTAAAGGTAATTTGCACCCCTTACCTGCATGATTGCAAGTCTTCATACAGGGTTGCTCTAGTCCTTCTGAGTATTGCTAATGAAACAGAGATGCCAAGGCTAACAGATGAGCAGCGGG
>CM055828.1:29794859-29829834 GCA_029582265.1 Zoroaster sp. YZ-2022 | reverse complement strand
CAGGAAAATCTAATAACATTGGTGAAAATAACCATATTAATGGGAGTTAATGATCTTTTTAAAACCTCACTTTGATTTCACATCTTAGATTACGGTACTGCACAACAACAATATCATTGCAATTGCTCCAGGAACATTTGATGGTCTACAAAATCTCAACACATTATAAGTATTCATGTCACAAATTTCAATCATGCAGCATCGAGCCACCGATTACTCCTGACAGAAATGTATATCTCATTACAAACAAATTAGATGAAGTGCGTAGTTCATGTTTGCCGATCGAAATATATGTGTGCATTTATAACTATTTTCTATGCGCAATATAATGTAATCATCAACATTTGTACATAATATGATCTTTTAATGTAGGGTCTATATCTGATTTTAACAAAATACATACATGTCCAATACTATAACACTTGTTAATGGAGGGTGGTATTCCACCCAACCCTTTTTATTTATATCGATGCAGTCAAGTGATGTATATCGAGATTCATTTTGTTATTTTAAATTTCTAAAATATGTGAACCTCTTTCAATGTGAACTTCTTTCAATCAAGCTTTACTATTTTTTAGTTAATTTACCCCTGACGAAGAAACAAAATTCGAGGGAGTACGAAGTTCGTGTTTCGTGCCGATGGAAATATTTGTATGCATTTTCACGTTTTTCTCTTTAACGAAAACAAACTAATGGGCTACATTTTTTCACTGACGATGTTAGATATTTCACCAAGTATGCTTTCAGGAAAATCTAAGAATATTGGCGAAAATAACCATATTAAAGGGATTTAATGATCTTTGTTTTAACCCTAATTTATTTTTCCATCTTAGATGGCTGTCTAACAACAACATCAGTGAAATTACTCCAGGAACATTTGATGGTCTTCAAAATCTAAAAATATTGTAAGTATACGTGTCATGAATATCAATCACTTCGCATCGACCCACTAATTTCTCTTAAATTAAGTTACCTCTTTTTGCAACAATTTAGATGAAGAGCGTAGTTCATGTTTGCCGATCAAATAATGTATGTATTTTCACTTTTTTCTATGTAAGACACAACGTAATCATCAACATTTGTACAAATCATATCTTAATGTATATCTTTTTTAAACCAAAAATGATACTTATTTAAATGGTTATATTTAATGAGAACATTTGGAGAAACAAATTCAAACAAATAATGAACATGTCCAATACTATAACACGTGTTAATGGAGGGTGGTATTCCACCCAAGCCTTGTTGGCCTATATCGATGCAGTCAAGTGTTGTCTGTCGAGATGTTGTTATTTTGAATGTCTAAAATATGTGAACCTCAGACAGGATAATTCTTGTTATGTGTTTCAATACAATGCTTTAAACCCTACTTCATTTTCCCATCTTAGATGTCTGGACAACAACAAAATTAGTATACTTTCACCCAGAACATTTGATTGTCTACAAAAATGTACTTACTTGTCATCAATTTCAATCAAGCAGGAACCTGTGTTTCGTGCCGATCGAAATATTTGTATGCATTTTCAATATTTTATCTTTAACGAAAAAAGTAATGAGGTACATTTTTCACGGATCAGTTGGCTAAACATACTCATAATAATATATGTCTCTAATGAGTAAATTTTGTATTGTTCGTTTTAAATTTATTTACAAATTCTCACATTATATCACACTTATTCATTGGAGGGCTATAGGACAACGAACTATTATTTGTATGTTTTAAATTTAATTTTCTAAAATGCGTGACCCTCAGGTAGGACAATTGTTCAACTTGTTTATGGATACAATGACAATGTTTCATAAATTGTGTATTTTGGATGTTCACTGAATTTGTGACTTCCTCCGTAATAGACACCAATGTGTCCGTTATAATAAGGTTCTCTATGATTATGTTAGTCTTCAAGGGAGGATACCTCGGATACCTAAGTTTGGTCTGATAGGTTTTTGAATACTTATCAATGATGCGGCTCAAGATTCGTAATCAAAATACTGGATGTCATGTTGATGACCTGACATTTGCAGATAACTGCAAGATTAACAGTCATGGTCACATGCAGGACGATCTAGATAATTTCAAGGTGTGGTCTGATGATAATCATGTGTAGTTAAATCCCTCCAAGTGCCTGGCCCTCCAAGTGTGTTTTAATAAATCTCATCATCAAATCTGTAATTTAACAATTTGGTGATGAACCTATTTCTTTTGTTCCGGAGGCCAAAGTTCTGGGTCTTTGGATTCAAAACAACCTCTGGTTGGGACACACAGATTAACAGTATGGTTAAAAAAGCCATCATGAACCATTTTATGTTGCGTACACTTAAACGCTTTGGATTTAGCCGCGAGGAGTTAAGAATTTATTTTATTGGGTATGTCAGACCAATCTTAGAATATGGAGATGTTATCGAGCACTCTAGCATCACGGGACAACAATCTTATACCATTGAATCTATTAGGCAATAAATACACCTCATCTGACCAATCTGTTATGTCACTCGGGCTTAACACCCTTGCTGTTAGGAGGGAAGCTCATTGTCGCAGCTTCGCCAATGGGTTTGCTGACAATCCCCGTACAAAACCCCTCCTCTCGCTACTAGGCTTGAGTGTCATGGTAGAAACCTACGTAATTGTCACAACATTTTCGTTTTTCCTAACAGAACTAGTCGATTTAAAAATAGCCCTATTTGGTGATTTTATTTTTCTAAAATATGTGAACCTCAGTCAGGATAATTGTTGTTTTAATTCAATGTTTTCAACCCTACTTCGTTTTTCCATCATAGATATTTTTGCAGCAGCAACGGTAATATGACCTTTTCATGTGGGGTATTATTTTCAGACAATGAGTTCATCTAAAACTAGCACTCTGATTCCATGCCCTGTTGATCGTGATGATATTGTCCCTTTAATATATCTTTAATGTTGTTATTCGTTTTCCCATCTTCGATGTCTGGACAACAACAATATTAGTATACTTTCACCCAGAACATTTGGTCTACAAAAGCATACTTACTTGTCATAAATTTTAATCATGATACCATGACAATGTTTCATAAAGTGATTTCCTGAAAATCTGAGAACATTGATGGATATAGGCCTCATGAGCTGCAGGCGGAAACATTTTTCATAGTTTTTGACCGATCACTAATATTTCACCAAGTATGCTTTCAGGAAATTAAACATATTAACGGACTTTAATGATCTTTGTTTTAACCCTACTTGGTTTTCACATCTTAGATCGCTGGAAAACAACAAAATCAGTGAAATTGCTCCAGGAACATTTAATGGTCTACAAAATCTCTATTATTTGTAAGTATTCATGTCATAAAATGTTAATCATGCAGCATCTGGTTTCATGCAAATCTGAGAACACTGATGGATATATACCGATGTAGACCTAATGAGCTGCAGGCGGAAATATTTTTCATAGCTTTTGACCGATCACTAATTGTTCACCAAGTGTGCTTTCAGGAAACTCTAATAACATTGGTGAAAATAACCATATTAATGGGAGTTAATGATCTTTTTAAAACCTCACTTTGATTTCCCATCTTAGATTACTGCACAACAATATCATTGCAATTGCTCCAGGAACATTTGATGGTCTACAAAATCTCAACACATTATAAGTATTCATGTCACAAATGTCAATCATGCAGCATCGAGCCACCGACTACTCCTGACTGAAGTGTATATCTCATTGCAAACAAATTAGATGAAGTGCGTAGTTCATGTTTGCCGATCGAAATATATGTGTGCATTTTTAACTATTTTCTACGTGCGATACAATGTAATCATCAACATTTGTACATCTTTTAATATAGGATTTATATCTGATTTTAACAAAATACACACATGTCCAATACTATAACACTTGTTAATGGAAGGTGGTATTCCACCCAACCCTTTTTTAAATTTATATCGATGCAGTCAAGTGATGTATATCGAGATTCATTTCGTTATTTTAAATTTCTAAAATATGTGAACCTCTTTCAATGTGAACTTCTTTCAATCAAGCTTTACTAATGTTTTACTTAATTTAGCCCTAACGACGAAACAAAATTCGAGGGAGTACGAAGTTCGTGTTTCGTGCCGATGGAAATATATCTATGCATTTTCACTTTTTTCTCTTTAACGAAACAAAGTAATGGGCTACAGTTTTTCACTGACGATGTTAGATATTTCACCAAGTATGCTCTCAGGAAAATCTAATAATATTGGCGAAAATAACCATATTAACGGGATTTAATGATCTTTGTTTTAACCCTCATTTATTTTCCCATCTTAGATGGCTGTCCAACAACAACATCAGTGAAATTGCTCCAGGAACATTTGATGGTCTACAAAATCTAAAAATATTGTAAGTATACGTGTCATGAATATCAATCACTCCGCAGCCACCGATTTCTCTTAAAATTAAGTTACCTCTTTTTGCAACAATTTAGATGAAGTGCGTAGTTCATGTTTGCCGATCAAATAATGTATGTATTTTCACTATTTCCTACGTAAGACACAACGTAATCATCAACATTTGTACAAATCATATGTTAATGTATATCTTTTTAAACCAAAAGTGATACTTATTTAAATGGTTATATTTAATGAGAACATTTGGAGAAACAAATTCAAACAAATAATGAACATGTCCAATACTATAACACGTGTTAATGGAGGGTGGTATTCCACCCAACCCTTGTTGGCCTATATCGATGCACTCAAGTGTTGTCTATCGAGATTTTGTTATTTTAAATTTCTAAAATATGTGAACCTCAGGCAGGATAATTCTTGTTATGTGTTTCAATACAATGCTTTAAACCCTATTTCATTTTCCCGTCTTAGATGTCTGGACAACAACAAAATTAGTATACTTTCACCCAGAACATTTGATTGTCTACAAAAATGTACTTACTTGTCATCAATTTCAATCAAGCAGGAACTTGTGTTTCGTGCCGATCGAAATATTTGTATGCATTTTCAATATTTTATCTTTAACGAAAAAAGTAATGAGGTACATTTTTCACGGATCAGTTGGCTAAACATACTCATAATAATATATGTCTCTAACGAGGAAATTTTGTATTGTTCGTTTTAAATTTATTTACAAATTCTAACACTATATCACACTTATTAATTGGAGGGCTATAGGACAACGAACTGTTATTTGTATGTTTTAAATTTAATTTTCTAAAAATGCGTGACCCTCAGGTAGGACAATTGTTCAACTTGTTTATGGATACAATGACAATGTTTCATAAATTGTGTATTTTGGATGTTCACTGAATTTGTGACTTCCTCCGTAATAGACACCAATGTGTCCGTTATAATAAGGTTCTCTATGATTATGTTAGTCTTCAAGGGAGGATACCTCAAAGGATACCTAAGTTTGGTCTGATAGGTTTTTGAATACTTATCAATGATGCGGCTCAAGATTCGTAATCAAAATACTGGATGCCATGTTGATGACCTGACATTTGCAGATAACTGCAAGATTAACAGTCATGGTCACATGCAAGACGATCTAGATAATTTCAAGGTGTGGTCTGATGATAATCATGTGTAGTTAAATCCCTCCAAGTGCCTGGCCCTCCAAGTGTGTTTTAATAAATCTCATCATCAAATCTGTAATTTAACAATTTGGTGATGAACCTATTTCTTTTGTTCCGGAGGCCAAAGTTCTGGGTCTTTGGATTCAAAACAACCTCTGGTGGGACACACAGATTAACAGTATGGTTAAAAAAGCCATCATGAACCATTTTATGTTGCGTACACTTAAACGCTTTGGATTTAGCCGCGAGGAGTTAAGAATTTATTTTATTGGGTATGTCAGACCAATCTTAGAATATGGAGATGTTATCGAGCACTCTAGCATCACGGGACAACAATCTTATACCATTGAATCTATTAGGCAATAAATACACCTCATCTGACCAATCTGTTATGTCACTCGGGCTTAACACCCTTGCTGTTAGGAGGGAAGCTCATTGTCGCAGCTTCGCCAATGGGTTTGCTGACAATCCCCGTACAAAACCCCTCCTCTCGCTACTAGGCTTGAGTGTCATGGTAGAAACCTACGTAATTGTCACAACATTTTCGTTTTTCCTAACAGAACTAGTCGATTTAAAAATAGCCCTATTTGGTGATTTTATTTTTCTAAAATATGTGAACCTCAGTCAGGATAATTGTTGTTTTAATTCAATGTTTTCAACCCTACTTCGTTTTCCCATCATAGATATTTTTGCAGCAGCAACGGTAATATGACCTTTTCATGTGGGTATTATTTTCAGACAATGAGTTCATCTAAAACTAGCACTCTGATTCCATGCCCTGTTGATCGTGATGATATTGTCCCTTTAATATATCTTTAATGTTGTTATTCGTTTTCCCATCTTCGATGTCTGGACAACAACAATATTAGTATACTTTCACCCAGAACATTTGGTCTACAAAAGCATACTTACTTGTCATAAATTTTAATCATGATACCATGACAATGTTTCATAAAGTGATTTCCGGAAAATCTGAGAACATTGATGGATATAGGCCTCATGAGCTGCAGGCGGAAACATTTTTCATAGTTTTTGACCGATCACTAATATTTCACCAAGTATGCTTTCAGGAAATTAAACATATTAACGGACTTTAATGATCTTTGTTTTAACCCTACTTGGTTTTCACATCTTAGATCGCTGGAAAACAACAAAATCAGTGAAATTGCTCCAGGAACATTTAATGGTTTACAAAATCTCTATTATTTGTAAGTATTCATGTCATAAATTGTTAATCATGCAGCATCTGGTTTCATGCAAATCTGAGAACACTGATGGATATATACCGATGTAGACCTAATGAGCTGCAGGCGGAAATATTTTTCATAGCTTTTGACCGATCACTAATTTTTCACCGAGTGTGCTTTCAGGAAAATCGAATAACATTGGTGAAAATAACCATATTAATGGGAGTTAATGATCTTTTTAAAACCTCACTTTGATTAGATTACTGCACAACAACAACATCAATACAATTGCTCCATGAACATTTGATGGTCTACAAAATCTCAACACATTGTATTCATGTCACAAATTTCAATCATGCAGCATCGAGCCACCGATTATTCCTGACAGAAATGTATATCTCATTACAAACAAATTAGATGAAGTACGTAGTTCATGTTTGCCGATCGAAATATATGTGTGCATTTTTAACTATTTTCTAAGTGCAATACAATGTAATCATCAACATTTGTACATATGATCTTTTAATGTAGGGTCTATATCTGATTTTAACAAAATACATACATGTCCAATACTATAACACTTGTTAATGGAGGATGGTATTCCACTGAGCCGTTTTTATTTATATCGATGCAGTCAAGTGATGTATATCGAGATTCATTTTGTTATTTAAAATTTCTAAAATATGTGAACCTCAGGCAAGATAATTCTTGTTATGTGTTTCAATACATTTTTTTAAACCCTATACTTAATTTTCCCATCATAGATGTCTGGACAACAACAATATTCGTACACTTTCACCCATAACATTTGATGGTCTACAAAAATGTACTTACTTGTCATCAATTTCAATCAAACAGGAACCTGCTATACATAATGTTTTTTAAATTAATTTACACCTGACAACAAAACAAAATTAGAGGGAGAGCGAAGTTCGTGTTTCGTGCCAATCGAAATATTTGTATTCCTTACTTTTTTGATCATAAGACAAACAAAACCTTCAATGCATTTATGATTACTAAGATTATATTGCAGATTATATTGCAAAATAATGTTATGAAATGATATCGCATAAAACGTAGGCTACTTTCAAGGTATCCCCCAACAATGAAAATATTTTTTAATGTTACCAAATTAAACAACTACAACATTATCCACAATGATTTTACCATAAATATATTACCCAATTCTTTTTCAAAAATGAGTAAACCACGGCAGGAAAATTTTTCAAATTGTTTGATACCATGACAACGTTTCATAAATTTCCGGAAAATCTGAGAACATTGATGGATTTATACCGATGTAGGCCTATATCTGCTTTAACTTGTAATTTTAATTTCTATATAGGCTTAATGAGCTGCAGGCGGAGTATGAGTATACATTGAGAAAAATCTAAGAATATTGGTGAAAATAACCATATTAACGGGATTTAATGATATTTGTTTTAACCCTACTTTGTTTTCCCATCTTAGATCGCTGTGCAGCATTCCACTGAACCGTATTCTGTATATCGATGCACTCAAGTGTTGTCTATCGAGATTAATTTGTTATTGAAATTTTCTAAAATAATTATATGAATCTCAGGCTGTGTTGCAATGTGTTTTAACCCCACTTGGTTTTCCCATCATATGTTTTGACAAGAACAATATTAGTATACTTGCACCCAGAACATTTGATGGTCTACAAAAGCGTACTTACTTGTCATCAATTTCAATCAAGCAGGAACCTGCCATACATGAATGTTAACTTAAGTTACCCCTGAAGACGAAACAAAATTAAAGGGGGTACGAAGTTCGTGTTTCGTGCCGATCGAAATATTTGTATGCATTTTCACTTTTGTTATCTTTAACGAAACAAAGTAATGGGCAACATTTTCACGGGTCAGTTCTTTAGTGTATATCTTCAATCATAAAAGTTAAACAAACTCATAATAAATTGTCTTTAATGGGGAAATTTGTATTGTTCGTGTTTCGTGCTGATCGTAACAGGCTATTTGTATGTATTATATGACTTTTTGATCTTTAACGAAACAAGTAATTAGCTACATTTTTCATTTGTTTCATGTATATCTTCAATCATAAAGTTAAACTTACTCATAATAAATTGTTCGTTTTAAGTTAATTTACAAATCGTCACACTATATCACACTTATTCATTAGATGGCTATAGGGCAACGAACTGTTAGTTATATGGTTTATATTTCGATGCACTCAACTGCTGTCAATCAAGAATCATTTGTAAATTTAATTTTCTAAAATGACTGAACCTCAGGCAGGTAAATTGTTCAACTTGTTTGATACCATGACAACGTTTCATAAAGTATGATTTCAGGAAAATCTGAGAACATTGATGGATATATACCGATGTAGGCCTATATCTGCTTTAACATAATTTGTTTTAACCCTACTTGGTGATTTTATTTTCTGTATAGGCCTAATGAGCTGCAGGCAGAAATATTATTCATAGTTTTTGGCCGATCACTAACATTTCGCTAAGAACGTTGGTGAAGATAACCATATTAATGGGATTTAATGATCTTTGTTTTATTTAACATTTTCTCATTTTAGATCTCTGTCCAACAACAAAATCAGTGAAATTGCTCGAAGAGCATTTGATGGTCTACAAAATCTCAACAACTCGTAAGTATTCATGTCATGAATTTCAATCACACAGCAACGAGCCACCGATTTCTCTTGACTGAAGTTACGTCTCACTGCAAACAAAAATTAGATGAAGTTAAGCTTGGGCGATATCGATTGTTCCATCACGATATATCGGTAAACATATATCGCGATTTTCAATAGTATCGCTTGATTATTTTTTTCCATTTATGCATGATTGCTTTAGAGCCGATAACCACAGGTATGTACCCCTCTACAAGCGTCACAATAAATCGTAAATTCATTTGCACAGCGTGTATGTACTTATGAAGTAGTTTGCTTTTGTTTCTCACTTCCAAAAGCTGAAAAGACCGTCCTAATTTTGTTTCCATGGAATTTCTGACTTGATTCACAATGGCGATTTTATTTAATCACGATATATTTTTTTAATCGCGATTTGCCGATATCTCGATAACTAAAAAAGGTTCTCGATATCGTAATCGAATAAAAAAGGTATCGCGATATTCGATATTATCGTGTTATCGCCCAAGCTTAGATGAACTGCTTAGTTCATGTTTGCCGATCGAAATATTTGTTTGCATTTTCACCTTTTTCTCTTTATCGAAACAAAGTATTGGAGCACATTTTTTCACAATCTGTTGCTTAATGTATATCTTCAATCATAAAGTTAAACACAGTCATATAATAAATTGTCTCGGGGAAATTTGTATTGTTCGTTTTAAACTTATTTACAAATGGTCACACTAGATCACATGTATTCATTGGAGGGCTGTAGGACAACGAACTGATACTTTTTATATTTCGATGCACTCAACTGTTGTCTATATATCGATATTCATTTGTATTTTTTTCTAAAATGCTTGAACCTTAGGCAGGAAATTTGTTTATAGATACCATGACTATTTGACTATATCATACTTATTCATTGGAGGGCTATAGGACAACGAACTGATACGTTTATGTTTTATATCGAGATTCATTTGTAATTTTTTTCTAAAATACATGAACCTTAGGCAGGAAAATTGTTCAATTCGTTTATAGATACCATGACAACGTTTCATCAAGTATAATTTCAGGAAAATCTGAGATCATTGATGGATATATACCGGTGTACGCCTATATCTGCTTTAACACGATGTTTTTAACTCTATATAGGCCCAATGAGCTGCAGGCGGAAATATTTTTCATAGTTTTTGACCGATCACTAATATTTCAAGGAAAATCTAAGCCATTGGTGATATTAACGGGGTTTAATGATCTTTGTTTCAACCCTACTTTGTTTTCCCGTCTTAGATCGCTGGGAATATTTGTTGTGTTGCAAGAAAAACGGTTGGCTACTCATCAGTAGTCAGGATGGGCTAATATATTTATTTATTTTGTATTTATTTATTGTCCATCACAAAGTGTGGGGGACATTTGATATACTGTCCCCCACTCTAAAAAAGTGGCGGGACATATAATAATGTTAACTTATTAAATTACCCCTGACGACGAAACAAAATTAAATTAGAAGTTCATGTTTCACCGATCGAAATATTTGTATGCATTTTCACTTTTTTATCTTCAACAAAACAAAGTAATGATCTACATTTTTCATGGATTCTTTGTTTATTGTATAGGCCTATCTTCATAAATCTAAACATAATCTAAATATAATTATAATAAATTGTCTCTAATGTTGAAATTTTATATTGTTTGTTTTAAACTTATTTACAAATCGTCTCACTATATCACACTTACTCATTGGAGGGCTATAGGACAACGAACCGATATTTGTATATTTTATATTTCGATGTACTCAACTGTTGTCTATCGACATTCGTTTGATACCATGACAACGTTTCACAAAATATGATTTCAGGCAAATCTGAGAACATTGATGGATAACCAATGTAGGCCTATAACTGCTTTAACACCATGTTATATATAACCCTACGTGATTTTATTTTCTATATAGGCCTAACAAGCTGCAGGCGGGAAAAGAATCATAGTTTGTGACCGATCAGTAATATTTCACCAAGTCAGGAAAATATAAGAATATTGGTGAAAAAAACATATTAGCGGGATTTAATGATTTTTTTAAATCCTGCATTGTTTTCCCATCTTAGATCGCTGTCCAACAACAACATCAGTGATATTGTTCCAGGAACATTTAATGGTCTACAAAATCTCAGAAAATTGTAAGTATTAGCTATGAATTTCAATCACTTGCATCGAGACACCGATTTCTCTTGATTGAAGTTACGTCTCACCGGAAACAAATTAAATGAAGTGCATGCGTAGTTCATTTTTGCCAATAGAAATATATGTATGCATGATTAACTATTTTCTACGGACGACACAACGTAATCATCGACTTTATGCAGATCATTTTGTAATGTAAATCTGATTTTAACCGCAAAAATCAGACTGATATAAATGGTTATATGTAATGAGAACATTTGGAGAAACAAATTAAAATGAAACAAGTGAAAACAGATCATCTGTTTAATGTAGGACCTATATCTGATTTTAACCAACAATCATAAGAAGATCTTGTTGCGTGCAGATTGAAATATTTGTATTTATTTTCACTTGTTTTCTTTAACGAAACAAAGTAATGAGGTACATATTTCACGGATCAGTTGTTTAATGTATATCTTCAATCATTAAGTTAAACATAGGCCCACTCATATAATAAATGGTCTCTAATGAGGAAATTTGTATTGTTCGTTTTAAACTTATTTACATATTGTCAAACTCTATCACACTTATTCATTGGAGGGCTATACGACAACGAAATGATATTTGTGTGTTTTATATTTCGATGCTCTCAACTGTTGTCTATCGAGATTAATTTGTAAATTGTGAACCTCAGGCAGGAATTATTGTTCAACTTGTTCGATACCATGACAATGTTTCACGATGTTTTAACCCTATTTCCTGATTTTATTTCCTGTATAATCCTAATGAGCTGCAGGTGGAAATATTTTTCTGTTTTTGACCGATCATTAATATTTCAAGAAGTATGCTTTGAATAAAATCTAAGAACCTTAGTGAAAATAATATTTGTTTTCCAATCTTAGATGGCTGGAAAACAACACAATCTGTTTTCTATGTACGACACAACGTAATCATCCACTCTTGTACATATCAATTGTTAAATGAATATCTTGAATCATATACATAAAAAAAACTCATAAAGTAATTAAAATAAATAAAAGCGTTTAAAACTAATTTACAATTTGTCACACTATGTCACACTTGTCAATGTCAATGGAGGGCTGCAGGACAACACACTTTTTAAAAGTTCGATGCCCCAACTGTTGTCTATCGATGTTTATTGTAATTTTATTTTTCAAAATAAGTGAATATCGGTCATGATAAATGTTAAGATTGTCTGATACCATTACAAAGTATGCTTTCAGGAAAACTTAAGAACATCGATATATACCGATGTATGCTTTGACACGATGTTGCTTAACCCTACTTCGTATATGTTTAATTTTAGATAGCTGGACAACTACAATAACATTAAAATTGCATCAAGAATATCGATGTCTACAAAATATCACTTACTTCGTTGTCATAAATTGCAAGCAGGATCAAGCAGGAACCATTTTCTCTATTTTACAAACTTAGAGGGAGTACGAAGTTTGTGTTTTCATATCGAAATATTTGTATGCATTTGAACTATTTTATTTCGCTATTTCGAAACAAAGTAATGAGCTACTTTGTTTTCCTATCTCAGATAGCTGCAGAACAACAATTTAAGTAAAATTGCCCCAGGAACGTTTGAAGGTCTACAAAAGCTCACTCACTTATAAGTTTTCATGTCAACAATTTCAATCACGCACTAACCATTTTGGATCCCTGACATTCCAAACTAAGATGGTCAGACAAAAGATACAACAAATTAGCCCATTTATATTGCATTGGTGATCCATTCACTAAATAGTCGGATTTATATTGCATTCACTATCAATACCCAGCAGCCACGGGATCAGTGCTGCTGACTCAGATTAACACTATTTGAAGTTCTTGTCAAAGTAGTGTAGCAAATTGTCATCAATGATCATCACACTTACATATCTCATCAAACCTTAATTTATTAAAACGACGGTGCCCACTTTTCATAAATGTATACAGTATTAAACATTTTAAAGATGTATCTTCCTTGTGGGCTGCGAATAAGTCAAGGTAGTTGATGGAGGTTTCTGAGACCACATGAATTTGAGGGTATTCAAATGTGAGAGTATTCCTGAGACTTTTGAAATCTTTGCCGCTAAAGATGACTTGTACGTCACCTCTATAGTGCCACCATGTTACTGATGTAGGATTACATTTTCGAAGTCGTAGAGTTATGTCACACACAGATTTTGTGGAGGAAGAATTTATTTCCGAATTGGAAGCCGTTTCGGCGTATATGATTAGTTCCAGAAGTTTGTGGATGTAGGGAGGTGGTTTTTTAAATGGCATATGGGTGGTTGGTTTGGTCGAGAGCATTACACACACAGTTTATTGCCTCTGTTTGGCGGACATTGGTATACAAGTTTCCGCAATGCCTGTTGTGTCGTTAAAGTCGTTATTGTGCCATGTTGCTACATTTCATACCAAAATCACCCATTCCGATATGACATGCTCATCGTTATCATGGCAACCGTTAATTTAACAAAGGTCTGATTGACTTTTAGCTTTTCATTGGTAAATTCATTGGAAAATCCAGTTTTTTTTTATACTTTAAAATATTAAATATGTGTTTTGGATTTATTGTCAACTTCTTATTGCCGAATTGATTACAATTATGTCATGTGGCAGTCGTTATGTTAAAATGCAAAATCATAATTTTGTAGCAATGTTCATGTTTATGTATCACGTTTTTTCTGCTCAATGATTGAGTTAATTACATATAAATTACTGAATGTGAATTACAACTGGCGTGGGTTAAATACTATTAATTTTGGGTTCGGCTCAAAATTACCAACAATCTTGATAACAGCGCCCTCTAGTGGTGACTTAAGTAGTCATGATTCAAGACATTTGTAAAATAGTTTAATATGGAAACAACACTTTTTATAAAAATGAGGGTAGTGTCCCCTAATGCTGATATGTCACGGGAAATAATTTTATGTAAATTTTGTAGTTTTTGTTGCAGTCAACATCTCCGCAAGGTGTCATGAACGACGATCAGAGAGGGGGTACTGTGCCCCCTTCCCCTCGGCATGCGAGAACGCAACAAAACACATGTCCTATGGGGTTAATATATAATTATTTGACAATGAAAAATACCAATTTGCTGTATCAGTGCCACGAAAATGAGAAATAATTGTGCACTAGGCCCTAGTGGATCTATATCAGAATATCAGAATATCAGAATTCAACTTATTTAACCGTTCAAAGACTCAACAAGAGATGATATTTAAAAAGAAATTGAGTTTGTTTCTTGATTTATCAAATTCAGTTGTTTTCATTACAGGATTGGATCACATTCTCATGGCGCATTCTATATACTAAACGTTGGTGTATTCTTGTACATAGTGTATCAAAAGATATTTACTAAGAGAACACGTTTTCCATTCCTCTTTATATGCAATGATAAAGTGAAATAAAGATTCCATTCATGCAATGCATAAGCATCTGTTGCATTGCGTTCAATTGGTATTCTTTCACGTGACTATTAAACATTTTCAACATGATCACCAGCATCAACGCTTCCTGTTTCTCGGATCTAGTAAACTTGACAACCTTGTAAGATATTTCAAATAAATAACTAACGAAGTTTGTGGTCAAAAGGTAGAACCATGCTTCATATATTGTACCTGTATATTCTTTCAAAATAAAATATAACCTTGATCCCAAATCACAGCTGCGGTAAAGATAAAGCTAGAGTGTAAAATTCAGCAGAATAAATTATGTTTAACCCAATATTTTGGACGCATAATTAAAACATGAACTGTGCTTATACTCGCTATGTACCAATTGCCTCATATAATGAGCTGCGACGGAAACATTTTTCATAGTTTTTGACCGATCACTAATATTTCACCAAGTATGCTTTCAGGAACGTCTATGAAAGTTGGTGAAAATGACCATATTAACGGGCTTTAATGATCTTTGTTTTAACCCTACTTTGTTTTTCCATCTTAGATCGCTGGAAAACAACAAAATCAATGAAATTGCTCCAGGAACATTTGATGTATTTGATTGATGGTCTACAAAATCTCTATTATTTGTATTTATAAGTATTTATGTCATAAATTTCAATCATGCAGCATCTGGTTTCAGGCAAATCTGAGAACACTGATGGATATAATAATATAGGCCAAATGAGCTGCAGGCAGAAATATTTTTTATAGCTTTTGACCGATCACTAATTGTTCACCAAGTGTGCTTTCAGGAAACTCTAACAACATTGGTGAAAATAACCATATTAATGGGAGTTAATTTTTTTTTTTAAACCTCACTTTGATTTCCCATCTTAGATTACTGCACAACAACAATATCATTGCAATTGCTCCAGGAATATTTGATGGTCTACAAAATCTCAACACATTATAAGTATTCATGTCACAAATTTCAATCATGCATCGAGCCACCGATTACTCCTGACTGAAATGTATATCTCATTGCAAACAAATTAGATGAAGTGCGTAGTTCATGTTTGCCGATCGAAATATATGTGTGCATTTTTAACTATTTTCTATGCGCGATACAATGTAATCATCAACATTTGTACATAATATGATCTTTTAATGTAGGGTCTATATCTGATTATAACAAAATACATACATGCCCAATATTATAACACTTGTTAATGGAGGATGGTATTCCACCCAACCCTTTTTATTTATATCGATGCAGTCAAGTGATGTATATCGAAATTCATTTTGTTATTTTAAATTTTTAAAATATGTGAACCTCAGGCATGTGTTTCAATACAATGTTTTTAACCCTACTTAACAACAATATTAGTATACTTTCACCCATAACATTTGATGGTCTACAAAAAAGTACTTACGCCGCTGATCAAGAGCCTAAAATTGTTCATTTAAATCAAGTTTGACCACACTCCAACTTCGGTTTCGAAAGGCACAAATATGCAGCGCCCGATCGTTGGCCCTAACGTTATACGGCCAGCTGTAGCATACATGATTTATGTCTATTAGTATTATGTTTTAGTGTGTAGTATATTACGGCGACGAATAATTTCAATCTTTACATTTCAACACTGGATATCACAAGAAACAAAACAAAAATGAATTACTTATGACTGCTACTTTTCAAAAATAAGTTGGTGTTCAAAAACATTTCGTCCATTTTTGTTTCGTCTGGAAATTGGACCATCAGTAGAAACCGATTGCAAAACGACTTTTTCATCTGTCTGGAAATTGGGCCACCGGTAGAAACCAATGCCTAATATCCGAAAGATTTTTAAAAAGTCATCAACATTTTAAAGTTTTATTTATTGTGAACACTTAATTTTATTTTAAATTTCAAAAATATATGAACCTCAGGCAGGATAAACTGTTGTGTTTAAATACAGTGTTTTTAACCCTAGTTCGTTTTCCCATCTTAGATGTTTAGTCTAACAATATTAGTATACTTTCACCAAGAACATTTGATGTCTACGAAAACGTACTGATTTGTCATAAAGTTGGTGTAAATTAAGTTATCATTATTGTATGGCAGACAACACATGTAAAAAACAAAATTCGATGCACTCAACTGTTGTCTATCGAGATTTATTTGTAAATTCAATTTTCTAAAATGAGTGAACCTCAGGCAGTAGATTTTCTCAACTTGTTGGATACATGACAACGTTTCATAAAGTAGGCCCTATGATTTCAGGAAAATCTGAGAACATTAATGGATATATACCCCCGTTACTGATGTAGGCCTATATCTGCTTTAACATGATGTTTTTAACCCTACTTGGTGATTGTATTTTCTATATAGTTTTGACCGATCACTAATATTTCACCAAGTATGCTTTCAGGAAAATAAACATATTAACTGGCTTTAATGATATTTGTTTTAACCGTACGTTGGTGAAAATAACCATATTAATGGGAGTTAATGATCTTTTTAAAACCTCACTTTGATTTCCCATCATAGATTACGGTACTGCAAAACAACAAAATCAGTGCAATTGCTCCAGGAACATTTGATGGTCTACAAAAAAATCTCAACACATTATAAGTATTCATGTCACAAATTTCAATCATGCAGCATCGAGCCACCGATTACTCCTGACAGAAATGTATATCTCATTGCAAACAAATTAGATGAAGTGCGTAGTTCATGTTTGCCGATCGAAATATATGTGTGCATTTATAACTATTTTCTATGCGCAATATAATGTAATCATCAACATTTGTACATAATATGATCTTTTAATGTACGATCTATATCTGATTTTAACAAAATACACACATGTCCAATACTATAACACTTGTTAATGGAGGGTGGTATTCCAACCAACCCTTTTTATTTATATCGATGCAGTCAAGTGATTTTCATTTCATTTCATTTATTGATTTCACAGGTAGAAAAAAACAAATAAACACAAATTTACATTAGATTAACAGAAACAGAAACAAAGGTAGCACCCCTGTAGGATTACAAAAAAAGTAAACTAAATTACTGTCGAGTTGATCTCCTGATACTACCACTTAGGAAGTAAACAAACATTGAATCACACAAAGAACGATAAATGTCTTTAGGCACACTTTGAGATATAAAAATAATATCATAATAAAAATATAAAAACTTAAATACTACACAGTTTGAGTTAGGGCATCTGCTAGGCCAGGGACTAATAAATGTTTTCTAAGTGAATTAACAAATAAAGATAAACTATAAATAACTGTTTCTTTAACATCTGTTGGTAGCACCTCCCATAATCTAGGGAATCTATAAAAAAGAGAATGATGAGCAGCATTGGACCTTGCCATTTGATGAGAAAACTTAATAACTTCAGTATGTCTACGATTAACATGGATTAGATCAATAGGAATGTCAAATTTATTATATAAACATTTAATAGCAAACACAATTGAAAGGAAATGAATTCTATTGTTTAAAAAGGGAAGACCCAACTTGACACACCTATCAGAATACACAATTTCACTATTGGAATTAATTAAAGCCTTTCTCGGCAGGCCTAAACAAAAACGGGTGAAACGTCTTTGTACCTTCTCAAGCGTTTCTTGCTGGGTAGTGAGGACAGGGCACCAGACGGGGGCTGCATACTCAAGTATGGGTCTGCTAATTGAGCGATAAAGTGAAATAAGAATTTTAGGGTCCCTAGTTTTAACTACTCTACCAATAAATCCATTTAGCCTTGTGGCTTTTGAAGCAACATTGCTAATATGGGTTTTCCAGCTTAAGTCCCTAGAAATAATAACACCAAGGTATTTGTAGTTATCAACATTTTCTAAAGTGTAATCACCAATATTATACAGTGGTTTAGCAGGATTTCTAGAACGGGTCACAGTCATTAGCTTACATTTATTTGGGTTTAAAGCCATACAGTTTAAATTACACCAGGTGTTTATGTGCTGCAGATCATTCTGGAGTGTCACTTCATCATCTGGAGTTTTAACAACTCTATACAAAACAGTGTCATCTGCATATTGACGAAGATTCGACTGAACACAAAATGGCAGATCAAAAGCAAAAATGTTGAAAAGTAAAGGTCCAAGAACAGATCCCTGTGGCACACCAGAATGAACTGCAGCCCAGTCAGATGATGATCCCATAAATTGAACCCGTTGAGACCTATTTGTAAGATAAGACTTAAACCAGTCCAACATTGAACCACAAACGCCATATTTATGTAATTTGTTCAAAAGAACTTGATGACTCACACGATCAAATGCTTTAGACCAATCTAAAAATATGGCATCAATGCGGGAGGGTTTCGGAACATCAAGTGCATTGGCCCAGCTATGATAAAGAGTTGTCAATTGAGTAACACAGGAGCGCTTAGGCAAAAACCCATGTTGAGTAGGTGAGATTATCCCCCCTCTATACATATGATTAATGAGATGTTTACATACAACCCTTTCAAGAATCTTACCAACAACAGAACAGAGTGAGATGGGTCTATAGTTTGACATAACATGAGCATCACCAGTTTTAAATAATGGAACAACATTCGCTAGCTTCCATTCATGAGGAACTACACCAGAGGCAAGCGAAAAGTTAAAAAGTTTAGCTAATGGCTACAAGATTTATGCATGTTAAGTTCAGAAAGGAGTTGTTTAACTTCAGCCGGAGTAGTTGAAATGTTACAAAGACGAAAATCAGTAAAAGTGTGATCACATGAGATATCAATGATATTGTTAGAGTCACTACTAAAGTTTCTCTGGAAAATAAGGTTGAAATTTTGAGCAATATTGACCGGATCATTAATAACGCCATTTTCAGTTTGAAAACTTGTAATTGTACTCTTTCGACGCTGTGTACTAACAAACGACCAGAACCTTTTAGGATTAGATGGAGAATTCATGGCCATGTCCTTGATATAACTACAATATGATTGTCTAACTAAATATTTGACCTCATTCCGAAGCTTTTTGTATTTGTTCCATAAATTATGATTATCCTTGTTACGGATAGCTGCTTTGTAAGCTTTGTTTTTCTTTTTAGACAAAATAATGATATCTGCAGAAATCCAAGGATGTTTCTTTCTACCTTTACATTTGGCAATAGGAACAATATAGTGATGTATATCGAGATTCATTTTGTTATTTTAAATTTCTAAAATATGTGAACCTCTTTCAATGTGAACTTCTTTCAATCAAGCTTTACTATTTTTTACTTAATTTACCCCTGACGACGAAACAAAATTCGAGGGAGTACGAAGTTCGTGTTTCGTGCCGATGGAAATATTTGTATGCATTTTCACTTTTTTCTCTTTAACGAAACAAAGTAATGGGCTACATTTTTTCACTGACGATGTTAGATATTTCACCAAGTATGCTTTCAGGAAAATCTAAGAATATTGGCGAAAATAACCATATTAAAGGGATTTAATGATCTTTGTTTTAACCCTCATTTATTTTCCCATCTTAGATGGCTGTCCAACAAAAACATAAGTGAAATTGCTCCAGGAACATTTGATGGTCTACAAAATCTAAAAATATTGTAAGTATACGTGTCATGAATATCAATCACTCCGCAGCCACCGATTTCTCTTAAAATTAAGTTACCTCTTTTTGCAACAATTTAGATGAAGTGCGTAGTTCATGTTTGCTGATCAAATAATGTATGTATTTTCACTATTTTCTACGTAAGACACAACGTAATCATCAACATTTGTACAAATCATATGTTAATGTATATCTTTTTTAAACCAAAAATGATACTTATTTAAATGGTTATATTTAATGAGAACATTTGGAGAAACAAATTCAAACAAATAATGAACATGTCCAATACTACAACACTTGTTAATGGAGGGTGGTATTCCACCCAACCCTTGTTGGCCTATATCGATGCAGTCAAGTGTTGTCTATCGAGATTTTGTTATTTTAAATTTCTAAAATATGTGAACCTCAGACAGGATAATTCTTGTTATGTGTTTCAATACAATGTTTTAAACCCTACTTCATTTTCCCATCTTAGATGTCTGGACAACAACAAAATTAGTATACTTTCACCCAGAACATTTGATTGTCTACAAAAATGTACTTACTTGTCATCAATTTCAATCAATCGGGAACCTGTGTTTCGTGCCGATCGAAATATTTGTATGCATTTTCAATATTTTATCTTAAACGAAAAAAGTAATGAGCTACATTTTTCACGGATCAGTTGGCTAAACATACTCATAATAATATATGTATTGTTCGTTTTAAATTTATTTATTTATATCACACTTATTAATTGGAGGGCTATAGGACAACGAACTATTATTTGTATGTTTTAAATTTAATTTTCTAAAATGCGTGACCCTCAGGAAGGACAATTGTTCAACTTGTTTATGGATACAATGACAATGTTTCATAAATTGTGTATTTTGGATGTTCACTGAATTTGTGACTTCCTCCGTAATAGACACCAATGTGTCCGTTATAATAAGGTTCTCTATGATTATGTTAGTCTTCAAGGGAGGATACCTCAAAGGATACCTAAGTTTGGTCTGATAGGTTTTTGAATACTTATCAATGATGCGGCTCAAGATTCGTAATCAAAATACTGGATGTCATGTTGATGACCTGACATTTGCAGATAACTGCAAGATTAACAGTCATGGTCACATGCAGGACGATCTAGATAATTTCAAGGTGTGGTCTGATGATAATCATGTGTAGTTAAATCCCTCCAAGTGCCTGGCCCTCCAAGTGTATTTTAATAAATCTCATCATCAAATCTGTAATTTAACAATTTGGTGATGAACCTATTTCTTTTGTTCCGGAGGCCAAAGTTCTGGGTCTTTGGATTCAAAACAACCTCTGGTGGGACACACAGATTAACAGTATGGTTAAAAAGCCATCATGAACCATTTTATGTTGCGTACACTTAAACGCTTTGGATTTAGCCGCGAGGAGTTAAGAATTTATTTTATTGGGTATGTCAGACCAATCTTAGAATAATTATGGAGATGTTATCGAGCACTCTAGCATCACGGGACAACAATCTTATACCATTGAATCTATTAGGCAATAAATACACCTCATCTGACCAATCTGTTATGTCACTCGGGCTTAACACCCTTGCTGTTAGGAGGAAGCTCATTGTCGCAGCTTCGCCAATGGGTTTGCTGACAATCCCGTACAAACCCCTCCTCTCGCTACTAGGCTTGAGTGTCATGGTAGAAACCTACGTAATTGTCACAACATTTTCGTTTTTCCTAACAGAACTAGTCGATTTAAAAATAGCCCTATTTGGTGATTTTATTTTTCTAAAATATGTGAACCTCAGTCAGGATAATTGTTGTTTTAATACAATGTTTTCAACCCTACTTTAATGTTGTTATTCGTTTTCCCATCTTCGATGTCTGGACAACAACAATATTAGTATACTTTCACCCAGAACATTTGGTCTACAAAAGCGTACTTACTTGTCATAAATTTTAATCATGATACCATGACAATGTTTCATAAAGTGATTTCCGGAAAATCTGAGAACATTGATGGATATAGGCCTTATGAGCTGCAGGCGGAAATATTTTTCATAGTTTTTGACCGATCACAAATATTTCACCAAGTTTGCTTTAAGGAAATTAAACATATTAACGGGCTTTAATGATCTTTGTTTTAACCCTACTTTGTTTTCACATCTTAGATCGCTGGAAAACAACAAAATCAGTGAAATTGCTCCAGGAACATTTGATGGTCTACAAAATCTAAAAATATTGTAAGTATACGTGTCATGAATATCAATCACTCTGCAGCCACCGATTTCTCTTAAAATTAAGTTACCTCTTTTTGCAACAATTTAGATGAAGTGCGTAGTTCATGTTTGCCGAACAAATAATGTATGTATTTTCACTATTTTCTACGTAAGACACAACGAATCATCAACATTTGTACAAATCATATGTTAATGTATATCTTTTTTAAACCAAAAATGATACTTATTTAAATGGTTATATTTAATGAGAACATTTGGAGAAACAAATTCAAACAAATAATGAACATGTCCAATACTATAACACCTGTTAATGGAGGGTGGTATTCCACCCAACCCTTGTTGGCCTATATCGATGCAGTCAAGTGTTGTCTATCGAGATTTTGTTATTTTAAATTTCTAAAATATGTGAACCTCAGACAGGATAATTCTTGTTATGTGTTTCAATACAATGTTTTAAACCCTACTTCATTTTCCCATCTTAGATGTCTGGACAACAACAAAATTAGTATACTTTCACCCAGAACATTTGATTGTCTACAAAAATGTACTTACTTGTCATCAATTTCAATCAATCGGGAACCTGTGTTTCGTGCCGATCGAAATATTTGTATGCATTTTCAATATTTTATCTTAAACGAAAAAAGTAATGAGCTACATTTTTCACGGATCAGTTGGCTAAACATACTCATAATAATATATGTATTGTTCGTTTTAAATTTATTTATTTATATCACACTTATTAATTGGAGGGCTATAGGACAACGAACTATTATTTGTATGTTTTAAATTTAATTTTCTAAAATGCGTGACCCTCAGGAAGGACAATTGTTCAACTTGTTTATGGATACAATGACAATGTTTCATAAATTGTGTATTTTGGATGTTCACTGAATTTGTGACTTCCTCCGTAATAGACACCAATGTGTCCGTTATAATAAGGTTCTCTATGATTATGTTAGTCTTCAAGGGAGGATACCTCAAAGGATACCTAAGTTTGGTCTGATAGGTTTTTGAATACTTATCAATGATGCGGTTCAAGATTCGTAATCAAAATACTGGATGTCATGTTGATGACCTGACATTTGCAGATAACTGCAAGATTAACAGTCATGGTCACATGCAGGACGATCTAGATAATTTCAAGGTGTGGTCTGATGATAATCATGTGTAGTTAAATCCCTCCAAGTGCCTGGCCCTCCAAGTGTATTTTAATAAATCTCATCATCAAATCTGTAATTTAACAATTTGGTGATGAACCTATTTCTTTTCTTCCGGAGGCCAAAGTTCTGGGTCTTTGGATTCAAAACAACCTCTATTGGGACATACAGATTAACAATATGGTTAAAAAAGCCATCATGAACCATTTTATGTTGCGTACACTTAAACGCTTTGGATTTAGCCGCGAGGAGTTAAGAATTTATTTTATTGGGTATGTCAGACCAATCTTAGAATAATTATGGAGATGTTATCGAGCACTCTAGCATCACGGGACAACAATCTTATACCATTGAATCTATTAGGCAATAAATACACTTCATCTGACCAATCTGTTATGTCACTCGGGCTTAACACCCTTGCTGTTAGGAGGGAAGCTCATTGTCGCAGCTTCGCCAATGGGTTTGCTGACAATCCCGTACAAAACCCCTCCTCTCGCTACTAGGCTTGAGTGTCATGGTAGAAACCTACGTAATTGTCACAACATTTTCGTTTTTCCTAACAGAACTAGTCGATTTAAAAATAGCCCTATTTGGTGATTTTATTTTTCTAAAATATGTGAACCTCAGTCAGGATAATTGTTGTTTTAATACAATGTTTTCAACCCTACTTTAATGTTGTTATTCGTTTTCCCATCTTCGATGTCTGGACAACAACAATATTAGTATACTTTCACCCAGAACATTTGGTCTACAAAAGCGTACTTACTTGTCATAAATTTTAATCATGATACCATGACAATGTTTCATAAAGTGATTTCCGGAAAATCTGAGAACATTGATGGATATAGGCCTTATGAGCTGCAGGCGGAAATATTTTTCATAGTTTTGACCGATCACAAATATTTCACCAAGTTTGCTTTAAGGAAATTAAACATATTAACGGGCTTTAATGATCTTTGTTTTAACCCTACTTTGTTTTCACATCTTAGATCGCTGGAAAACAACAAAATCAGTGAAATTGCTCCAGGAACATTTGATGGTCTACAAAATCTAAAAATATTGTAAGTATACGTGTCATGAATATCAATCACTCCGCAGCCACCGATTTCTCTTAAAATTAAGTTACCTCTTATTGCAACAATTTAGATGAAGTGCGTAGTTCATGTTTGCTGATCAAATAATGTATGTATTTTCACTATTTTCTACGTAAGACACAACGTAATCATCAACATTTGTACAAATCATATGTTAATGTATATCTTTTTTAAACCAAAAATGATACTTATTTAAATGGTTATATTTAATGAGAACATTTGGAGAAACAAATTCAAACAAATAATGAACATGTCCAATACTACAACACTTGTTAATGGAGGGTGGTATTCCACCCAACCCTTGTTGGCCTATATCGATGCAGTCAAGTGTTGTCTATCGAGATTTTGTTATTTTAAATTTCTAAAATATGTGAACCTCAGACAGGATAATTCTTGTTATGTGTTTCAATACAATGTTTTAAACCCTACTTCATTTTCCCATCTTAGATGTCTGGACAACAACAAAATTAGTATACTTTCACCCAGAACATTTGATTGTCTACAAAAATGTACTTACTTGTCATCAATTTCAATCAATCGGGAACCTGTGTTTCGTGCCGATCGAAATATTTGTATGCATTTTCAATATTTTATCTTAAACGAAAAAAGTAATGAGCTACATTTTTCACGGATCAGTTGGCTAAACATACTCATAATAATATATGTATTGTTCGTTTTAAATTTATTTATTTATATCACACTTATTAATTGGAGGGCTATAGGACAACGAACTATTATTTGTATGTTTTAAATTTAATTTTCTAAAATGCGTGACCCTCAGGAAGGACAATTGTTCAACTTGTTTATGGATACAATGACAATGTTTCATAAATTGTGTATTTTGGATGTTCACTGAATTTGTGACTTCCTCCGTAATAGACACCAATGTGTCCGTTATAATAAGGTTCTCTATGATTATGTTAGTCTTCAAGGGAGGATACCTCAAAGGATACCTAAGTTTGGTCTGATAGGTTTTTGAATACTTATCAATGATGCGGCTCAAGATTCGTAATCAAAATACTGGATGTCATGTTGATGACCTGACATTTGCAGATAACTGCAAGATTAACAGTCATGGTCACATGCAGGACGATCTAGATAATTTCAAGGTGTGGTCTGATGATAATCATGTGTAGTTAAATCCCTCCAAGTGCCTGGCCCTCCAAGTGTATTTTAATAAATCTCATCATCAAATCTGTAATTTAACAATTTGGTGATGAACCTATTTCTTTTGTTCCGGAGGCCAAAGTTCTGGGTCTTTGGATTCAAAACAACCTCTGGTGGGACACACAGATTAACAGTATGGTTAAAAAAGCCATCATGAACCATTTTATGTTGCGTACACTTAAACGCTTTGGATTTAGCCGCGAGGAGTTAAGAATTTATTTTATTGGGTATGTCAGACCAATCTTAGAATAATTATGGAGATGTTATCGAGCACTCTAGCATCACGGGACAACAATCTTATACCATTGAATCTATTAGGCAATAAATACACCTCATCTGACCAATCTGTTATGTCACTCGGGCTTAACACCCTTGCTGTTAGGAGGGAAGCTCATTGTCGCAGCTTCGCCAATGGGTTTGCTGACAATCCCCGTACAAAACCCCTCCTCTCGCTACTAGGCTTGAGTGTCATGGTAGAAACCTACGTAATTGTCACAACATTTTCGTTTTTCCTAACAGAACTAGTCGATTTAAAAATAGCCCTATTTGGTGATTTTATTTTTCTAAAATATGTGAACCTCAGTCAGGATAATTGTTGTTTTAATACAATGTTTTCAACCCTACTTTAATGTTGTTATTCGTTTTCCCATCTTCGATGTCTGGACAACAACAATATTAGTATACTTTCACCCAGAACATTTGGTCTACAAAAGCGTACTTACTTGTCATAAATTTTAATCATGATACCATGACAATGTTTCATAAAGTGATTTCCGGAAAATCTGAGAACATTGATGGATATAGGCCTTATGAGCTGCAGGCGGAAATATTTTTCATAGTTTTTGACCGATCACAAATATTTCACCAAGTTTGCTTTAAGGAAATTAAACATATTAACGGGCTTTAATGATCTTTGTTTTAACCCTACTTGGTTTTCACATCTTAGATGGCTGGAAAACAACAAAATCAGTGAAATTGCTCCAGGAACATTTGATGGTCTACAAAATCTCTATTATTTGTAAGTATTCATGTCATAAATTTGTAATCATGCAGCATCTGGTTTCAGGCAAATCTGAGAACACTGATGGATATATACCGATGTAGGCCTAATGAGCTGCAGGCGGAAATATTTTTCATAGCTTTTGACCGATCACTAATTTTTCACCGAGTGTGCTTTCAGGAAAATCGAATAACATTGGTGAAAATAACCATATTAATGAGAGTTAATGATCTTTTTTAAACTTCACTTTGATTTCTCATCTTAGATTACTGCACAACAACAATGTCATTGCAATTGCTCCAGGAACATTTGATGATCTACAAAATCTCAACACATTATAAGTATTCATGTCACAAATTTCAATCATGCAGCATCGAGCCACCGATTACTCCTGACTGAAATGTATATCTCATTACAAACAAATTAGATGAAGTGCGTAGTTCATGTTTGCTGATCGAAATATATGTGTGCATTTTTAACTATTTTCTAAGTGCGATACAATGTAATCATCAACATTTGTGCATTATGATCTTTTAATGTACGGTCTATATCTGATTTTAACAAAATACACACATGTCCAATACTATAACACTTGTTAATGGAGGATGGTATTCCACCGAGCCGTTTTTATTTATATCGATGCAGTCAAGTGATGTATATCGAGATTCATTTTGTTATTTTAAATTTCTAAAATATGTGAACCTCAGGCAAGATAATTCTTGTTATGTGTTTCAATCCATTTTGTTTAACCCTATACTTAATTTTCCCATCATAGATGTCTGGACAACAACAATATTCGTAAACTTTCACCCATAACATTTGATGGTCTACAAAAATGTACTTACTTGTCATCAATTTCAATCAAATAGGAACCTGCTATACATAATTTTTTTTAAATTAATTTACACCTGACAACAAAACAAAATTAGAGTGAGTACGAAGTTCGTGTTTCGTGCCAATCGAAATATTTGTATTCCTTACTTTTTTGATCGTAAGACAAACAAAACCTTCAATACATTTATGATTACTAAGATTATATTGCAGAACATGTTAGCAAAATAACGTTATGAAATGATATCGCATAAAACGTAGGCTACTTTCAAGGTATCCCCCAACAATGAAAATATTTTTTAATGTTACCAAATTAAACAACTACAACATTATCCACAATGATTTTACCATAAATATGTTACCCAATTATTTTTCTAAAATGAGTAAACCACGGGCAGGAAAATTTTTCAAATTGTTTGATACCATGACAACATTTCATAAATTTCCGGAAAATCTGAGAACATTGATGGATTTATACCGATGTAGGCCTATATCTGCTTTAACTTCTAATTTTAATTTCTATATAGGCTTAATGAGCTGCAGGCGGAGTATGAGTATACATTGAGAAAAATCTAAGAATATTGGTGAAAATAACCATATTAACGGGATTTAATGATCTTTGTTTTAACCCTACTTTGTTTTCCCATCTTAGATCGCTGTGCAGCATTCCACTGAACCGTATTCTGTATATCGATGCACTCAAGTGTTGTCTATCGAGATTAATTTGTTATTGAAATTTTATAAAATAATTATACGAATCTCAGGCAGTGTTGCAATGTGTTTTAACCCCACTTGGTTTTCCCATCATATGTTTTGACAAGAACAATATTAGTATACTTGCACCCAGAACATTTGATGGTCTACAAAAGTGTACTTACTTGTCATCAATTTCAATCAAGCAGGAACCTGCCATACATTAATGTTAACTTAAGTTACCCCTGAAGACGAAACAAAATTAGAGGGAGTACGAAGTTCGTGTTTCGTGCCGATCGAAATATTTGTATGCATTTTCACTTTTGTTATCTTTAACGAAACAAAGTAATGGGCTACATTTTCACGGGTCAGTTCTTTAGTGTATATCTTCAATCATAAAAGTTAAACAAACTCATAATAAATTGTCTTTAATGAGGAAATTTGTATTGTTCGTGTTTCGTGCTGATCGTAACAGGCTATTTGTATGTATTATATGACTTTTTGATCTTTAACGAAACAAGTAATTAGCTACATTTTTCATTTGTTTAATATATATCTTCAATCATAAAGTTAAACTTACTCATAATAAATTGTTCGTTTTAAGTTAATTTACAAATCGTCACACTATATCACACTTATTCATTGGATGGATATAGGGCAACGAACTGTTAGTTATATGGTTTATATTTCGATGCACTCAACTGCTGTCAATCAAGAATCATTTGTAAATTTAATTTTCTAAAATGACTGAACCTCAGGCAGGTAAATTGTTCAACTTGTTTGATACCATGACAACGTTTCATAAAGTATGATTTCAGGAAAATCTGAGAACATTGATGGATATATACCGATGTAGGCCTATATCTGCTTTAACATAATTTGTTTTAACCCTACTTGGTGATTTTATTTTCTGTATAGGCCTAATGAGCTGCAGGCAGAAATATTATTCATAGTTTTTGGCCGATCACTAACATTTCGCTAAGAACGTTGGTGAAGATAACCATATTAATGGGATTTAATGATCTTTGTTAAATCAATCAAGCAGGAACCTGCCATACATTAATGTTAACTTAAGTTACCCCTGAAGACGAAACAAAATTAGAAGGAGTACGAAGTTCGTGTTTCGTGCCGATCGAAATATTTGTATGCATTTTCACTTTTGTTATCTTTAACGAAACAAAGTAATGGGCTACATTTTCACGGGTCAGTTCTTTAGTGTATATCTTCAATCATAAAAGTTAAACAAACTCATAATAAATTGTCTTTAATGAGGAAATTTGTATTGTTCGTGTTTCGTGCTGATCGTAACAGGCTATTTGTATGTATTATATGACTTTTTGATCTTTAACGAAACAAGTAATTAGCTACATTTTTCATTTGTTTAATATATATCTTCAATCATAAAGTTAAACTTACTCATAATAAATTGTTCGTTTTAAGTTAATTTACAAATCGTCACACTATATCACACTTATTCATTGGATGGATATAGGGCAACGAACTGTTAGTTATATGGTTTATATTTCGATGCACTCAACTGCTGTCAATCAAGAATCATTTGTAAATTTAATTTTCTAAAATGACTGAACCTCAGGCAGGTAAATTGTTCAACTTGTTTGATACCATGACAACGTTTCATAAAGTATGATTTCAGGAAAATCTGAGAACATTGATGGATATATACCGATGTAGGCCTATATCTGCTTTAACATAATTTGTTTTAACCCTACTTGGTGATTTTATTTTCTGTATAGGCCTAATGAGCTGCAGGCAGAAATATTATTCATAGTTTTTGGCCGATCACTAACATTTCGCTAAGAACGTTGGTGAAGATAACCATATTAATGGGATTTAATGATCTTTGTTTTATTTAACATTTTCTCATTTTAGATCTCTGTCCAACAACAAAATCAGTGAAATTGCTCGAAGAGCATTTGATGGTCTACAAAATCTCAACACCTTGTAAGTATTCATGTCATGAATTTCAATCACACAGCATCGAGCCACCGATTTCTCTTGACTGAAGTTACGTCTCACTGCAAACAAAAATTACATGAAGTTAAGCTTGGGCGATATCGATTTTTCCATCACGATATATCGATAAACATATATCGCGATTTTCAATAGTATCGCTTGATTATTTTATTTCATTCATGCATGATTGCTTTAGAGCCGATAACCACAGGTATGTACCCCTCTACAAGTGTCACAATAAATCGTAAATTCATTTGCACAGCGTGTATGTACTTATAAAGTAGTTCGCTTTTGTTTCTCACTTCCAAAAGCTGAAAAGACCGTCCTAATTTTGTTTCCATGGAATTTCTGACTTGATTCACAATGGCGATTTTATTTAATCACGATATATATTTTTTAATCGCGATTTGCCGATATCTCGATAACTAAAAAAGGTTCTCGATATCGTAATCGAATAAAAAAGGTATCGCGATATTCGATATTATCGTGTTATCGCCCAAGCTCAGATGAACTGCTTAGTTCATGTTTGCCGATCGAAATATTTGTTTGCATTTTCACTTTTTTCTCTTTAACGAAACAAAGTACTGGAGCACATTTGTTCACAATCTGTTGTTTAATGTATATCTTCAATCATAAAGTTAAACACACCCATATAATAAATTGTCTCGGGGAAATTTGTATTGTTCGTTTTAAACTTATTAACAAATGGTCACACTAGATCACATGTCTTCATTGGAGGGCTGTAGGAGAACGAACTGATACTTTTTATATTTCGATGCACTCAACTGTTGTCTATATATAGAGATTCATTTGTATTTTTTCTAAAATACATGAACCTTAGGCAGGAAAATTGTTCAATTCGTTTATAGATACCATGACAACGTTTCATAAAGTATGATTTCCGGAAAATCTGAGATCATTGATGGATATATACCGATGTAGGCCTATGTCTGCTTTAACACGATGTTTTAACTCTATATAGGCCCAATGCGCTGCAGGCGGAAATATTTTAATTTTTTTTTATAAGTGAATCTCGGTCATGATAAATGTGATACCATTACAATGTTTCACAAAGTATGCTTTCAGGAAAACTTAAGAACAGTGATATATACCGATGTATGCTTTACTTCGTATGTCTAATCTTAGATGCCTGGACAACTACAATAACATTCTCCTGAGGACGATCAGAGCATACTGATCGAAACGTCGAGTTGTACCTCCAGTTCTTTTCAGAAATAATTACTACTCAATTGAGCATTTCACATGTTGTCACCGCAATTAGTCTTACTTACAATAACATTAAGACTGCATCAAGAACATTGATGTCTGCAAAATATCACTTACTTCATTGTCATAAATTGCAAGCAGGATCAGCAGTAACCCGCCATAATTTATTTTTGACTGAATTTTACCTATTTTACAAACTTAGAAGGAGTACGAAAGTGTTTTCAGATCGAAATATTTGTATGCATTTGCACTATTTTATTTCGCTATTTTAGAAACAAAGTAATGAGCTACTTTGTTTTCCTATCTAAGATTGCTGCAGAACAACAATATATTAAGTAAAATTGCCCCAATTCTTTATGTCAACAATTTCAATCACGCACTAACCATTTTGGATCCCTGACATTCCAAACTAAGATGGTCAGACAAAAGATACAACAAATTAGCCCATTTATATTGCATTGGTGATCCATTCACTAAAGAGTCGGATTTATATTGCATCCACTAGTTTGTGGATGTATTACCAACAATCTTGATAAGAGCGCCCTCTAGTGGTGACTTAAGTAGTCATAACTGCCTTTTTTCAAGACAACATCTGAGTGTGCATAGTTTTATGACCAACTGATAAATACTCAGGTTAATATGGGAACAAAACTGTTTTTGACAAACAATTTTATAAAAATGAGAGTACTGTCACGGGAAAGAATTGTACGTTAATTGATAGATTTTGTTCCAGTCAACAACAAGGTGTCATGAACGACGATCAGAGAGGGGTCACTTAGTGTCCCCCCGAGTCAAAGTGGATCTATATAAGAATTTCAGAATATCATATTTCAATTTATTGAACCGTTCAAAGACTCAACATGAGATGATATTTAAAAAGAAATTAGGTAAAACTTGTAGCTTTGCATGGTGAGGATGATAAGTAAGAATAATTGCGGTGACACCATGTGGAATCTCAATTGAGTAGTAATTAGTTCTGAAAAGAACTGGGGGTACAACTCGACGTTTCGATCAGTATGCTCTGATCGTCCTCAGTATGCTCAGATCGTCCTCAGATCGTCCTCAGTATGCTCTGATCGTCCTGAGGACGATCAGAGCATACTGATCGAAACGTCGAGTTGTACCCCCAGTTCTTTTCAGAACTAATTACTACTCAATTGAGTTTCCACATGGTGTCACCGCAATTATTCTTACTTAAAAAGAAATTGAAATTGTTTCTTGATTTTTCAAATTCACTTGTTTTCATTACAGGATTGGATCACATTCTCATGGCGCATTCTATATACTAAACGTCGGTGTATATTATTGCACACTGTGTATCAAAAGATATTTACTAAGAGAACACGTTTTCCATTCCTCTTTATATGCAATGATAAAGTGAAATAAAGATTCCATTCATGCAATGCATAAGCATCTGTTGTATTGCGTTCAATTGGTATTCTTTTATGTGACGAACATTTTTATTTATTTATTTTTATTCCAGAAACATTTCCAACAATATGATCACCAGCATCAACGCTTCCTGTTTCTCGGATCTAGTAAACTTGACAATCTTGTAAGATATTTCAAATAAATAACATACTTATTTTTCAAAGAGTCAAGCGCTAACGAAGTTTGTGGTCAAAGGGTAGAACCATGCTTCATATATTGTACCTGTACATTCTTTCAAAATAAAATATAACCTTGATCCCAAATCATATAGCTGCAGTAAAGATAAAGCTAGAGTGTATAATTGAGCAGAATATGTTTAACCCAATATTTTGGACGCGTAATTAAAACATGAACTGTGCTTATACTCGCTATTACCAATTGCCTCATAGAATGGTTCGGTTACTTTTACCGTCCATACTGGGACATTTAAAAAATGCTTCTCGATACTAAAAATATTAAGCGAAAAGTATACGACATTATTATTTTACGAGTTATCGTGCGCTACGTCTAAAGACCCCCCCACCCCCGCAAAAAAAATTTTAAAAAACAATTGTGTATGTGAAAATTGTTTGCGTTTAATAAGGTTATGTTACTTTTATTACAAAAATGAAATACACATTGGTAGATTGAGGAGGAGGCTTGGGTGGGTCCAAAACATCCACCTCCCTAATTTATCACCTTTAGCTACCATTATTCCCGCCTTCCAACCGACTGCTAAAACATCGATGCGAAGTGTCACACAATATGCCTTCGTATGAAGCATCAGGACGTGGATAATCACAATATAAAAAAATACCCATCCCATCTGAAGGAATTTAAGAAACATTCAATTTCGGGACCTTTCGTAAACTTTTCCCCCGTATATTTATTCCATCAATTCAAAATTCAGATATCTGGATTCACCCTGACACACGTAGTAAATTAATATTATTTGCTTGTTTTCAAGGGATATCAGGAATAATCCATTGGAAACTATACAAAGCAACGCCTCCGATGGACTTAGGCAACTAAGAACTCTGTAAGACATTGTTCTTCTCTTTTTCATTTAAATAATATTGTCTGCATCTTGGGTTTGAAATGTGGGAAGTGTGGTTATATAGGGTTACCGCAGTCCTCTATCTGAATACTTTTTTGTTCGGATTTCAGACAAATCAACACACTGCATGTTATAATTTTCTCTATCTTAAATCAGGGTATATATTAGTAAATGTTCGTTATTTTACATTGTTTATTTACCAGGGTACTGATCGGACTTAACACTAATAACCCAATTGATGTCCATGATGATGCGCTAAACGACCTTGTGAGCCTCAACCAACTGTAAGTGAATGATGAACGCAACCGCTCGAACACAGATACTATACCCTGTATGTAGCACTATCAAGTCTCAGGGGGGCACAATGTGCCCGCTTATGATATTTTTTGGATTTATTTTATAATATCTCACGAACACTTCGACCGATTTTTTGATCACGCTCATATTTTCTGACTTTTCTAAATATTCTTTAGAATCCCCTGCCTCCTCACACTCAAATCAACGATGTTGGGTGTTCATGGTTGTCACGGCAACCATTTATTTTGAACAAGTCGAATTGAATTTCCATTTTTTGTGGTAAATAATATCTTTTTATACTGTTAGACATTGAATTATGTGTTTTTTTGGTTTATTGCCAACTTTCAATCCAATATGGCCGTCAAAAGGCAATAAAAATATAA
>CM055828.1:29617260-29794359 GCA_029582265.1 Zoroaster sp. YZ-2022 | reverse complement strand
ATTATTTCGAAAGAGGAGAACGGTTTAATTTGGGTATAAATTTTTTCCCCCCTTAACAACATTTAAAGAATGTTGCAAGAAATAATTTATTCGTATTTGGTTTTTTAACCAAAATGTGGGGGCTCCCACCCTATTTTTTACAATATTTTTGGAGGGTGTTGAGGAGGTCGTTAAAGGGAAGAAATTGTCCAAACCAAAAGCTGTGATTTCCGAAAAGGGGAACCCAAGCTTTTAATTTGATATAAATTTGTCGGCCTTTTAACAACATTTAAAATTATACCGTTGAAGAAATAATTTCATTTTATTTTTTTAATCAAAAATGAGGGTGTCCACCCCACCGTATTTTGACAATATTTTGCGGAGGGCTAAGTTGCATGGGGCCGTTTATGAAGAAATTGTCCAAACCAAAAATCATGGATTTCGAAAGAGGGGAACTGTTTAATTTGATATAAATTTTGGCCTCCTTTTAAAAACAAAAGTTATACCTTTTCAAGAAATAATTTATCGATTTGGCTTTAATCAAAAAAGGGGTGCACCCCACCGTATTTTGCAATATTTTTTGAGGTAAGTTTGATGAGGCCCTTAAAGAAGGGAAAAAATTTAAAAACCAAAAATCATGTGATTTCGAAAGAGGAGAAAAAGCAATTTTATATAAATTTGTGGCTCCTTTAAAAAATTTAAAATTATACCGGCAAGAAATAATTTAGATTTTTTTAATCACAAAAGTAGGGTGTTACCCCACCCTATTTTTTACAATATTTTGAGGGTGTTTGCATGGGGGCCAAAGTATGAAGAAAATTTTCCAAACAAAAGGGGATTTCCGAAAGAGGAAACCTTTTAATTGAAAAATTGTCGGCCTTTAAAAATTTGGTTTTACCGTTGGAAAAAAAATTTTATTTGTATTTGTGTTTAATCAAACAATGTAGGGGGTTACCCCCCCGTATTTGACAATATTTTTGGAGGGGTTTTGCTGGAGGCGTTTTTAAAGAAGAAATTGGTCCCAAAACCAAAGTCAGTGATTTTGAAAGAGGAGAACCAATTAATTTGATATAAATTTTGGCCCCTTTAAAACTTTAAAAATTTACCCAAAAAAAAAACTTTCTATTTGTGCTTAATACCAAAGGTGTTTTACCCCCCCGTATTTTGGGCAATATTTTTTGGGGGGGCTTCTGCATGGAGGCGTTAAAAATTATGAAGAAAGTCCCAACCAAAAATCGGGGTTTCCCGAAAGAGGAGAACGTGTTTAATTTTAAAAAAAATTTGTTTTCCTTTAACAAACATTTAAATATACCCAAGAAATTTCGTATTTTCTTAATCACAACAATGTAGGGTTTTACCCCACCGTATTTTACAAATTTTTTCGGGGGGCTGTTTGCATGGGGGGCCCTTAAATTGAAGAAATTTTCCAAATCCAAAAGTCATGTATTTCGAAAGAGGGGAACCGTTTTTAATTGATATAAATTTTTCCTTTAAAAAACCTTTTTAAAATTATAAAGTTAAGAAATATTTCTTGTATTTGTGCTTTTAACACAACAATGAGGGTGTCTACCCCCCCTATTTTTAAAAAATTTTTCAGGGGTGTTGATGGAGGCGTTAAAGGGAAGAAATTGTCCAACCAAAAGTCATGGATTTTGAAAGAGGAGAACTGTTTAATTTGAAAAAATTTTTTTTCCTTTAACAAATTTTGTTATACCTTTTTAAGAAATAATTTCATTTATTTGTGTTTAATACAACAAGTGGGGGGTCACCCACCGTATTTTGGGCAAAATTTTTCGGAGGGGTTGCATGGAGGCGTTAAGGGAAAAAAATTGTCCCAAACCAAAAGCTGTGATTTGAAAGAGGAGAACTAAGTTTTTAAATTTGGGTATAAATTTTTCGGCCTCCCCTTTAAAAACATTTAAAGTTAATGTTGCAAGAAATAATTTTGTTTTGTGTTTTTTAAACAAACAATGTAGGGGGGTTCCCCACCGTATTTTGACAAATTTTGGGGGGGTAAGTCAGGAGGCTTTAAAGGTATGAAGAAATTTTCCAAACCAAAAGTCATTGATTTTGAAAAGGGGAACTGTTTTTAAAATTTTGGTTTTTAAAAAATTTTTGGGAAAAAATAAAAATTTTAAAAAAAAAAAGTAGTGTTTCCCCCCCCCCCCCCCCCCCCCCCCCCCCCCCCCCCCCCCCCCCCCCCCCCCCCCCCCCCCCCCCCCCCCCCCCCCCCCCCCCCCCCCCCCCCCCCCCCCCCCCCCCCCCCCCCCCCCCCCCCCCCCCCCCCCCCCCCCGGGGGGGGGGGGGGGGGGGGGGGGGGGGGGGGGGGGGGGGGGGGGGGGGGGGGGGGGGGGGGGGGGGGGGGGGGGGGGGGGGGGGGGGGGGGGGGGGGGGGGGGGGGGGGGGGGGGGGGGGGGGGGGGGGGGGGGGGGGGGAGAATAAGTTTTAAATTGATATAAATTTTTCTTTCAACATTTGTTATACCGTTGCAAGAAATATTCATTGTATTTGGCTTAATCAAAAATGTAGGGTGACCCACTATTTTTATTTTGGGAGGGCTGTTCATGGAGGTTAAAGGAAGTTGTCAACCAAAAGTCATGTGATTTCCCAAAGAGGAGAACTAAGCTTAATTTGATATAAATTGTGGCCCTTAAAACTTTGTTTCCTGCAAGAATATTTTCTGTATTTGGTTTTAAACACAACAATGGTGTTACCACCGTATTTTGACAAATTTGGAGGGCTAAGTTTGATGGAGGCCAAAGTAGAAGAATTTCCAAACAAAATATGTATTCGAAGAGGAATTTTATTGATAAATTTGTTTCCTTTAAAACTTTAAAGTATACCGTGCAAGAAATAATTTCATTCGTATTTGTGTTAATCACAAAATAGGGTGTCACCCCACCGTATTTTGAAATATTTTATGGGGGTGTTGTGGAGGCGAAGGTTGAAGAAATTGTCCAACCAAAAGTCTGATTTCAAAGAGAGAACGTTAATTTGATATAAACGGCCTCCTTAACAAATTTAAAGATCGGAAGAAATTACGTATTGTGCTTAATCCAACAATGTAGGGTGTTACCCCACTATTTTGACAATATTTGCGGAGGGGTTGATGGAGGCGTTGTATGAAGAAATGTCCAAACTAAAAGTCATGGATTTGAAAGAGAAAAGCTTTTAATTTGATATAAATTGTCGGCTCTTAAAAAAGTTATACCCTTGCAAGAAATTATCATTTGTGCTTAATCACAACAATGTAGGGTGTCTACCCACTATTTTACAATATTTGGGGGGTTGTGAGCGTTGGATGAAGAAATTGTCCCCAAAGTAGTGATTTCCTGAAAGAGAGAACTGTTTAATTTGATATAAATTTGTCGCCTCCTTTAACAACATTTAGTTATACCGTTGAAGAAATAATTTATCTGTATTTGTGCTTTAATCACAACAATGTAGGGTGTTACCACCGTATTTTGACAATATTTGCGGAGGGCTAAGTTTGCATGGAGGCGTTAAATATGAAGAATTGTCCAAACTAAAAGTCATGTGATTTCGAAAGAGGAGAACCTAAGTTTAATTTGATATAAATTTGTCGGCCTCCTTTAAAACTTTAAAGTTATACCGTTGCAAGAAATAATTTATTCGATTTGTGCTTAATCACAACAATGTAGGGTGTCACCCACCGTATTTTGACAATATTTTGCGGAGGGCTAAGTTGTAGGAGGCGTTAAAGGTATGAAGAAATTGTCCAACAAAGTCATGTGATTTCGAAAGAGGAGAACGTAAGCTTTAATTTGATAAAATTGTGGCCTCTTAACAACATTTAAAGTTATACCTTGCAAGAAATAATTTCTATTCGTATTTGTGTTATAATCACAAAAATGTAGGGTGTTACCCCACGTATTTGACAATATTTTGGAGGGCTAAGTTGCATGGAGGCCGTTAAAGTATGAAGAAATTGTCCAACTAAAAGTCATGTGATTTCCTGAAAGAGGAGAACAAGCTTTAATTTGATATAAATTTGTCGGCCTTTAACAACATTTAAAGTTATACCGTTGCAAGAAATAATTTCATTCGTATTTGTGCTTTAATCACAACAATGTAGGTGTCTACCCCACGTATTTTGACAATATTTTTGGAGGGTAAGTTTGCATGGAGGCGTTAAGGTAGAAGAAATTGTCCAACTAAAAGTCATGATTTCGAAAGAGAAAAGCTTAATTTGATATAAATTTGTCGGCCTTTAACAACATTTAAAGTTATACCGTTGAAGAAATAATTTCTGTATTTGTGAATCAAACAATGGGGTGTCACCCCACCGTATTTGACAATATTTTGGAGGCTGTCTGCATGGAGGCGTAAAGTATGAAGAAATTGTCCAAATCCAAAAGTCATGTGATTTCTGAAAGAGAGAACCTAAGTTAATTTGATATAATTTGTCCTCTTTAAAATTTAAAGTTATACCTGTTGCAAGAAATAATTATCTGTATTTGTGCTTTAATCACAACAATGGGGTGTCACCCCACCGTATTTTGACAATATTTTGGGAGGGCTGTTGCATGGAGCGTAGGTATGAAGAAATTGTCCAACCAAAAGTCATGTGATTTCCTGAAGAGGAGAACTGTTTAATTTGATATAAATTTGTGCTCCTTTAACAACATTTAAAGTTATACCTGTTGCAAAAATAATTTCATTGTATTTGTGCTTAATCACAACAATGTAGGGTGTTACCCACCGTATTTGACATATTGGAGGCTAGTTTATGGAGGCCGTTAAAGGTATGAAGAAATTGTCCAAACCAAAAGTCATGTGATTTCGAAAGGAGAACAAGCTTTAATTTGATATAAATTTGTTCATTCCTTAACAACATTTAAAGTTATACCTGTTGAAGGAAAATTTTCTATTGTGCTTTAATCACAACAATGTAGGTGTCTACCCCACCGTATTTGACAATATTTTGGAGGGCTGTTTGATGGAGGCCGTTAAAGTATAAGAAATGTCCAAAAAAGTCATGTGATTTTGAAAGAGAGAACTTTAATTTGATAATTGGCCTTAACAACATTTGTTATATGTTGCAAGAAATAATTTCAGATTTGGTTTTAACAAAGGGTGTTACCCCATATTTTGAAATATTTGTGAGGTAAGTTGATGAGGCAAAGAGAAGAAATTGTCCAAAGTCATGTGATTTCGAAAGAGAATGTTTAATTTATAAATTGTGGCCTCTTAACAACATTTAAGTTATATGTTCAAGAAATATTATCTATTTGCTTTTCAACAATGTGGGTGTTACCCACTATTTTGACAATAAGGTGTTGATGGGGGCCGTTAAATATGAAGAAATTCCAACCAAAGTCGTGATTTTGAAAGAGAACTAAGTTTAATTTGATATAAATTTCGGCCTCCTTTAAAATTTAAAGTTACCAAAAACTTCGTATTTGTGCTTAATCAAACAGTAGGGTTACCCACCGTATTTTGAAATATTTTGAGGCAAGTTTATGAGGCTTAAATATGAAGAAATTGTCCAACAAAAGTCAGATTTCGAAAGAGAAACTAAGCTTAATTTGATAATTTGGCCCTTAACAACAAAAGTTACCGGCAAGAAATAATTTCTTCGATTTGTGCTTAATCACAACAAAAGGTGTTACCCACGTATTTTACAATATTTGCGAGGCAAGTTGCATGGAGGCCAAAGGATGAAGAAATGTCAAACAAAATCGTGATTTCCAAAGAGAACTGTTTAATTTGATATAATTTTCGGCCTCCTTAAAACATTTAAATATACCTGTGAAGAAAATTTATGATTTGTGTTTAATCACAACATAGGTGTTACCCCACGTATTTTAAATTTTCGGAGGCTGATGAGGCGTTAAATTTGAAGAATGTCCAACAAAAGTCAGATTTGAAAGAGAACCTGAATTTGATATAAATTTGGCCTTTAAACAAATTATACCTGTTGAAGAAATATTTCTGTATTTGTGTTAATCACAACAAGAGGGTGTCTACCCCCCGTATTTTGACAATATTTGCGGAGGTATTTTATGACGTTTTTTTTTTTTTTTTTTTTTTTTTTTTTTCCCCCCCCCCCCCCCCCCCCCCCCCGTATTTTGACAATATTTTGGGGGGGCTAAGTTTTCATGGAGGCCGTTAAAGGTATGAAGAAATTGTCCAAACCAAAAGTCATGTGATTTCGAAAGGAGAACCTAGTTTAATTTGATATAAATTTGTCCCCTTTTAACAACATTTAAAGTTAAAAGAAATAATTCATTCGTATTTGGTTAATCAAAAAGGGTGTTTACCCCCCCGTATTTTTTACAATATTTTTTGGGAGGGGTGTTTCTGGAGGCGTTAAAATATGAAGAAAATTTTCCAAACCAAAAGTCATGTGATTTCGAAAAAGGGGAACGGTTTTTAAATTTGATATAAATTTGTCGGCCTCCTTTAACAAATTTAAAGAAAACCGGTAAGAAATAATTTATTTTGTGTTTAATCACAACAATGTAGGGGTGTTTTCCCCCCCCGTTTTTGGGCAATATTTTGCGGAGGGGTGTTTTCATGGGGGCCGTTAAAGTATAAAAAATTTTCCAAATCCAAAAGTCATGGATTTTGAAAGAGGAGAACCTGCTTTAATTTGAAAAAATTTTTGGCCTTAACAACATTTAAAGTTATACCTGTTGCAAGAAATAATTTTATCTGTATTTGTGCTTAATCACAACAATGTAGGGTGTTTACCCCACCGTATTTTGACAATATTTTGCGGAGGCCAAGTTTGCATGGAGGCCGTTAAAGGTATGAAGAAATTTTTCCAAACTAAATATGTGATTTCCAAAAGAGGAGAACCTAAGCTTTAATTTGATAAATTTGTTTATTCTCCTTTAAAACCTTTTTAAAGTTATACCTGTTGCAAGAAATACCTCATCTTGTATTTGTAAGCCAGAATCACAATAATGTAGGGTGTCTACCCCCACCGTATTTTGACAATATTTTGCGGAGGGCTGTTATGGAGGCTGTTAAAGGTATGAAGAAATTGTCCAAACTAAAAGTCATGTGATTTCTTGAAAGAGGAGAACCTGGTTTAATTTGATATAAATTGTTTGGCCTCCTTTAACAACATTTAAAGTTATACCCGTTGCAAGAAATAATTTCATTCGTATTTGTGCTTAATCACCAATTAGGGTGTCTACCCCAATCGTATTTTGGACAATATTTGCGGAGGGCTGTTTGCATGGATGCTGTTGTATAGTTAGTCTGTCCAAAACTAAAGTCAAGTGTATTCGAAAGAGGAGAACGTAAGTTTTACTTGACATAATTCCATCGGCCTCCCTAACAACATTTAAAGTTATACTGTTGCAAGAAATAATTTTATTCGTATTTGTGTTTAATCACAATGTAGGGTGTCTACCCCACCGTATTTTGACAATATTTTGTGAGGGCTGTTTTCATGGAGGCCAAAGGTATGAAGAAATTGTCCAAACCTAAAAGTCATGTGATTTCCGGAGAGGAGAACGTAAGTTTAATTTGGATATAATTTGTTTATTCCTTTAACAACATTTAAAGTTAAAACCGTTGCAAAGAAATAATTTCATTCGTATTTGCGTTTTAATCACAATATCGTAGGGTAAGCTTACCCCACGTATTTTGACAATATTTATGGAGGGCTAAGTTTCTGTATGGAGGTCGTTAAAGAAGGAAGAAATTGTCCAACTAAAAGTCAAGTGTGATTTCGAAAGAGGAGAACCTAAGCTGTACTTGATAAATTTGTTTCACTCCTTCTAAATATTTAAAGTTATACCTGTAAAGAAATACTCATTTCTATTTAAAGTCATCAACATTGTAGGGTGTCTAGCCCAATTTGTATTTGACAATATTTTTGCGGAGGGCTAAGGTCTGCACAGGGCTGTTAAAAGGAAGAATTGTCCAACCAAAAGTCATGATTTTGAAAGAGGAGAACCAGTTTTAATTTGGATATAAATTTGTTTGGCCCCTTAACAAATATTTAAAGTTATACCTGTTGCAAGAAATAATTTCATTCGGTATTTGTGTTTTATCCACAACAATGTAGGGTGTCTACCCACCGTATTTATTGTTATTTTGGTGAGGGCTGTCTGCATGGAGTGTCGTTAAAGGTATAAAGAAATGTCCAAACTAAAAGTCATGATTTCAAGAGAGAACCTAAGCTTTAATTGGATATAAATTGTTTCATTTCCTTTAACATTTAAAATATACCTGTTGCAAAGAAATAATTTCATTCGTATTTGTGCTTTTAATGACAACAATGAGGGTACCAATCATCGTATTTTGACAATATTTATGGAGGGTTGAATGCATGGAGGTCGTTAAAGGTATGAAGAATTGTCCAAACTAAAAGTCATGTGATTTCGAAAGAGGAGAACGTAAGTTTAATTACGATATAAATTTGTTTACTTCCTTTAACAACATTTAAAGAAAATTGTTGCAAGAAATAATTTCATTCGTATTTGTGCTTTAATCACAACAATGTAGGGTGTCTACTCCAATCGTATTTTGACAATATTTTGTGAGGCTAAGTTTGTTGGAGGTCAAAGTGAAGGTATGAAGAATTGTCCAACCAAAAGTCATGTGATTTCGGAAAGAGGAGCACCTAAGCTTTTAATTTGATATAAATTTGTTTATCTCCTTAACAACATTTAAAGTTATACCACAAAGAAATAAGTTTATTTTCGTACGGTGCTTTAATTGTCAACAATGTAGGTGTCTACCCACCGTATTTTGACAATATTTCGCGGAGGGCCAGTTTGCATGGAGTCGTTGAAGGAAGAAATTGTCCAAACTAAAAGTCATGTGATTTCGAAGAGGAGAACCTAAGTTTTAATTCTGATATAAATTTGTTTATCTCTCAATAAATATTTAAAGTTATACCTGTTGCAAGAAATAATTTCATTCGTATTTGTGCTTAATCACAACAATGTAGTGTGTCTACCCCACCGTATTTTGACAATATTGTGGAGGGCTAAGTTTGTATGGAGTGTCGTTAAAGTATAATAGAAATGGTCCAAACTAAAGTCATGTGATTTCGAAAGAGAACCTAAGCTTAATTTAAATTTCTACCGGCCTCCCTTAACATTATTTAAAGTTATAATTTGTTGAAGAAATACTTATCTGTATTGTGGATTTAATCACAACAATGTAGGGGTGTGTCTACCCCACCGTATTTTGACAATATTTTTGGTGGAGGACTACGTCTGCATGGAGCTGTTAAAGGTACGAAGAAATTGTCCAAACCAAAAAGTCATGGTGATTTTGAGAGGAGAAGCAGTTTTAACGGATAAATTTGTCGGCCTCCTTTAACAACATTTAAAGTTATACCCGTTGCAAGAAATAAGTTCATTCGGTATTTGTGCTTTTAATCACAACAATGGTGGGGTGTCTACCCCACCGTATTTGAGACAGTTTGCGAGGGCTCAAGTTTCATGGAGGCCGTTAAAGGTATGAAGAAATTGTCCGAACCAAAAGTCATGTGATTTCGGAAAGAGGAGAACTCAAGCTTTAATTTGGATATAAATTTGTCGGCCTTAAAAACCTTTAAAGTTATACTGTCATAAGAAATAATTTATCTGCATTTGTGCTTCAATCACAACAATGTAGGGTGTCTACCCCACCGTACTTTGACAATATTTATGGAGGGTTGTCTGCATGGAGGCCGTTAAAAGGAAGAAATTGTCCAAATCCAAAGTCATGTGATTTCCTGAAAGAGGAGAACGTGTTTTAATTTGGATATAAATTGTCGGCCTCCTTTAACAACATTTAAAGTACCTGTTGCAAGAAATTATTTCATTCGTATTTGTGCTTTTAATCACAACAATGTAGGGGTGTCTACTGCACCGTATTTTTGACAACATTTTGCGGAGGCTAAGTTCGGTATGGAGGTCGTTAAAGGTATGAAGAAATTGTCCAAATCCAAAAGACATGATTTCAGTGAAACGTGCTTTAATTTGATATAATTTGTTTATCTCCTTTAACAACATTTAAAAGTTATACCCGTTGCAAGAAATACTCATTCGTATTTGCAAGCGACCACAACAATGTAGGGTCTTACCCCACCGCATTAGACAATATTTTTGCGGAGGGCCAAGTTTCAATGGAGGTTTAAAGGTATGAAGAACTTTTCCAACCAAAAGTCATGATTTCTGAAAGAGGAGAACCTAAGCTTTTAATTTGGATATAAATTTGTCGGCCTCCTTTAAAACCTCCTTTAGTTATACCTGTTGCAAGAAATAATTTCATTCGTATTTGTGCTTTTAATCATATGGTAGGAAACAGTTGGAACATATATTTTCTCTGGGAAGGAATTGTGAGTTAAACAATTCTTGTGGAATTCTTGTGGAATAAATGAGTGAACAGGAATGTGTCAACATTGTCTGCGAATGTATTAATAAAAACAACCCGATCTGAGTTCATTGTTCGTGTACATAACAGGATTGGAACATAAAAATTAATAATAATATAGGGATGGAAATATAAAAAAAATTACAATTACGCATTTTCGTTAATCCAAATGTTTTGGGAGTTAAATTATAACTTATATCATTGCAGAATGCGGTTTGATTTTAGAGAGGGATGTGTGACCCCTCCCTCATACATTCCGCTTCAATGAAAGGTTAAATGACTAATGGAGCAGAAATTAATATTTTTAGTGAGTTTCTGTTTCAGCTAGCTAGGTTGGTACTCATGACCAGGGATGTAGCGAAGGAATTTTCTTTAGAAGCCAATTTGTCGACTGACATCAGAGTTGGGGCGCAACTATTTTTTGTTGGTTTCTCCCCCAACATGGACACTTTTGTAAAAGTCGATCAACGGGGTGCTTAGAAACACGATACATTTGTAGTCGACAAACCCATAGCTGTAGCTTTGCCGACCGAAAATTTATTCTGGACCAACTCTTGTTCTAGTACCTTTGATGCTTCATTTGCCGACTGAGAAAAATGATTGGGGGTTGTCACACCCCCACACCCCCTCCTCGCTACGGCCCTGATCATGAGCTTGATCATGATCATGATCATGTTGATGTTGCTGGTCTTATCCAGCGATAGCGGCTCAATTATGATGATTGTTTGTTTAAATTCGTTTTTCAAAAGCGGTTGATTATCGCTAACAATTTTTCCATCATGTAGGAGCCTACTTTAAAAGATTAAGATATATGTAAAAAAAAAAAAATTAATAAAATAAATAAATAAATAAAATAAAAAAGATAAATATTTGCCTGTCTTTCCTTTTAGAAATAAAGTAAATTAGGCATTTCAAATAAATATAATATGAGGAAGCGTGATATTAAATTCATTTCTAGAGAAAAAGTGCCACATTCAGTCAATTATACTTTGTAATTAAAAAGTGATTAACTTCCAAGGGAAATTTTTACAAACGCGCAGATGAAAGATAAATAAATAAAAATATCGGTTGAACAGCGAAACAGGTGGAATAGGCCTTGGCGTATGCATCTAATCTAGACCGCAACATTTATTTGTAAAACAAAAATTAACACTTCTGACTTCAAGAGGTCAATAGAGGGCAGTATACAGGATGTTGATTCACTGCTAGACGATTGCGACCAATGACATAACATGTTTACAAAACAACCACATAAGTCAAACTGCGCTGGGCACAAAATGTACACTGGTCTATGACAAGAAACCATGAAATCTTATCATAATTATATTGAGATATCAGCAGAACAATTCTTTATTTGATTTATTTTTAAATTAAATCTTATTCATTTCAAATAAATTCTTGATGTTATACGGAGAAGTACAAACTCTGTATATAACTAAACACACATTTGCCCGACTGGAATTATCCTGCTGGTACTATAAAGGTCACGGAAAGGGTGAAAAAAAGTTATAGTCACATGATCACATGGTCACATGGTCACTCATTCAAAAGAAACTTCAAACATTACTCCAAGTAGGAACAATGCATGGAAGACGAGACTTGTAATTACGGGCGACATTTTGTTTGCAAGCAAGTTTAAATTCACAACTCTTTTACATCATTGCCAAATATGTATACGAGTGATTTATATGATAATGTAAATATGTCCAGTAGATCTGCTGTAATAAGATTTGGCTTTATAAAGACCACAAAGAATGCATGGATACAAAATGTTGCAATCATTAATGCACAGGTTTAGTGCAATGAGAATATTCATTGAAACAAACTGTGAACCACGCACGTTCTAGTCAACAAACAGTTTTTGTTTTCATGAATTTGGGAACTTGAATATGGGAACTGTTAAAAAAGTTACAATATTTTAATATACATGGGATTCCACAGTTACTCGCATTAAATACCAGTGCTGGAGGTCTCCAGACCGTCTCCGCCTCCTCCTCGACTCATTATGCTTTGTGTGCTCCCTAATATTCTCAATGCTCTGATGTTTTTACTACCGAGATTTGAAATGTCATTTCTTATATGATGGTACCTTAGATTCCAGTCTGCTACTCCATTGTATAAAAACATAATAAATGGTCTCGGTCTTGGATGGACGTTGTGGTCTCGATTACAACATTGTCAATTATATGTGCCTCAGTGAAATTATGATTGATGGGACACACAATCAATACACACTTTTATAACGAATGTTGCGCATGGAGGATGCTCTTGGTACTTCCCGTATATATGTTTGTACACGTTAAATTGTAGTAGACCTATTAATTTTTGGGAAGCCAACATTTCTCAGTACAATTATCACCATCCCTACACAGTTTCATGAAAAACTTAAATAGCTAGTCCACGATCATTTTGTGAACTTAACCGTCATTTTCAGAGAGATTATTTGTAGTCAAAAGATATAACCAATTCAAAGTTAATGCTCGATAAAACAATTAAATGTGAGAGTGTGATTTTTTAAATTTTTGTATAGATCGGCCTTCAGTCCAATCCAGCTACCATGGTCAATTTGCAGCTACTGTTGTCACTCTGTACATGCGCTCTGGACACTTCTACAGTATCCAAAATGGCGGCTTTGGCTACGGCTATGGCTAGATCACTGTTTCTTCATATACTTCAGCATTGTCGCTGCAGCCAATAGCCATAGCCGTAGCCACAAACACTACGGCTATGGCTAGATCACTGTTTCTTCATATACTTCAGCATTGTCGCTGCAGCCACAGCCATAGCCAGCCAAAACTCTTAATTCGGACACGGTCATCTACGGCAATTCAACTCACTCTTGACTCCAGTCTGGTTCTTATGGGCACATGATAATGTGGGGAGGGGGGGGGGGCGCAAGAGAAGAGTACAAGAGAGATCCTTATGAGGGCAGAGCCCTCCAGCGAGTGGGGGCACATTACATCTGATTATGACATTCAATAACACAATTGAAAGTCTTATAATGTCATTAGCAAGAAATATGGCACTTTAGTTAATGAATTTCTTTTCAAATTGCGCAATATGGGAACAACCTGTCAATGAGAGGCAAACATCTGTATTGCTAAATAATTCATAGAAAGAATTTTGTAGAATTTTGTGTTTGTTTGTTTGTTTTTGTGCATAAGAAAAACAAAACCTGCAATACATTTATGATTACTAACATTATACTGCAGAACATGTTAGCAAAATAATTTTATAAAATATCGTATAAACGCACCGTAGGCTATTTTCACATCCCAAAAATGTCCATGTTACCAAATTAAACAACTACAACATTATCCACAATTATTTTACCATAAATATGCTACCCAATTATTTTCTAGGTAAAATATATTGGATTTATTTGCCTTGTTTGAAAATAAAGTCAAATTTGTGACACTATTAATATTTGCACCAACCCAAGTTCATAATATGATCACTCATCACGCCCGAGGTCGTAGTAAAACACAAATTATCATGACAGCATATTCTTAATTGTCATTATCATTTTCATGGTCTTAGTGATACACCAAATGAATTATGACATTCAATAACCCATTCGAAAGTCTATAATGCCATATGTACCATATGCAAGAGATGTGGCAATTTAGTTAATGAATTTTTGTTCAAAATGTGCACGTGCGGAACAACCTGTCAATGAGTGAATCGGATATAAGCAAGACAGGAAACACCTTTATCATCGCGATCAGAGCAGACTTTCAACAGGGCATGGAATCGGTGTTCTAGTTTAAGATTGGACACAGCTAGTGCACTGAAAATTACTGGCTCATTTTTGCAGCAGAAACAGTAATATGACCTAATCATGTGGGGTATTATTTTCAGTCACTGGGTTAATCTAAAACTAGCATTACGATTCCATGCCCTGTTCATAGTAACAATACAGTCCCTTTAATACATATTTGAAAGAGGCGGGCTCCAAGTTGAAAAACTGGTGTACATTATGGGACCGCGGACACGATGGGCCGGACATACTGGGCCAGTGGGCACAATGGGTCGGACGTAATACAGATATCTGCAAACCTGGCAGAATTAGGAGAATTTTCTTACGTGTCAACTTAAAAGTGTATACTTTAATTAAAAATGCATTGTGTTTAAACATTTACAGACACATGATTGAGATTGGCACAAAGAGATCCAGAAGAGATACTGGTCGACACACAATCGGTAACTAGTTAAATTCAAAAAAACATCCAGGATTTAGATCATGACTTGCAAGTTGTTGGTACAAGTTTAAAGGAAATGACTAGTACAGAGACTATGAAATCAACAAGAAACGCCAAGAAATCACTGGGGTTCGATCGCAAGGATAGCACGCGTCTAGCCGCCTACACTACATGTTACCATCCTTACCAGTAACGGTGGCTGAATGTGTTTGAAATAATAATAATAATAATGTGGACTTATATAGCGCACGTATCCACCAAACTGGTGCTCAAGGCGCATTATATTATTACCCCTGCCCATCAGGCTCATAAATCATTCCTGAAACCATCTCAGCTCCCTGGTGAGTATACAGCTCAATTGCTGCTATTTCAGCGCATATGGGCTAATCAAACACAAGAACCAACTCTGCACTCACAGGTACCCATTTTACCCCTGGGTGGAGAGAAGCAATTATGGTAAAGTGTCTTGCTCAATGACACAAACACCATGGTCGCGGTTGGGATTCGAACCCAACGACGACTCAGCCATCAGAACACAAATCCGATGCACTAAACCGCTCGACCATGGCACTCCATTGAAAGTTAGATGGGAGGGGGGACAAATCCAAACCAGTGAGTGGAAGCGATCCGGTGAGCAAAGCGAGCTCATGGTGTAGAGTCTGGAGCCCGCTTAGGGACCCCGGGAGAATTTTGCATTCAGGAGGCTCTGTGTGGGCATTTGTGTGCTATTTCAGCATTTACAATGTTATTTTATTTTTTATTTTATTTTTAAATTTGTTTTAATTTAGTATAGATAGGCCTTCAGTCCAATCCAGCTACCGTGACCGCCTTGAAATTTTGACAAAGAGGCCATAAATTATGCTGTAGCTACAACCACGGACAAAATTATTGGGACACATATATCCCCCAGCTTCCAAGTAGAATGATGAGTGCTACTTGTTTATTTAACTTTTACTTTTTAATCTTTCAATTTACGCAGGGAAACGCATGATGCGACACACTAGATAGGGGGTTGGGTGCTTGATTTTGTAGCTGACCAATTTTCAGCCACTATTGCCCCTCTGTACATGCGATCTTGACACTTCTATGCAATTCAACAGACTCCAGTCTGGTTCTTCTCGGCCCATGATAATGTGCAGGGGACTTTGTTCAGCAGTATACAAGAGAAACCTTGATGATTTTCTTAGAAGTTTGAGTTTTCAGCAGGGACACAACACTACATCGTGTAAACAATCCATCCAATAGATTATGACATTCAATAATCCATTTGAAAGTCTATAATGTCATCAGCAAGTAATATGGCACTTTTAGTTAATGAATTTCTGTTCAAATTGCGCAATTTGAGAGGAGGGAAAATAAGCATGACGGCAAACACTTTTTTTGCTAGATTCTCAGAAAGAAAGAATTTTTAATTTGCATTAAATGTGTTTGTTTGATGCATTACATTTTTGATCATAAGACAAACAAAATGCATTTATGATTACTAAAAAACAATGCATTTATAATTACTAAAATTATATAACAGAAGATGTTAGCAAAATAAAGTTGTAAAATGATATCGCATAAAACGTTCCGTAGGCTACTTTCCAAAAATGTCCATGTTCAATGTTACTAAATTGATTAAATTTATTAAACAACTACAACATTATCCACAATAAATAAGTAGGATTTGGTTGCTACCTTGTTTTGAAAATAAAGCCAAATTTGTGACATTATTGATATTTGTACCCACTGGCGTAGCCACGGGGTTGGTGGTTCAACCCCGCATGGCCCTGCCGATTTTTGTTTATTAAAACAAATGGAAAAAAGTTATAACCGGTGTTTTTGGTTTTGTTTTTGTTCTTTGTCATTATAATTTTCATGGTTTTGTACACCACACAAATTACGACATTCAATAACCCATTTGTAAGTCTATAATGCCATATGTATTATATGCAACAAATGTAACAATTTAGTTAATGGATTTTAATTCAAAATGCGCCGTGCGGAACAAACTGTCAATGAGTCCATTTATTGAGTTCATTTTAGAAAAAGGTTTCTTAATCTCAACCAGTGAGCAAAGCGAGCTGAGGGCGTGGAATCCCAGGGACCTTAACCGGTCCCCGGGAAATGTTTGCAATCAGGAGTCTCAGTGTGAGCATTTGTGAGCTATTTTAGCTCATAAATATTTAAGTATTTTTTTAATAACTACCAAAAAGTCTCCAAAATAAATGTTAAGTTGACAGTGTTACAGTACGAATCCATGCCATGCCCTACATGTAACCAGGCCCACCCAACCTCAACCTTAGCCAAAAAAATATATAAATAATTAATCATTTGGGTTTATATACCTCTCGATTACCGTACGAGCGCTCTAACAACTGAGCTAACCAGCCCCTATGTTGGTGGGCGGTCCACTTATGCCAATTATCTATTGCTCTATGGGGCCAGGTCAGAGGCCAAACCATATCTGCCAAACCATATCTGCCGCCGGTGCTTCTCACGATAACCTCCATGCGTGAAGTTTCAGCTCCATCCAGTCATATTCTTGTGAAAGAAAACAACTTAGAAACAATAACAAAATTTGCGATTCTGGGTGGTAAGGATGGACCTGTCCCCCTGAAGCCCCAAACCCCTCCCTCAAGACTCTGCCTACGGGGATGCAACGCGGCGCTTTCAACGCCATGAACTTCAGGTGTAAAAGAAACGGGAAACAATATACATGTTTAAATAGCTTGTGACGTCAGACTATTACAGCAATGGGTTGATCGGGCACAGAACTCCATGTATCAACGTTGATTGTTAATTCTATCATAACCATTATATCAGTTTATCGCCCCATGATCGCACGGACAACAAACTAGATCTGATTTACATGAGGGACACTATTAACTAAACCGGACATACGATAAACATCTTACATCTTACATCTTGGTGATTCTTGAATCAGAATATCTACAGTTTCAAGGTAAGTGGGCAATTATTATTATTATTTACAAGGAAATTTAAATTTGGATAATGGTCATAGTATTGTAAAAATGTTAGTACATTATTTTTTCCTGTAATGAGCTTATACGCCATTGGCAATTACTCGCAAAGTAACTGAGTTGTTATTGATAAGCTTAATTCTTGGGTTTAAGATGGAAATTATTTGTATATATCTTATTCCGTCTGTCATCTTCAACAAATAATAATACAAAATTTAATGACAATAAATATACGCATTATATTTCCCTGTTTTAAGTATTATTTACGGCACGAATTAGTTTTGCATTAAATTGCAGAAGTACAGAGGTATACTTATCAAAATTCTAACAATTGGTAAAGTGTTGCGGGAGAACCTTAATTATTCATATAATTAATTTATATCAATGCTTCAAATGGTGATGTATTATCGGATCATCGTAATATTTGACCTTGGTATGGGTCAATGTTAAGCTACCCCTATGTCATATGTATTTTGGAGATGGTTTTCATAGTATAACATTGTTTGGATGATTTTGTATCGAAATTAGAACATCTCATTTTGTTACTTATTTTTGCGTTTACGTTGCGTTTACTTTAAAAAATAAAATTATACCAGGCCCGCTGACAAACTGGCAGCTAGAGCCATTAGCGAGTAGAAAACTCTCAATGGCATTACAGATCAGTGGGTTGTGAGTTTGGGGAGGTGGGGGAGGTTTGTAGTTGTGCCAATTGTTTTTGCAGCCGGGAGGGGGAAGGGGCCGTGCCCCTGCGCCGCAGTCGGGCACGTTTTGACACGTTGTGTGGAGGTGACTTTTTTCAGCAGCACAAGGGAAACCATTATGTTTGATTTTATTAGATGTTTGAGTTTTCAGCAGAGGACACAACCCTCCCTCTAGCCAATGGGGGAACGTTCCCACAGGCACCCAATGCTATATTTAAAAAAACTGAATTCCTAGAACTACTCATGAGAGTATTGTGAAGCTAAATTGTCATTATCATTTTCATGATTGTGTACACAATACACCATATACACTATGACACTCAATAACCCATGTTAAAGTATATTTGCAAGAAATATGGCAAGTTGTTCATGAATATCAGTTCAAAATGCGCAATTTGGGGAACAACCTGTCAGTTTAATTAATTCTGAGAACGAATGAATTATGTAGAATTATGATCCTGTTTCTGTTATTATGATTTATTGTACAAACCTGACTGCAATTTAATTCTTTGTATATAGGGTTTATTAAAAGAAATATATCATTGGCCAACAATATCATTGGTAACAACGAAAATATAGGCGCTGTCACATGTAAACGTAAGAGCCCCCCCCCCCACGACCTTAGGATTTTCTGAATTCGAGACGAAAGGGGTTCATATAAAATTATTTTTAAAAATATTGTTTACCTTGAGTCGAGATAATACAATTTATTTTGTTTAGTTTCATTATCACAATAACCTCTCTTAAAATGAGGAAAGATAAACTATCAATATTTGCTAGACCCTCTTTATAAACAGAAACCTCGATTGTTGTACACGTCACAGACAGCAAACAGCCGTACTGGCCTTCAATATCACTGATCGTTCTGTCGATGACGACATATCAAAAGCATCATTGTGGTCTTGGTCTCATTTTGAGGATTTCATTTTATTCAGATTTCTATACAGTGACGAGCATACACCTATTTTAAGGGAACAAAACGTATGTTTTCAGTTTCAAATTTAGAAAAGCTTTAAACAGCCAGTAATCAATGATTGTGGAGTGTTTCATATAACTTACGTTTGATTAATCATCATGTTGTTTGATGTCGCAAAGTAAAAATTACCCGAGTTGTACATTATACACGTGTGTGTACATAATCATAGAACCACAATGATAACCCACGCATCAACCCATGATGAAATGATATAGGATTCTTTGTATAATTGATCAACCTGAATTTTTGATCCAAACCTTTTGGGAAAAAGTGCAAGAGGTCAATTACAATTCTTTTTATTCTGCAATAGAGTTAAATTACTTCATTTATTCACTCTCATATCAAAGCATATACCAAACAAACAATAACATTCAATAATTCTTACTCTGATCAATATAACATCTATTTTGATTATATTTTTCCTGAAATCAATATATAATAGGACTTATTGATTGCACATCAGATAACATTATTTCAATAGCTGCAATCGTTGAATAGAAATTTACTGTCTATGACTAAAATCTATGACTATTGCATTTTTTGCAATAATTTACCGAAATGTGAGATATATCACAATGTCGACATCTTCACTGTTCAGTATTTTCATTCAGTTTGGATGCACATAATAACATTTTATTACCAGTGTCTTTACTTACTCGTTAAACTGAAAATGAAGGAACAACATAAAATGTTAGTTTCATTTTGTATGCATTTCAGATTGTAGTTCATCTCTTAAACCATCTCTGACATCAACGGGGAACGAGAAACCATGGGCTACTTGGGTTTCATCGTTGTAGCTCTTATGGCACAGGGATTCTGTGTCCTCATGGCACAATCAGGTAAGTTATGACAATCAGGTAAGTTATGACAATCAGGTAAGTTATGACAATCAGGTAAGTTATGACAATCACGTAAGTTATGACAATCAGGTAAGTTATGACAATCAGGTCAGTTATGACAATCAGGTCAGTTATGACAATCAGGTAAGTTAATATGAGCATGGAGCTATAAATCGGTTAAGCGTTATAATCTGTGTACATAAGTAGCTTAAATGTTGAGACCAATATTCTCATTGTTAATGTTAAGGAAATCTTACAGAATATCATCAACATACACATACAATATCGAATATTATGCACACGAAACATAGATTCAACTGGGTTTACATTAGGTTTTCGTTAAGGTGCTTGTAGCTGATGGGATTTGGGGGGGGGGGGGTGTAGTCTAATAAAATGTGTATGCTGAAGTAGGGAGACTGGGGACTATACGCCATACTAATTTCAAATCCTACTGATTATTGCAAGTAGATATTAAATTTTGTCATAATACTGCGTTCTGTTTTCGATAAAATGATTCATTAAACATTTATATTTACGAAACAATATTATATATACCGATTTTGTTTATTATTTTGTAGTAACTAATCAGCGTTGTATAGTATAGTATAGTGAAAACGAGGTATAGCCTGGGAACGAAGTTGATTCGTCCCTGGTTTGCAGCCCAAAATGCCCCAGTACAGACATTTAGATATTTTTGTGAAAAGTCACTTGTCGCGTATCGTCATTCAGAAAATCAGAACAACTTCCTATTTTTGGTCAGCAAAAATAATACAGCACCCTCTATTGGCGTTATCAATTGTTTGTTGATTTTTAGTTTATAACAATGTAGTGACAATCTGACTATAGATGGTGTCACAGTGTTTACATAAATTATTTGTATTCATTTTTATTGGACATTTTAGATAGGGTATCCTTTACACAACTCAAACTGGATCTTTGTTCTTCTTTTTTAAATGACACCATATTTACTGGAATTTAACCCCTCAAAACAATTGCATAATAACCCAATGCTGTACCAGATCTTTAATCCTGATGAATCGTCAAATCCTACACAGATACTGTTATCATAAATCTGTGATAATTAAATGACATTATGATTCATGTATTATACTGCACCATAGAGCTATATACACTCAAATTCTTCCAAACAAAACTGTTATTATTCAAGGTCATATCTGGGTATTGTTTATCGTAAGTTTCCACTGGGTCTGGATAGTTGCCATGGTGGAACCTTAAATATATTTTAAGCCCGTGTTTGGCTCAAGAGACCCCCAAAATATAATTTAAAAAGCGAACGCATTTGAACACCTTTTTTGGTTTGTTTGTTTGTTTTATCGGATGTCGGAAACTGTATAAAAGCGATATTTAAAACGCGCTTGATTCTGATTGACAGCCGCGCTGGCCAATCAACAGACTGCACACGCCCTCGTGCAAGCAGAGAATTAAAATGATGACCCATCTTTTTATTAATTTTTATTTTAATTAACTGTCACTAATTGTGGAAGGATTTTTTCGTTCAATATCTCAAAATAACATTTATTACTTCCTTAACCCCAGAAAAACAGCAATTCAACATTTAAACTGATTTTTTATCGTCAAATCGGCCGAAACACGGGTGATATTTAATAACTTTGTCCTCACTTAATAAGTATTATACATGTCTTCGTGCAGGGATCTACTCATTGGTCTCCTAATGAACTATGCATGCACTATATACAATACATGTGTGTATAATCTACTACATGAACAGTTATACAAAGTGAACATAACATTCACTCATGTAGCGTGAGAGATCGTCCGTGATGTACTTAATAATACGCGTCAATACGCGTCAATATAAAAGTCTATGAAATGAAGTACTATGTGACACATTTTTGTACGCTTTTGTTTTGTTGTTTTTCTCTTAAGGTAAATGTGGTTTACATCAATACTACGTTTCACCTGGGAATTATTCATATATAAAGTCTCCAGGTTACCCGCTAAACTACCCTAATGATATCAACTGTGATTGGGAGATCATAAACCCTGATTCACAGATACTGGTGAGGGTTCTTAATTTTGAAACCGAAGAATTTTACGACAAGGTTGAGTTTAACGGAAGTACCGGTACTCTAAATGGAGGTGAGATGGTTTCTTTCAAACTTCATGGAACCACTAAAGTACGAACCATTGCGTTCAATTCCACATCAGTGTTTGTGAAGTTCACATCTGATCCGTGGGTGACGCATACTGGATTTCTCTTGCAGCTGTTGGGCAACTTCTCGGCCACAAGTAAGTGGTTTACTACTTCTCTTATACTTAAAGCACTTAACACATGCAAAGAATTGTAAGATCATGGGGGAATTACTATTATTATTGTTATTATTAATATTTTCTTTGGGGGGGAGGGGGGGTCCAAGGGGTCATGTCCCCCTATTGACTGCCTTTTTGGCGGGTTTATTGCTTAAATTGTTTTAACTTTCCTAGAGAGACCAAAATACATTTTTAACAAAGCGAGTAATGATGTTTATTTCTCCAATGTTGATTCTGAATCCCCCTTTCAAACTTCCTGGATCTGAGGACATGTACGTTGCAACCTGTAATGTAATAATTGATCGGAAATGTCATACCAGCCTGGAATGATTTGGGTTTTGTACATTAAGCATGGGCGGATCCAGAACATTTTTTTTGGGGGGGGCTGAGAATCAAAAACAATTATTTTTCAGTACTACAAAAATTACAATGAAATAATCAAAGCACAGTGAGGGGCAAATGAGAGTGCGTTCTCCCCTCCCCTCCCCTCCCCTCCCCCCTCTCTCTCTCTCTTTTTCTCTCCCTTTAAATTTTTTGTTTTAAACGATTTTAGTGGGGGCTACAGCCCCCTTAGCCCCCCCCCCTGGATCCGCCAATGTTAAGGGTAAACAAAAATGTATTATACCACAGACTGGTGAAGTTATTACATTATGGGAACACGTTTTTTACAACTGAATACGTGCAATATTACATTATACTTAATGTATTATGTTTCAGGCCAGCATTCCACTACTGGCCAATTATTTCATTAGTACATGTTTTCATAAGATAAATGAGTTGAATTTCAACAAACTAGCAATGTTTTGAAAAGTAAAACATTCTAATAATATTGAAAATACCCTTTTTTTATCCATAATTATTATTTTTTAAACACTACCAACAGCAATAATAATAATGGATTGAAACAAAGGGTTACCAAGTCACTCGAGATAAATTGTCATGTAAATGAGTCGTTTCTTCCACGTTTATTTTAATTTATAATGCAATGTAATTAATTCGACAAAGGTTAACTTAATTAATTTGGGAAGCATTTTGTTTTAAATATTCACGTACAGACGAAACATCTTGTCCTGATGCCAGTCTGTTTGATTGTGGTGATGGCTCGTGTGTGTCACCTGACGCTATATGTGATGGTTTTAGAGACTGCTATATCAGTGGACTGGATGAGGAAGAATGTGGTAAGCAATGAACCAGGATACAATTCATCAACATATCCTTACTTCCCCCAACGTCTTCTCAACGATAGTTGATTCCATGATAGTCACCTATTGTAAGTCTGGTTCTTAAAATGTCAACAACAAAAACTTATTTTTGTTCCCTTTTAAAACACACACATTCTGATCGACACGATACGTGTTTGTCAGTGCTCATACACCCAAATACACCCACAATACTTCAATAAAAATACAAATTAATTCTGGAAATGTAAAATATTATAGTGATTACTATTGTGTGGACAATAACACCAGCTTACTGTGGGGGGATGCTTCTCAGGACCGCCGGGGAGAAACATGTTGTACCTTCCCATCCTACCTCCTTTCCTACTAGGGTAAAAATGTTTACCCTTATGTAATTTGCTGTTTTTTCCCTTTCCCTTTATAAATTTAACATGACGTCAAAAGGTGTCATTGAATGCACGGTCCAATGTTGTACCTTCCCATCCTATCTCCTTTCTTACGAGGATAAAAAAATGTTTACCCTTATGTAATTTGCTGTTTTTTCCCCTTCACATTTTGATCAAATTGGATTTTTAAAAGTTAACATGACGTCAAAAGGTGTCATTGACCAACGTAATTTGAGCTCTCAACTGAAATTTTATCAGTAATGTATTGACGACCTGAGCCGAACATTTCATATTACTTGATTTTCATTCAGTTGAATGCACGGAACGACCTCGGTCCAATGGTATATTTAGGCTGAAATGTTACAAGATTGTTCAATCTTCTAGGTCATGTCGTCCATACCTGCATATTTTTTTTAAAATGAACATAACCCGCAGATATAGTGACTGCTTTTAAAGACTCTATAATTATGGTATTCCAGAAAAACATAAATGATCACAGTTACTTGGTGTAAAGTTGACGATGGTATCCAACATGTCTGATAGTTCTCCCATTTTAGTAGAGTTAATCCAATTATTTCACAAATAAATTGTTGTCATCTGGAGACGTAAATTCCACGTGGAATGAATACGACAAATCTGAATGCATGTTCAGTGTTATCTCATTAACGACACAATGAAATAAGCTACAACATTCACAGGTTGGTTTCTATACATATCTCTTGATTCTAAAGTATGCATGTATTAACATTTTAACAAAAGCGTATTCTGATTTGAAGTATGAATGCAGATAGTCAACATTTTAAATGGTCTTTTATTTTACAAGGTTTTTCCTTCTTATTTTTCTCGATCCATGATATGCAGATCAGCGATGTCCTGATGTCTGCAATTGTTCGTGGCGGAATGGTTATAGCGTCGTCAATTGCACGGATGGTTGGAACCAGTCCACTATCGATGACATCATGAACACAACGCGTAAACTGTAAGTACAGGGGCTCTGACTGAGCAGGGATAGAAATGACACTAATTAAACTAATTTTGATTTTTGATCTTACTCCGACGTATGTATGAAGTACTGTATACTCAGTGCTTTCTGAGTGTCTGCGGACAAACCCTCGACTGGCGACTCAGGCGGGATTCGAAAGCACGACTTCATGTTTATTCGAATCGAATCCTGAGTCGCCTGTGTAGTTTTCTTTCTTCAGTTACTCGGAAAGCACTGTGCTTTATACATACGTCGTTGTCAGGACAAAAATATAATCAATTGTTTAAAACCCAATATCAATTAATGTTAATAATATTTAATATATATAAAATAATAATAATAATCATGTTGATTTTTGATCATAGCCTAATTCATGTCTCTTGTCTGTCGAAATAAGTTAATGTCATTATTTGACAAAAATGTGTAATAAAGCGGTTTTCTTTCTATTGTTACACATTTGATCTGCAGTGAGTTATCGGGTGGAAATATCAACATTCTGCCAATTGGTCTTTTTAAAGACTTTCCGTTCTTACAATACTTGTAAGTGTTAATGTTCGTCCTTCTTTAATTTGAAGTATACATGACACACATGACACAGGATTTGCTGACAATCCCCGTACAAAACCCGTCCTCTCCCTACTAGGATTGAGTGTCATGGTAGAAACCTACGTAATTGTCACAACATTTCCGTTTTTCCTAACAGAACTAGTCGATTTAAAAATAGCCCTACTTGGTGATTATATTTTTCTAAAATATTTGAACCTCAGTCAGGATAATTGTTGTTCCAATACACTGTTTTCAACCCTACTTCGTTTTCCTATCATAGATCAACATCATGGACAACAATAATATTAGTATACATTCACCCAGAACATTTGGTCTACAAAAGCGTACTTACTTGTCATCAATTTTAATCATGATACTATGACAATGTTTCATAAAGTATGATTTCCGGAAAATCTGAGAACATTGATGGATATATACCGATGTAGGCTTATAAGTGCTTTAACATGATGTTTTAACCCGACTTGGTGCTGCAGGCGGAAACATTTTTCATAGTTTTTGACCGATTACTAATATTTCACCAAGTATGCTTTCAGGAAATTAAACATATTAACGGGCTTTAATGATCTTTGTTTTAACCCTACTTTGTTTTCACATCTTAGATGGCTGAAAAACAACAAAATCAGTGAAATTGCTCGAGAAACATTTGATGGTCTACAAAATCTCTATTATTTGTAAGTATTCATGTCATAAATGTTTAATCACGCAGCATCTGGTTTCATGCAAATCTGACAACACTGATGGATATATACCGATGTAGGCCTAATAAGCTGCAGGTGGAAATATTGTTCATAGCTTTTGACCGATCACTAATTTTTCACCAAGTGTGCTTTCAGGAAAATCTAATAACATTGGTGAAAATAACCATATTAATGGGAGTTAATGATCTTTTTTAAACCTCACTTTGATTTCCCATCTTAGATTACTGCACAACAACAACATCAGTACAATTGCTCCAGGAACATTTGATGGTCTACAAAATCTCAACACATTATAAGTATTCATGTCACAAATTTCAATCATGCAGCATCGAGCCACCGATTATTCCTGACAGAAATGTATATCTCATTACAAACAAATTAGATGAAGTGCGTAGTTCATGTTTGCCGATCGAAATATACGTGTGCATTTTAAACTATTTTCTACGTACGATACAATGTAATCATCAACATTTGTACATATGATCTTTTAATGTAGGGTCTATATCTGATTTTAACAAAATACATACATGTCCAATACTATAACACTTGAACATATAACTATATCACCCAGAACATTTGATGGTCTACAAAAATGTACTTACTTGTCATCAATTTCAATCAAACAGGAACCTGCTATACACATGTTTTTAAAATTAATTTACACCTGACAAGAAAACAAAATTAGAGGGAGTACGAAGTTCGTGTTTCATGCCAATCGAAATATTTGTATTCCTTACTTTTTTTATCATAAAGGCAAACAAAACCTTCAATACATTTATGATTACTAAGATTATATTGCAGAACATGTTAGCAAAATAATGTTATGAAATGATATCGCATAAAACGTAGGCTACTTTCAAGGTATCCCCCAACAATGAAAATATTTTTTAATGTTACCAAATTAAACAACTACAACATTATCCGCAATGATTTTACAATAAATATGTTACCCAATTATTTTTCTAAAATGAGTAAACCACAGGCAGGAAAATTGTTCAACTTGTTCGATACTGTGACATGAAGTAAGATTTCGGGAAAATGTGAGAACATTGATGGATATATACCGATGTAGACCTATATCTACCTATTCTTCCACCAGAAATTTTTTTTTTGAGTAGTAGAGAACTTAGATCAGGTACTGTTTCAAGCATTTTAATACCGATACAGGAAATCAACAATACCTTCACTTGCCAGAATTCTAAAATAATGTTATAGGTCTCTGCAGTCTAGCTTGCATTTGGTCATTGTCAAACCGTTTGTTTGCAGCTGTTATTTTGTTTAAATGTACATGTAACCTAATCCTCCCAGCCTTACTTCCCTGTTGTCTCCATTCTCTAGTTTCCTTGCAACCTCCCCACGCCCACCATCCCCTTCCTCTTTCCTTATGGATATGTTTCTTCAGATGTGTCGCTCTCGTTTTTAAAGGAACAATTTATATGTATTTGTAAATTTGTATAATGCTTTATAGTTTTTCTCCCTCTCTCGTTTCCATGTAACCTTTCCACTTGCCCGCTCTCCCCCTAATTTACCCAGCCTTCCTCCCTGTTATCTCCCCCTCTCATTTCCCCGTAACCTTTCCAATTGCCTACTCTCCGCCTCCTTAAGTCTTTTTATAGAGCAATCTATATGTATACTTATTTATAACTTTTTACAGTATTTTTAACTATGTAAATTTGACTGTTTTCAGCCCACAGGCTGCTTTGTCAGATTTTAATAAACCATCAATAATAATAATAATAATAATAATAATAACACGATATTTTTAACCCTATACTTGGTGATTTCATTTTCTATATAGGCTTAATGAGCTGCAGGCGGAGTATGAGTATACATTCAGAAAAATCTAAGAATATTGGTGAAAATAACCATATTAACGGGATTTAATGATCTTTGTTTTTAACTCTACTTTGTTTTCCCATCTTAGATCGCTGTGCAGCAACAACATCGGTGAAATTGCTCCAGGAACATTTGATGGTCTAGGCCTACACAATCTCAGAATATTGTAAGTATTCATGTCATGAATTTCAATCACGCAGCATCCAGCCACCGGTTTCACTCGATTGAAGTTACGTTTCACTGCAAACAAATTAGATAAAATGTTTGTCGATCAAATATATGTTTACTTTTTAACTATTTGGAGAAACACTTGTAAATGGAGGGTAGCATTCCACTGAACCGTATTTTGTATATCGATGCACTCAAGTGTTGTCTATCGAGATTAATTTGTTATTGAAATTTTCTAAAAAAATTATACGAATCTCAGGCAGTGTTGCAATGTGTTTTAACCCCACTTGGTTTTCCCATCATATGTTTTAACAAGAACAATATTAGTATACTTTCATCCATAACATTTGATGGTCTACAAAAAGTGTACTTACTTGTCATCAATTTCAATCAAGCAGGAACCTGCCATACATGAATGTTAACTTAAGTTACCCCCGACGACGAAACAAAATTAGAGGGAGTACGAAGTTCGTGTTTCGTGCCGATCGAAATATTTGTATGCATTTTCACTTTTTTATCTTTAACGAAACAAAGTAATGATCTACATTTTCACGGGTCAGTTCTTTAGTGTATATCTTCAATCATAAAAGTTAAACAAACTCATAATAAATTGTCTATAATGAGGAAATTTGTATTATTCGTGTTTCGTGCTGATCGTATTAGGCTATTTGTATTATGAATTTTAACGAAACAAGTAATTAGCAACATTTTTCATTTGTTTAATGTATATCTTCAATCATAAAGTTAAACTTACTCATAATAAATTGTCTCTAATGAGGAAATTTGCATTGTTCGTTTTAAGTTAATTTACAAATCGTCACACTATATCACACTTATTCATTGGATGGCTATAGGGCAACGAACTGTTAGTTATATGGTTTATATTTCGATGCACTCAACTGCTGTCAATCAAGAATCATTTGTAAATCAAATTTTCTAAAATGACTGAACCTCAGGCAGGTAAATTGTTCAACTTGTTTGATACCATGACAACGTTTCATAAAGTATGATTTCAGGAAAATCTGAGAACATTGATGAATATCTCCTGAAGACGATCAGAGCATACTGATCGAAACGTCGAGTTGACATGTAACTTCCAGTTCTTTTCAGAACTAATTACTACTCAATAGAGAATTTCACATGGTGTCACCGCAATTAGTCTTACTTATCCTCTTCACCATGCAAAGCTACAAGTTTTACCTATTGATGGATATATACCAATTTAGGCCTATGTCTGCTTTAACATTATGTTTTAAACTCTACTTGGTGATTGTATTTTCTATGTAGGCCTAATGAGCTGCAGGCGGAAATATTTTTGATAGTTTTTGACCGATCACTAATTTTTCACCAAGTATGCTTTCAGAAAAATCTAAGAACATTGGTGAAAATAACCATATTAATGGGATTTAATATACTTTGTTTTCTCATTTTAGATTTATGTCCAACAACAAAATCAGTGAAATTGCTCCAAGAGCATTTGATGGTCTACAAAATCTCGAAGTATTCATGTCATGAATTTCAATCACGCAGCATCGAGCCACCGATTTCTCTTGACTGAAGTTACGTATCGCTGCATACAAATTAGATGAAGTGCTTAGTTCATGTTTGCTGATCGAAATATTTGTTTGCATTGGTCACTTTTTATCTTTAACAAAATCAAAGTAATGAGACCTGTACATTATCACAGATCCGTTGTTTAATGTTTATCTTCAATCATTAAGTTAAACATACTCATATAAGTTTTCTCTAACGAAAGGTTTGGAATTGTTTGTTTTAACAAATCGTCCCTAGTTTGCCATATAGTGACCAATCTGACTTTTTTCAATTTTAAGTTTCCCCGCCCGTTAGTACATTCAGGAAGAGACCTACCATTGTATCTGATCCACATGCATGTATTCCTTATAGTTTTGGAGATAGAGCATGCATTCAAATGATGAATGCTCTAACTGGCTTTTTTTGTCATTTGGCAAAGTGACCAATACCGCATTGGTCACTATGCCAACTTAATTTGGGATTGGTCACTATGGCAAATTAAGGACGAAATTATGTACAAATTATTACACTATATCATAGTTATTCATTGGAGGGCTACAGGACAACGAACTGATACTTTTATATTTCGATGCACTAAACTGTTGTATCGAGATTTATTTGTAAATTTAATTTTCTAAAGTGCGTGAACCTCAGGCAGGACCATTTTCCCTTCTTGTTTGATACCAGGACTCGAGTCACCATGTACAATGACTCAGACTCGGACTCGGACTCGACCCTTCGGACTCGGACTTGTGACTCGGACTCGATGTTTGTGGCTCGGACTCGACGGCAACATGCCCAATATTCACCATTTTAAAACAAAATAAAGAATTTCCTTGCAACATAGTGTTTAAGTCTTGTTACTTAATTTAAATAATGCGAACATTTTTTTTTTTTTTTTTTTTTTTTTTTTAAATTGATACCGTGCGTCCTATCCCGTTGTAACGTAGTGACCTTTCTCTATGTTTAATACATGCGACCGGAATCGCTTACGCAGCGGCCTAATGAGAACAAAGTACGTCTTCCAGAAGTAGATTACAATGAATGATGTACCCAAGCTTCACCATACAACACCGTGGGAATAAAAGCTTGATAGTGATGGGTACCAGACTTATTACACTGTCCCAATCACTGGTCTCTCAATTTTCATGGCGTTTTCTCGTCCATTCTAGAGAAATAGAATGAATATACCTATGTACAATTCAATGTTCCGGCTTCCCTTTAAATACTGATATGACATCTTGTGTCGACAATTTGTACATTAAACATTTTCCTTCTTTTTGCGAAGTTTGAAAAAATATCACTTAAATTTCATGACTCAAGTTAATTAAAATAAGAAAAGTAAATCAAATAGTGTTGATTTTGGAAATAAATGTTTAGTTTAGTAAAATTGATGAGATGCTAGACCATATGTCAAGTATTTTTTTCAAAGAACTTTGAACCTTGACATAATTATGTGTTTTATAAATGACTCGTGACTCGTGACTCGGACTCGGACTCGACCTTCGTGACTCGTGACTCAGACTCGACCAACATGACTCGGGACTCGGACTCGACACTGGGGACTCGGACTCGGACTCGAGATTTGAGGACTCGAATACTGATACTTGGTGATTTTCTATATGGGCCTAATTAGCTGCAGCCAGAAATATTATTCATAGTTTTTGACCGATCACTAACATTTCAGCAAGTATACTCACAGTAAAATCCAAGAAGATTGGTGAAAATAACCATATTAACATGATTTAATGATATTTGTTTTAACCCTCCTTTGATTTCCCATCTTAGATGGTTGTGCGGAAACATAATCAGTGAAATTGCTCCAGGAGCATTTGGTGGTCTACAAATTCTCAACATCTTGTAAGTATTCATGTCATGAATTACCGTACAACCGCGCAGCATCCAGCCACCGATTTCACTCCACTGAAGTTAGGTCTCACTGCAAACAAATTAGATGAAGTGCGTAGTTCATGTTTGTCGATCAATTAGGCCTATATGTATGCATTTTAAACTATTTTGCGTACGACATACGTAATCATCAACATTTGTACAGATAATCTTTTTAATGCATTTGATTTTAACGGAAAGTCATGCTATATAAATTTTTATATGTATAATGAAAACATTTGGATGCCCTCAACTGTTGTCTTTCGATTTCATTGTAATTTTATTTTCAAAACTAGAAAAGCACTCTTACAGCGCAAATCTCCGCCAATTAGAGCTGGGCAGAATTTGAGAGAAAGACTTCCAAGAAGGCGTCAATTACCCTATTTGATTATGCTGTACTAAGATAAATTTTGCAAAAAAATAAATTAAAAAAAATCAAATCAAAAATCCAACAGGATTCGAACCGGGATCTCGAACGTGACCCGCTGAGCCACCAATGATACTTTAAACTTGGCGAAAATGGGTCATTAGTGCGCCCCTATCGGCTCTACCTAAACTCACTGATCCGCGATAGACATGGTCCTAAATTACGGTTTCCTGAAATCGGATCTTCATCAAAATCTAATCGATTGGTCCGTATATGAAACTCAACATAGGTGAACCTCGGTCATGATAATGTTAATCTAGCTTGGATCGAGTAGGGAGGGGGCCGGGGAATGCAAAGTGCGCCTTGTTTATCCACCCATCAACCACCAAGGGCGGATCTAGCACCCACAATTTATGTGGCCAAATGCTGGATGGGGCTGTTCACGGCAGGTGGTCCGGGTCCCTCTTAAGGGCCCTGTTAATTTGTTTGATTCTAGACGCTCTCTGATGCAATGTGAATGTTTTAAGGACCAAGTTTGTGAAGTATTCTAGCTAATGATGCAGATGTGAATCCCAACCCAACCATCGACGATTTCGAAGGGGGACAGGTTTGGGAAAAAAATTTTTTGAACCATCACCTCTTCGCCCCCTGGATCCGCCCTTGTCCACCACTCTGCATGTACACTCACTGGCCATAAGTATTGCAACATTGAAATTCACACCAAAGTTCATTTTGGAGAACTGTGTTACAATAATTTATTTTATTTTATTTACACTTCTTAAGACTTCTTGAAAGTGCCTGTGTTTTGAAGTCAATGTTCTTTTTTACTGTTCTTGCTCGGAAACAAAGTCCTTCAATACTTTGTCGGGTAACCACGAGACCTGATAATTGCGGCCATCCGTCTAGGCAATGTCTCGTACAAATTCATGTTGCAATACTTTTGGCCAGTGAGTGTATAAGCCTTGGTGTAAGGGATGGCCTTACGGACTCCGGAAATTGTTTGATTCAATATGCTCAGTAGTGAGTTCTGAACGCTTTATAACGACGACTTCTTTTACGTCTTGTAGGGTTGCAGATTTTGTGGAGGAAGAGTTTATTTCTGAAATGGAAACAGTTTCGGCGTATATGATGAGTTCCAGAAGTTTGTGGATGTAGGGAGGTGGTTTTTTTAAAATGGCATATGGGTGGTTGGTTTGGTCGAGAGCATTACACACACAGTTTATTGCCTCTGTTTGGCGGACATTGGTATACAGTGTAAAAATATAAATGCTTGTAATAAGTATATCTTGTGGGAAAGTAATTTCTTCAAGTTTCCGTAATATGTCTGCTGTGTCGTTGAAGTCATATTGTGCCATTTTGCTACATTTCATTTCCTAACTATTCATACCAAAATCACCCATTCCAATATGGCATGCTCGTCGTTTTCATGGCAACCGTTAATTTAACAAAGGTCTGATTGACTTTTAGCTTTTCATTGGTAAATTCATTGGAAAATCCAAGTTTTTTATACTGTAAAACATTAAATACTATTAATTTTAGGTTCGGTTCAAAATTGTCAACAATCTTGATAACAGCGCCCTCTAGTGGTGACTTAAGTAGTCATCACTAGCGTCGTGATTCAAGACAACATCTGTAAATAGTTAATAATTATGGAAAATGGTATTTCGTTCGGTTGAACCGGGTGAATTAGAACGAAATGAAGTTCTCAATTAGTGCAAAATCACTCTGCTACGCGGATGAAGAAAGGTGTGCAATAGTAGTATTTAAGCCTGTGCTTGGTAGGCAAGAGCCATCTGCGCACCGACGGGCTGACATCAATTAATGTGACTATCATTATGATTAGGGCTATTATTACCAATAACAATAATAAATAAATGAAAATACTTGTATATAAATATTAAATCGCGTTACTTAATTATTCACTTGAATGTTCTTAAGGAAGGAAAACGAAGTTGACCAATTATTCACAGAATTCGTTCAAGCCAGAAAGGAAATGCCAATAAATTAAATGACTTCATCCTTACAGTTAGTCTGTTCTATTTGTGGGGTTTTCCAGAGACATTTCTCGCAAAAGAGTTTTGATCTCTGGTTTTTCACTCCGCGGATGTTCAGACTAACTGTGAAGCCGTTAATCACCAGAATGATATTATTACTGGGTTATAATTTAATTCGAAAAAAAACACAGTATAGTGTACAAACGTATATAACAAACAATTATCGAGTAAGGTTTATATTTATATTTATTATTACAAGATGATGAAGAAGAAATAAAGGAATCAGCACCTGCATTGCCCGCCGGTGGACAACCCAATGTTGTAAAATTGGTGTGATGTTGTAGGTTATTGAGAACAACGCTTTTATGTTGTAAAATTGGTGTGATGTGTAGGTTATTGAGAACAACGCTTTTTATAAAAATGAGAGTAGTGTCCCCTAATGCTGATATGTCACGGGAAATAATTTTATGTAAATTTTGTAGTTTTTGTTGCAGTCAACATCTCCGCAAGGTGTCATGAACGACGATCAGAGAGGGGCACTTTGGTCCCCCCGGCATGCGAGAACGCAACAAAACACATAGGGTTAATATATAATTATTTGACAATGAAAAATATCAATTTGCTGTATCAGTGCCACGAAAATGAGAAATAATTGCGCACTAGGCCCTAGTGGATCTATATCACAATATCAGAATATCAGAAATCAACTTATTTAACCGTTCAAAGACTCAACAAGAGATGATATTTAAAAAGAAATTGAGTTTGTTTCTTGATTTATCAAATTCAGTTGTTTTCATTACAGGATTGGATCACATTCTCATGGCGCATTCTATATATTAAACGTTGGTGTATTATTGCACAGTGTATCAAAAGATATTTACTAAGAGAACACGTTTTCCATTCCTCTTTATATGCAATGATAAAGTGAAATAACGATTCCATTCATGCAATGCATAAGCATCTGTTGCATTGCGTTCAATTGGTATTCTTTCACGTGACGAACATTTTTATTTATTTATTTTTATTCCAGAAACATTTCCAACAATATGATCACCAGCATCAACGCTTCCTATTTCTCGGATCTAGTAAACTTGACAACTTTGTAAGATATTTCAAATAAATAACATACTTATTTTTCAAAGAGTCAATCACTAACGAAGTTTGTGGTCAAAAGGTTGAACCATGCTTCAGATATTGTACCTGTATATTCTTTCAAAATAAAATATAACCTTGATCCCAAATCACAGCTGCGGTAAAGATAAAGCTAGAGTGTACGATTGAGCAGAATATGTTTAACCCAATATTTTGGACGCGTAATTAAAACATGAACTGTGCTTATACTCGCTATGTACCAATTGCATCATAGAAGGGTTAGGTTACTTTTACCGTCCATACCGTCCAAAAATGCTTTTCGATACTAAAAATATTAAGTGAAAAGTATACGACATTGTTATTATTTTACGAGTTTCATTTCATTTCATTTCATTTATTGATTTCACAGGTAGAACAACAAATAAACACAAATTTACATTAAATTAACAGAAACAGAAACAAAGGTAGCACCCCTGTAGGATTACAAAAAATTAAACTAAATTACTGTCGAGTTGATCCCCTGATGCTATCACTTAGGTTATCGTGCACTTAGTTATCGTTCGCTACGTCCAAAGAAACCCCTCCCCCCCACAAAAAATGTGTACGTGAAAATTGTTTGCGTCTAATAAGGTTATGTTACTTTTATTACAAAAATGAAATACACATTGGTAGATTGCGGAGGAGGCTTGGGTGGGTCCAAAGCATCCACCTCCCTGATTTATCACCTTTAGCTACCATTATTCCCGCCTTCCCACCGACTGCTAAAACATCGATGCGTAGTGTCACACAATATGCCTTCGTATGAAGCATCAGGACGTGGATAGTCACAATATAAAAAATACCCATCCCATCTGAAGGAATTTAAGAAACATTCAATTTCGGGATCTTTCGTAAACTTTTCCCCGTATATTTATCTGGATTCACCCTGACACACGTAGTAAATTAATATTATTTGCTTGTTTTCAAGGGATGTCAGGAATAATCCATTGGAAACTATACAAAGCAACGCCTTCGATGGACTTAGGCAACTAAGAACTCTGTAAGACATTGTTCTTCTCTTTTTCATAATAAATATTGTCTGCATCTTGGGTTTGAAATGTGGGAAGTGTGGTTAAATAGGGTTACCGCAGTCCAGGATCACCTCTATCTGAATACTTTTTTTGTTCGGATTTCAGACAAATCAACACAATGCATTTCATAATTTTCCCTGTCTTAAATCAGGGTATATAATTAGTAAATGTTCGTTGTTTTACATTGTTTATTTACCAGGGTACTGATCAGAAATAAAACATCCACTAATAACCCAATTGATGTCAGGGATGGAGCGCTAAACGACCTTGTGAGCCTCAACAAACTGTAAGTACAGATACTGTACCCTGATAGTAGCACTATCAAGTCTCAGGGGGGCACAATGTGCCCGCTTATGATATTTTTGGGATTTATTTTATAATATCTCACGAACACTTCGACCGATCACGCTCATATTTTCTGACTTTTCTAAATATTCTTTAGGATCCCCTGCCTCCTCACACTCAAATCAACGATGTTGGGTGTTCATGGTTGTCACGGCAACCATTTATTTTGAACAAGTCGAATTGAATTTCCATTTTTTGTGGTAAATAATTTTTTTTTATACTGTTAGACATTGAATTATGTGTTTTTCGGTTTAATGCCAACTTTCAGTCAAATATGGCTGTCAAAAGGCAATAAAAATATAAAATTTGTGTCATTTTCCAGATTTTCATTTTCAACACAATACTGAATGTTATTTTTTAATATCTGTTTTTATTTAAGGTTTGTCGATGACTACCGTCTCTGCTGTGAATTTGTTTCAGCTATTCCTGGTTTTAATGATTCTATTTGCAAGACCAAAGAGTTAAAGTCACCATTAGACCACTGTGGCAGTCTGATGAGGAACCACGTACTCAGAGTGTTCATGTGGATTATTGGTCTTAGCGCCCTCATTGGTAATTCAATTGTTGTTACATGGAGGTGTTGGAAACGCAACGAAACACATGAGAATAAGACGCACTCGTTCTTGGTGCTCAATTTAGCTATATCTGACCTGATGATGGGGGTTTATATGCTAATCATTGCGAGTGCAGATTTGCAATTTGGGGAGAGGTACTTTAATGGAGCGGAGAGATGGCGGTCTAGTGCAGTTTGCAAGATTGCTGGGGTGCTGTCGGTGCTATCAAGTGAGGCATCTGTCTTCTTCGTCACCATTATCAGTATTGAGTGTTTCCTTGGCATCGTGTTTCCCTTCATTGCAATCAAAATTCGGAAGAAAACATTCAGAGCTATTGTCTGCATTATATGGGTAGCGGCTGCGCTTCTCAGTATTATTCCAACCGTCATAAGTGGTTCTGATTCGAAGGTTTACGGACTATCCGACGTGTGTATTGGGCTCCCTCTAATAACACGTCCGAATAGTTTTCGTAGTGAAGAGAAAACCCTTTATGGAACACAAGAATGGTGGGATCCCAAATTTTCGACACCAGTTGCTGAGGGAAGTGAACCATATTGGGTCTATTCTATTGTCCTGTTTCTCGGCGTGAACTTGTTGTGTTTTATGATCGTGCTTTGTTGTTACATCGCCATCTTCATCAGTGTCAAACACTCTGCTAAGAGTGTCACCAGGACCCCTCACCGCCAGCGGCAAATCAAGATGACGATCAAAATGGCGCTTATAGTCTTTACGGACTTCGCGTGCTGGATGCCTGTCATCATCATGGGGATTCTCTCTCAGACCGGTACGGTACAGATCAGTCTTGATATGTATGTCTGGATTGCCGTGTTTATCCTACCTATTAACTCATCTTTTAACCCGTTTCTGTATACAATATACAACATAGTTACTACTAAGCGTTAAATGGCTAAGCCAACGACTGCCAGAAACGCTTAAATTGTACACCCTTAATAGAAAACATGAAAACTATTCATGAAACTACATAGGAATGTTGAGTTAAACAAGTTTATCTATCGGAAGAGGTCAAAACAATTTCCATAGATCACTGTTTGGGGGCGCTTGTGGTCAAAAACATTACTATCCCCATGTTTTCATTAGTGTTCATACATTAGGCATCAAACTGGGCACATGGTGTCTTTAGTAAACAAAATATACATTAGAACAAAACATGATTTTTAAGAAGATTTGGACTTTAATTTACTTTAATTTACTTTAATTTACTTATTTATTTTTCAAAAGTACACTAAAGGCAGCAAAATCATGTCCAAAGCACTGTTTATGGTATTTATTCATATGTTAGCCAATAAAAAGCTCGTAAACAAAAATAAAAGGAAACAAAATTAGGAAAATTGCTACAAATTTTGATTAAACATTGTAACGTAACGGCGGAATTCATTGGCCAGCCGTAGAATTGTGTTTTTACTATTTATTATCTTAATATTGAATGGAATCACAATAGCGGCGTAGCCAGGACTATTTCAGTGGGGGGCACGGGGGGGGGGACATTGCTTTTCAGTGGGGGCCCAGGGGTATGGGTTTTTTCCCTTTTCTTTTTCTTTTCTTTTTTGGGGCACTATCGGTTTTTTTTCGCGGGGGGCACCTGGGGGACACTGGACTTTTTGTTTGTTTGTTGGGGGGGAACGTGCCCCCAGGCCCCCCGTGGCTACGCCGCTGAATCACAGTTTTAATTGAAAGAGGTATTCCCTCATTGTTCGGGTTTCTTTTCGCAGTTTCGTTAAATCCATTACATAAATGTAAATTGATCTTGTTCAATAAATTTCGTTGCATGAAATATGCGTTTTTATTTCCGTTCTTTAAAATATAAAGGTGTCTAGGCTTACCCTTTGGTAATGTTGGCAAATAATGTTTCGGTTATAAGAATGCTTAGCCTATTTTCTTTGAATCAAGATATACATGATCGTAAATCCCGTGGGGGCGGGAGGGGATGAGGTTATATAAACCCCAACCTCTTGTCCAGGGGAGATATCGATATATTTTGTAGGTCCAGTAAATAAATAAATAACTCTTTCGTAGAACTTTTTAATATACGTTTGAAAAATGGGCCTACCATTGTTATCAGTGTTGAACAATTAAAGTTCCCAAATTGTTTCTCAAATTGGAAAAAAAACAATCCAGAGATCTCCCAAAAATTTCCAGATCTTTTTGGAAAACGTTCCTAAAATTTCAAAAAAATTCCAACACTCAGTGTCATACCGGTAAATGTAGGGAGGAGCGGGGGGGGATTAGGGCGAGGGATTAGGGCGAGTGGTTAAAACTTAAGTCTTTGCCACATTCAGTCAATTATACTTTGTAATTAACTTCCATTTTACAAGGAAAATGATAAATAAATAAAAATGTCGGATGAACAGCGAAACAGGTGGAATAGGCCTTGGCGTATGCATCTTTAATCTAGACCACAACATTTATTTGTAAAACAAAAATTAACACTTCTGACTTCAAGAGATCAATAGAGGGCAGTATACAGGATGTTGATTCACTGCTAGACGATTGTGACCAATGGCATCACATGTTTACAAAACAACCACATAAGTCAAACTGCGCTGGGCACAAAATGTACACTGGTCTATGACAAGAAACTATCAAATCTGATTCTAACAAAAAATCTGGCACTAACATTACATCTCAGATGTTATTAATTTAAACTAAATTATTGAAAATGTACACTGGTCTATGACAAGAAACTATCAAATCTGATCTTATATTGAGATATCAGCAGAACAATTCGTTATTTGATTTATTTTTTAATAAGGCACTAACATTAAATCTTATTCATTTCAAATAAATTACTGATGTTATATGGAGAAGTACACACTGTGTATATAACTAAACACACTTTTGCCTGACTGGAATTATCCTGCTGGTACTTTAAAGGTCACGGAAAGGGTGAAAAAAGTTATAGTCACATGGTCACATGGTCACTCATTCAAAAGAAACTTCAAACATTACTCCAAGTAGGAACAATGCATGGAACACGAGACTAGTAATTACGGGCGACATTTTGTTTGCACGCAAGTTTAAATTCACAACTCTATTACATCATTGCCAAATATGTAGACGAGTGATTTATATGATAATGTAAATATGTCCAGTAGATCTGCTGTAATAAGATTTGGCTTTATAAAGACCACAAAGAATGCATGGATACAAAAAGTTGCAATCATTAATGCACAGGTTTTTAAAGTGCAATGAGAATATTCATTGAAACAAACTGTGAACCACGCACGTTCTAGTCAACAAACAGTTTTTGTTTTCATGAATTTGGGAACTTGAATATGGGAACTGTTAAAAAAGTTACAATATTTTAATATACATGGGATTCCACAGTTACTCGCATTAAATACCAGTGCTGGAGGTCTCCAGACCGTCTCCAGACCGTCTCCACCTCCTCCTCGACTCATTATGCTTTGTGTGCTCCCTTCACATTCTCAATGCTCTGATGTTTTTACTACCGAGATTTGAAATGTCATTTCTTATATGATGGTACCTTAGATTCCAGTCTGCTACTCCATTGTATAAAAACATAATAAATGGTCTCGGTCTTGGATGGACGTTGTGGTCTCGATTACAACATTGTCAATTATATGTGCCTCAGTGAAATTATGATTGATGGGACACACAATCAATACACACTTTTATAACGAATGTTGCGCATGGAGGATGCGCTTGGTACTTCCCGTATATATGTTTGTACACGTTAAATTGTAGAAGACCTATTAATTTTTGGGAAGCCAACATCTGTCAGTACAATTATCACCATCCCTACACAGTTTCATGAAAAACTTAAATAGCTAGTCCACGATCATTTTGTGAACCTAACCGTCATTTTCAGAGAGATTATTTGTAGTCAAAAGATATAACCAATTCAAAGTTAATGCTCGATAAAACAATTAAATATGAGAGTGTGATTTTTTTAATTTTTGTATAGATCGGCTTTCAGTCCAATCCAGCTACCATGGTCAATTTGCAGCTACTGTTGTCACTCTGTACATGCGCTCTGGACACTTCTACAGTATCCAAAATGGCGGCTTTGGCTACGGCTATGGCTAGATCACTGTTTCTTCCTATACTTCAGCATTGTCGCTGCAGCCAATAGCCATAGCCGTAGCCACAAACACTACGGCTATGGCTAGATCACTGTTTCTTCATATACTTCAGCATTGTCGCTGCAGCCAATAGCCATAGCCGTAGCCAAAAACTCTTAATTCGGACACGGTCATCTATGCAATTCAACTCACTCTTGACTCCAGTCTGGTTCTTATGGGCACATGATAATGTGGGGTGGGGGGGGGGCGCAAGAGAAGAGTACAAGAGAGATCCTTATGAGGGCAGAGCCCTCCAGCGAGTGGGGGCACATTACATCTGATTATGACATTCAATAACACATTTGAAAGTCTATAATGTCATTAGCAAGAAATATGGCACTTTAGTTAATGAATTTCTGTTCAAATTGCGCAATATGGGAACAACCTGTCAATGAGAGGCAAACATCTGTATTGCTAAATAATTCTTAGAAAGAATTTTGTAGAATTTTGTGTTTGTTTGTTTGTTTTTGTGCATAAGAAAAACAAAACCTGCAATACATTTATGATTACTAACATTATACTGCAGAACATGTTAGCAAAATAATGTTATAAAATAATATCGCATAAAACGTACCGTAGGCTATTTTCAAGGCATCCCCAAAAATGTCCATGTTACCAAATTAAACAACTACAACATTATCCACAATTATTTTACCATAAATATGCTACCCAATTATTTTCTAGGTAAAATATATTGGATTTATTTGCCTTGTTTGAAAATAAAGTCAAATTTGTGACACTATTAATATTTGCACCAACCCAAGTTCATAATATGATCACTCATCACGCCCGAGGTCGTAGCAAAACACAAATTATCATGACAGCATATTCTTAATTGTCATTATCATTTTCATGGTCTTAGTGATACACCAAATGAATTATGACATTCAATAATCCATTTGAAATTCTATAATGCCATATGTACCATATGCAAGAGATGTGGCAATTTAGTTAATGAATTTTAGTTCAAAATGTGCACGTGCGGAACAACTTGTCAATGAGTGAATCGGATATAAGCAAGACAGGAAACACCTTTATCATCGCGATCAGAGCAGACTTTCAACAGGGCATGGAATCGGTGTTCTAGTTTAAGATTGGACACAGCTAGTGCACTGAAAATTACTGGCTCATTTTTGCAGCAGAAACAGTAATATGACCTAATCATGTGGGGTATTATTTTCAGTCACTGGGTTAATCTAAAACTAGCATTACGATTCCATGCCCTGTTCATAGTAACAATACAGTCCCTTTAATACATATTTGAAAGAGGCGGGCTCCAAGTTGAAAAACTGGTGTACATTATGGGACCGCGGACACGATGGGCCGGACATAATGGGCCTGCGGACACAATTGGTCGGACGTATTACAGATATCTGCAAACCTGGCAGAATTAGGAGAATTTTCTTACGTGTCGCAACTTAAAAGTGTATACTTTAATTAAAAATGCATTGTGTTTAAACATTTACAGACACATGATTAAGATTGGCACAAAGAGATCCAGAAGAGATATTGGTCGACACACAATCGGTAACTAGTTAAATTCAAAAAAACATCCAGGATTTAGATCATGACTTGCAAGTTGTTGGTACAAGTTTAAAGGAAATGACTAGTACAGAGACTATGAAATCAACAAGGGAGAGAAACGCCAAGAAATCACTGGGGTTCGATCGCAAAGATAGCACGCGTCTACACTGCGTGTTATCATCCTTATCAGTAACAGTGGCTGAATGTGTTTGAAATAATAATAATAATAATGTGGACTTATATAGCGTACGTATCCACCAAACTGGTGCTCAAGGCGCATTATATTATTACCCCTGCCCATCAGGCTCATAAATCATTCCTGAAACCATCTCAGCTCCCTGGGGAGTATACAGCTCAATTGCTGCTATTTCAGCGCATATGGGCTAATCAAACACAAGAACCAACTCTGCCCTCACAGGTACCCATTTTACCCCTGGGTGGAGAGAAGCAATTATGGTAAAGTGTCTTGCTCAATGACACAAGCACCATGGTCGCGGTTGGGATTCGAACCCAACGACGACTCAGCCATCAGAACACAAATCCGATGCACTAAACCGCTCGACCATGGCACTCCATTGAAAGTTAGATGGGAGGGGGGACAAATCCAAACCAGTGAGTGGAAGCGATCCGGTGAGCAAAGCGAGCTCATGGTGTAGAGTCTGGAGCCCGCTTAGGGACCCCGGGAGAATTTTACATTCAGGAGGCTCTGTGCGGGCATTTGTGTGCTATTTCAGCATTTACAATGTTATTTTATTTTTTATTTTATTTTAAAATTTGTTTTAATTTTGTATAGATAGGCCTTCAGTCCAATCCAGCTACCGTGGCCGCCTTGAAATTTTGACAAAGAGGCCATAAATTATGCTGTAGCTACAATCACGGACAAAATTATTGGGACACATATCCCCCAGCTTCCAAGTACAATGATGAGTGCTACTTGTGTATTTAACTTTTACTATTGAATCTTTCAATTTACGCAGGGAAACGCATGATGCGACACACTAGATAGGGGGTTGGGTGCTTGATTTTGTAGCTGACCAATTTTCAGCCACTATTGCCCCTCTGTACATGCGATCTTGACACTTCTATGCAATTCAACAGACTCCAGTCTGGTTCTTCTGGGCCCATGATAATGTGCAGGGGACTTTGTTCAGCAGTATACAAGAGAAACCTTGATGATTTTCTTAGAAGTTTGAGTTTTCAGCAGGGACACAACCCTACATCGTGTAAACAATCCATCCAATAGATTATGACATTCAATAATCCATTTGAAAGTCTATAATGTCATCAGCAAGTAATATGGCACTTTTAGTTAATGAATTTCTGTTCAAATTGCGCAATTTGAGAGGAGGGAAAATAAGCATGACGGCAAACACTTTTTTTGCTAGATTCTCAGAAAGAAAGAATTTTTAATTTGCATTAAATGTGTTTGTTTGATGCATTACATTTTTGATCATAAGACAAACAAAATGCATTTATGATTACTAAAAAACAATGCATTTATAATTACTAAAATTATATAACAGAAGATGTTAGCAAAATAAAGTTGTAAAAATAATGATATCGCATAAAACGTTCCGTAGGCTACTTTCCAAAAATGTCCATGTTCAATGTTACTAAATTGATTAAATTTATTAAACAACTACAACATTATCCACAATAAATAAGTAGGATTTGGTTGCTACCTTGTTTTGAAAATAAAGCCAAATTTGTGACATTATTGATATTTGCACCCACTGGCGTAGCCACGGGGTTGGTGGTTCAACCCCCCATGGCATTGCCGATTTTTGTTTATTAAAAAAATGGAAAAAAGGAAACAAAAAGAATGTGAAATGTCATATAAAGTGTTGCTATAACCGGTGTTTTTTGGTTTTGTTTTTGTTTTTTGTCATTATAATTTTCATGGTCGTGTACACCACACAAATTACGACATTCAATAACCCATTTGTAAGTCTATAATGCCATATGTATCATATGCAACAAATGTAACAATTTAGTTAATGGATTTTAATTCAAAATGCGCACGTGCGGAACAAACTGTCAATGAGTCCATTTATAGAGTTCATTTTGGAAAAAGGTTTCTTAATCTCAACCAGTGAGCAAAGCGAGCTGAGGGCGTAGAATCCCAGGGCCCTTAAGCGGTCCCTGGGAAAAGTTTTCATTCAGGAGGCTCTGTGTGAGCATTTGTGAGCTATTTTAGCTTATAAATATTTAAGTATTTTTTTAATAACTACCAGAAAGTCTCCAAAATAAATGTTAAGTTGACAGTGTTGCAGTACGAATCCATGCCATGCCCTACATGTAACCAGGCCCACCCAACCTCAACCTTAGCCAAAAAAATATATAAATAATTAATCATTTGGGTTTAAAACATATCTCTATCTCTATCTCTATCTCTATCTCTATCTCTATCTCTATCTCTATCTCTATCTCTATCTCTATCTCTATCTCTATCTCTATCTCTATCTCTATCTCTATCTCTATCTCTATCTCTATCTCTATCTCTATCTCTATCTCTATCTCTATCTCTATCTCTATCTCTATCTCTATCTCTATCTATCTCTATCTCTATCTATATCTCTATCTCTATCTCTATCTCTATCTCTCTCTCTATCTCTCTATCTCTATCTCTATCTCTGTCTCTGTCTCTGTCTCTGTCTCTGTCTCTATCTCTATCTCTATCTCTATCTCTATCTCTATCTCTATCTCTATCTCTATCTCTATCTCTATCTCTATCTCTATCTCTATCTCTATCTCTATCTCTATCTCTATCTCTCTATCTCTATCTCTATCTCTATCTCTATCTCTCTCTCTATCTCTCTCTCTATCTCTCTCTCTATCTCTCTCTCTATCTCTCTCTCTATCTCTCTCTCTATCTCTCTCTCTATCTCTATCTCTATCTCTCTCTCTATCTCTATCTCTATCTCTATCTCTATCTCTATCTCTATCTCTATCTCTATCTCTATCTCTATCTCTATCTCTATCTCTATCTCTATCTCTATCTCTATCTCTATCTCTATCTCTATCTCTATCTCTATCTCTATCTCTATCTCTATCTCTATCTCTATCTCTATCTCTATCTCTATCTCTATCTCTATCTCTATCTCTATCTCTATCTCTATCTATATAATAAGGGAAGCGAGCCAAGAAAAATTGGCTGATGCTGGACTCGAACCCGCGACCTCTCGATGACCGTACGAGCGCTCTACCAACTGAGCTAACCAGCCCCTATGTTGGTGGGCGGTCCACTTATGCCAATTATCTATTGCTCTATGGGGCCAGGTCAGAGGCCAAACCATAATATCTGCCGCCGGTGCTTCTCACGATAACCTCCATGCGTGAAGTTTCAGCTCCATCCAGTCATATTCTTGTGAAAGAAAACAACTTAGAAACAATAACAAAATTTGCGATTCTGGGTGGTAAGGATGGACCTGTCCCCCTGAAGCCCCAAACCCCTCCCTCAAGACTCTGCCTACGGGGATGCAACGCGGCGCTTTCAAAGCCATGAACTTCAGGTGTGAAAGAAACGGGAAACAATATACATGTTTAAATAGCTTGTGACGTCAGACTATTACAGCAATGGGTTGATCGGGCGCAGAACTCCATGCATCACTGTTGATTGTTAATTCTATCATAACCATTATATCAGTTTATCGCCCCATGATCGCACGGACAACAAACTAGATCTGATTTACATGAGAGACACTATTAACTAAACCGGACATAGGATAAACATTTTACATCTTACATCTTGGTGATTCTTGAATCAGAATATCTACAGTTTCAAGGTAAGTGGGCAATTATTATTATTATTTACAAGGAAATTTAAATTTGGATAATGGTCATAGTATTGTGGAAATAATGTTAGTACATTATTTTTTCCTGTAATGAGCTTATACGCCATTGGCAATTACTTGCAAAGTAACTGAGTTGTTATTGATAAGCTTAATTCTTGGGTTTAAGATGGAAATTATTTGTATATATCTTATTCCGTCTGTCATGTTCAACAAATAATAATACAAAATTTAATGACAATTTATACGCATTATATTTCCCTGTTTTAAGTATTATTTACGGCACGAATTAGTTTTGCATTAAATAGCAGAAGTACAGAGGTATACTTATAAAAATTCTAACAATTGGTAAAGTGTTGCGGGAGAACCTTAATTATTCATATAATTAATTTATATCAATGCTTGAAATGGTGATGTATTATCGGATCATCGTAATATTCGACCTTGGTATGGGTCAATGTTAAGCTACCCCTATGTGATATGTGTTTTGGAGATGGTTTTCATAGTATAACATTGTTTGGATGATTTTGTATCGAAATTAGAACATCTCATTTTGTTACTTATTTTTGCGTTGGTGTCTACATTCGTAAGGAATATGTAACATTTTGTAAGGCCACGACATCATACAGATCAGACTACGGTATTGCCTGGCGCGTAGCCGGGGGGGGGGGGGGGAGGGTTGAAGGAGGTTGCACCCCTTGAGCCTTTAAGGAATATCTAACATTTGTAAGGCCACGGCATCATAAAGATCAGACTACGGTATTGCCTGGCGCGTAGCCGCGGGGGAGGAGGGTTGAAGGAGGTTGCACCCCTTGAGCCTTTAAGGAATATCTAACATTTGTAAGGCCACGGCATCATACAGATCAGACTACGGTATTGCCTGGCGCGTAGCCGGGGGGGGGGGGAGGGTTGAAGGAGGTTGCACCCCTTGAGCCTTTAAGGAATATGTAACATTTGTAAGGCCACGGCATCATAAAGATCAGACTACGGTTTTGCCTGGCGCGTAGCCGGGGGGGGGGGGGGGGTTGAAGGAGGTTGCACCCCTTGAGCCTGTGTTTTTGGTTTGTTTATGTTTTTTAATACAACAAATTGAAACTAAACATAAACTAAACATACCCTTAAAAGAGAGGGGGACGGGTAGTTGTTCAGTCATCTCAATCTCAATTTCCTAGTTTTACTTTAAAAATAAAATTATACCAGGCCCGCTGACAAACTGACAGCTAGAGCCATCAGCGAGTAGAAAACTCTCAATGGCATTACATATCAGTGGGTTGTGAGTTTGGAGAGGTGGGGGAGGTTTGTAGTTGTACCAATTGTTTTTGCAGCCGGGAGGGGGAGGGGGGCACGTGCCCCTGCGCCGCAGTCGGGCACGTTTTGATACATTGTGTGAAGGTGACTTTTTCAGCAGCACAAGAGAAACCATTATGTTTGATTTTATTAGGAGTTTGAGTTTTCAGCAGAGGACACAACCCTCCCTCTAGCCAATGGGGGAACGTTCCCGCAGGCACCCAATGCTATAGTAAAAAAAAAACTGAATTCCTAGAACTACCCATGAGAGTATATTGAAGCTAAATTGTCATTATCATTTTCATGATTGTGTACACAATACACCATATACATTATGACACTCAATAACCCATGTTAAAGTATATTTGCAAGAAATATGACAAGTTGTTCATGAATATCAGTTCAAAATGCGCAATTTGGGGAACAACCTGTCAGTTTAATTAATTCTGAGAACGAATGAATTATGTAGAATTATGATCCTGTTTCTGTTATTATGATTTATTTCGTGTGAAGGAGAAAACAAAAATTATTGTACAAACCTGACTGCAATTTAAATCTTTGTATATAGGGTTTATTAAAAGAAATATATCGTTGGCCAACAATATCATTGGTAACAACGAAAATATAGGCGCTGTGTCACATGTAAACGTAAGAGCCCCCCCCCCCCCGGACCTTAGGATTTTCTGAATTCGATACGAAAGGGGTTCATATAAAATTATTTAAAAAAATATTGTTTACCTTGAGTCGAGATAATACAATTTATGTTGTTTAGTTTCATTATGACAATAACCTCTCTTAAAATGGGGAAAGATAAACTATCAATATTTGCTAGACCCTCTTTATAAACAGAAACCTTGATTGTTGTACACGTCATAGACAGCAAACAGCCGTACTGACCTTCAATATCAATTATCGTTCTGTCGATGACGACATATCAAAAGCATCACTGTGGTCTTGGTCTCATTTTGAGGATTTCATTTTATTCAGATTTCTATACAGTGACGAGCATACACTTATTTTAAGGGAACAAAACGTATGTTTTCAGTTTCAAATTTAGAAAAGCTTTAAACAGCTAATAATCTATGATTGTGGAGTGTTTCCTATGATAACTTACGTTTGATTAATCATCATGTTGTTTGATGTCGCAAAGTAAAAATTACCCGAGTTACACATTATACACGTGTGTGTACATAATCATAGAACCACAATGATAACCCACGCATCAACCCATGATGAAATGATATAGGATTCTTAGTATAATTGATCAACCTGAATTTTTGATCCAAACCTTTTGGGAAATAGTGCAAGAGATCAGTTACAATTCTTTTTATTCTGCAATGGAGTTAAATTACTTCATTTATTCACTCTCATATCAAAGCATATACCAAAAAAACAATAACATTCAATAATTCTTACTCTGATCAATATAACATCTATTTTGATTACATTTTTCCTGAAATCAATATATAATAGGACTTATTGATTGCACATCAGATACCATTATTTCAATAGCTGCAATCGTTGAATAGAAATTTACTGTCTATGACTAAAATCTATGACTATTGCATTTTCTGCAATAATTTACCGAAATGTGAGATATATCACAATGTCGACATCTTCACTGTTCAGTATTTTCATTCAGTTTGGATGCACATAATAACATTTTATTACCAGTGTCTTTACTTACTCGTTAAACTGAAAATGAAGGAATAATATAAAAATTTAGTTTCATTTTGTATGCATTTCAGATTGTAGTTCATCTCTTAAACCATCTCTGACATCAACGGGAAAGGTGGAACGAGAAACCATGGGCTACCTGGGTTTCATCATTGTAGCTCTTATGGCACAGGGATTCTGTGTCCTCATGGCACAATCAGGTAAGTTATGACAATCAGGTAAGTTATGACAATCAGGTAAGTTATGACAATCAGGTAAGTTATGACAATCAGGTAAGTTATGACAATCAGGTAAGTTATGACAATCAGGTAAGTTATGACAATCAGGTAAGTTATGACAATCACGTAAGTTATGACAATCAGGTAAGTTATGACAATCAGGTAAGTTATGACAATCAGGTAAGTTATGACAATCACGTAAGTTATGACAATCAGGTAAGTTATGACAATCAGGTAAGTTATGACAATCAGGTCAGTTATGACAATCAGGTAAGTTATGACAATCGGGTAAGTTATGACAATCAGGTAAGTTATGACAATCAGGTAAGTTATGACAATCAGGTAAGTTAATATGAGTACACAACTACTTCACTAAATCGCTTAAGCGTTATAATCTGTGTACATAATTAGCTTAAATTTTGAGACCAATATTCTCATTGTTATTAAATGATAAGGAAATCTTACAGAATATCATCAACATACACATACAATACTGAATATTATGCACACGAAACATAGATTCAACTGGGTTTACATTAGGTTTTCGTTAAGGTGCTTGTAGCTGATGGGATTTGGGGGGGGGGGGGGGTGTAGTCTAATAAATGATGTGTGTACTGAAGTAGGGAGGCTGGGGACTATACGCCATACTCATTATTGCAAGTAGATATTAAATTTTGTCATAATACTGGGTTCTGTTTTCGATAAAATGATTCATTAAAACATTTACATTTACGAAACAATATTATTTATACCGATTTTTTTAAAATTATTTAAAACAATTCATTAAAACATTCACATTTACGAAACAATATTATTTATACCGATTTTTATATATATTATTTTGTAGTAACCAATCAGCGTTGTAGAGTATAGTATAGTGAAAACGAGGTATACCCTGGGAACGAAGTTCATTCGTCCCTGGTTTGCGTATCGTCATTCAGAAAATAAGAACAACTCCCCATTTTTGGTCAGCAAAAATAATACAGCACCCTCTATTGACGTTATCAATTGTTTGTTGATTTTTAGTTTATAAAAAATGTAGTGACAATCTGACTATAGATGGTGTCACAGTGTTTACATAAATTATTTGTATTCATTTTTATTGGACATTTTAGATAGGGTATCCTTTACACAACTCAAACTGGATCTTTGTTCTCCTTTTTTAAATGACACCATATTTACTGGAATTTAACCCCTCAAAACAATTGCATGATAACCCAATGCTGTACCAGATCTTTAATCCTGATGAATCGTCAAATTCTACACAGATACTGTTATCATAAATCTGTGATAATTAAATGATATTATGATTCATGTATTATACTGCACCATAGAGCTATATACACTCAAATTCTTCCAAACAAAGCTGTTATTATTCAAGGTCATATCTGGGTATTGTTTATCGTAAGTTTCCACTGGGTCTGGATAGTTGCCATGGTGGAACCTTAAATATATTTTAAGCCCGTGTTTGGCTCAAGAGACCCCCAAAATAGAATTTAAAAAGCAAACGCATTTGAACACCTTTTTTGGTTTGTTTGTTTGTTTTTTCGGATGTCGGAAACTGTATAAAAGCGATATTTAAAACGCGCTTGATTCTGATTGACAGCCGCGCTGGCCAATCAACAGACTGCACACGCCCTCGTGCAAGCAGAGGATTAAAATGATGACCCATCATTTTATTAATTTTTATTTTAATTAACTGTCACTAATTGTGGAAGGATTTTTTCGTTCAATATCTCAAAATAACATTTATTACTTCCTTAACCCAAGAAAAATAGCAATTCAACATTTAAACTGATTTTTTATCGTCAAATCGGCCGAAACACGGGTGATATTTAATAACTTTGTCCTCATTTAATAAGTATTATACATGTCTTCATGCAGGGATCTACTCATTGGTCTCCTAATGAACTATGTATGCACTATATACAATACCTGTGTTTATAATCTACTACATGAAAAGTTATACAAAGTGAACATAACATTCACTCATGTAGCGTGAGAGATCGTCCGTGATGTACTTAATAATACGCGTCAATACGCGTCAATATAAAAGTCTATGAAATGAAGTACTGTGCGACACATACATTTTTTTGTACGCTTTCGTTTTGTTGTTTTTCTCTTAAGGTAAATGTGGTTTGCATCAATACTACGTTTCACCTGGGAATTATTCATATATAAAGTCTCCAGGTTACCCGCTAAACTACCCTAATGATATCAACTGTGATTGGGAGATCATAAACCCTGACTCACAGATACTGGTGAGGGTTCTTAATTTTGAAACCGAAGAATTATACGACACGGTTGAGTTTAATGGAAGTACTCTAAATGGAAGTGAGATGGTTTCTTTCAAACTTCATGGAAACACTAAAGTACGAACCATTGCGTTCAATTCCACATCAGTGTTTGTGAGGTTCACATCTGATTCCTGGGTTACGCATACTGGATTTCTCCTGCAGCTGTTGGGCAACTTCTCGGCCACAAGTAAGTGGTTTACTACTTCTCTTATACTTAAAGCACTTAACGCATGCAAAGAATTGTAAGATCATGGTTGGATTACTATTATTATTGTTATTATTAATATTTTCTTTTTTTGGGGGGGGGGGGGTCCAAGGGGTCATGTCCCCCTATTGACTGCCTTTTTGGCGGGTATATTGCTTAAATTGTTTTAACTTTCCTAGAGAGACCAAAATAAATTTTTAACAAAGCGAGTAATGATGTTTATTTCTCCAATGTTGAGTCTGAACCCCCCTTTCAAACTTCCTGGAACTGCCCCTGAGGATATGTGCGTTGCAACCTGTAATGTAATAATTGATCAGAAATGTCATACCAGCCTGGAATGATTTGGGTTTTGTACATTAAGGGTAAACACAAATGTATTATACCACAGACTGGTGAAGTTATTACATTATGGGAAAACGTTTTTTTACAACTGAATACGTGCAATATTACATTATACTTAATGTATTATGTTTCAGGCCAGCATTCCACTACTGGCCAATTATTTCATTAGTACATGTTTTCATAAGATAAATGAGTTGAATTTCAACAAACTAGCAATGCTTTGAAAAGTAAAACATTCTAATGATATTGAAAATACCCTTGTTTATCCATAATTATGATTTTTTTAACACTACCAACAGCAAGGGGTGTTTCTTTTGAACGCTCTCAGTTGATCACAATACCATTTGTATCACAGAAAATGATCACAATAATGGATTGAAACAAAGGGTTACCGATATCAAGTCACTCGAGATAAATTGTCATGTAAATGAGTCGTTTCTTCCACGTTTATTTTAATTTATAACGCAATGTAATTAATTCGATAAAGGTTAACTTAGTTAATTTGGGAAACATTTTGTTTTAAATATTCACGTACAGACGAAACATCTTGTCCCGATGCCAGTCTGTTTGATTGTGGTGATGGCTCGTGTGTGTTACCTGACGCTATATGTGATGGTTTTAGAGACTGCTATATCGGTGAACTGGATGAGGAAGAATGTGGTAAGCAATGAACCAGGACACAATTCATCAATATATCCTTACTTCCCCAAACGTCTTCTCAACGACAGTTGATTCCATGACAGTCACCTTACTGCAGTATTGTAAGTCTGGTTCTTAAAATGTCCACAACAAAAACTTATTTTTGTTCCCTTTTAAAACACGCACATCCTGCTTGACACGATACGTGTTTGTCAGTGCGCATACACCCAAATACACCCACAATACTTCAATAAAAATACAAATTAATTCTGGAAATGTAAAATATTATAGTGATTACTATTGTGTGGACAATAACACCAGCTTACTGTGTGGGGGAGGGGTGCTTCTCAGGACCGCCGGGGAGAAACATGTTGTACCTTCCCATCCTACCTCCTTTCCTACTAGGGTAAAAATGTTAACCCTTATGTAATTTGCTGTTTTTTCCCTTTCCCTTTATACATTTAACATGACGTCAAAAGGTGTCATTGACCAACGTAATTTGAGCTCTCATCTGAAATTTTATCAGTAATGTCTTGACGACCTGAGCCGAACATTTCATATTACTTGATTTTCATTCAGTTGAATGCACGGAACGACCTCGGTCCAATGGTATATTTAGGCTGAAATGTTACAAGATTGTTCAATCTTCTCGGCCATGTCGTCCGTACCTGCATATTTTTCTTTAAAATGAACATTACCCGCAGATATAGTGACTGCTTTTAAAGACTCTATAATTATGGTATTCCAGAAAAACATAAATGATCACAGTTACTTGATGTAAAGTTGACGATGGTATCAAACGTGTCTGATAGTGATAGTTCACCCATTTTAGTACAGTTAATCCAATTATTTCACAAATAAATTGTTGTCATCTGGAGACGTAAATTCCACATTGGAATGAATATGATAAATCTGAATGCATGTTCAGTGTTATCTCTTTAACGACACAATGAAATAAGCTGCAACTTTAACAGGTTGGTTTCTATACATATCTCTTGATTCTAAAGTAGGCATGTATTAACATTTTAACAAAAGCGTATTCTGATTTTAAGTATGAATGCAGATAGTGAACATTTTAAATGGTCTTTTATTTTACGAGGTTCTTCCTTCTTATTCTTCTCGATCCATGATATGCAGATCAGCGATGTCCTGATGTCTGCAATTGTTCGTGGCAGAATGGTTATAGCCTCGTCAATTGCACGGATGGTTGGAACCAGTCCACTATCGATGACATCATGAACACAACGCGAAAACTGTAAGTACAGGGGCTCTGACTGAGCAGGGATAGAAATTACACTAATTAAACTAATTTAGATTTTTGATCTTACTCCGACGTATGTATGAAGTACTGTATACTCAGTGCTTTCTGAGTGTCTGCGGACAAACCCTCGACTGGCGACTCGGGCGGGATTCGAAAGCACGACTTCATGTTTATTCGAATCGAATCCTGAGTCGCCTGTGTAGTTTTCTTTCTTCAGTTACTCGGAAAGCACTGTGCTTTATACATACGTCGTTGTCAGGACAAAAATATAATCAATTGTTTAAAACCCAATATCAATTAATGTTAATAATATTTAATATATATAAAATAATAATAATAATCATGGTGATTTTTGAACATAATTCATGTCTCTTGTCTGTCGAAATAAGTTAATGTCATTATTTGATAAAATGTGTAATAAAGCTATTTTCTTTCTATTGTGACACATTTGATCTGCAGTGAGTTATCGGGTGGAAATATCAACATTCTGCCAATTGGTCTTTTTAAAGACTTTCCGTTCTTACAATACTTGTAAGTGTTAATGTCCGTCCTTCTTTAATTTGAAGTATACATGACACACATGACACAGGATTTGCTGACAACCTCATTACAAAACCCCTCCTCTCCCTACTAGGATTGAGTGTCATGGTAGAAACCTACGTAATTGTCACAACATTTCCGTTTTTCCTAACAGAACTAGTCGATTTAAAAATAGCCCTACTTGGTGATTTTATTTTTCTAAAATACGTTAACCTCAGTCAGGATAATTGTTGTTCCAATACAATGTTTTCAACCCTACTTCGTTTTCCTATCATAGATCAACATTATGGACAACAATAATATCAGTATACTTTCACCCAGAACATTTATTCTACAAAAGCGTACTTACTTGTCATCAATTTTAATCATGATACTATGACAATGTTTCATAAAGTATGATTTCCGGAAAATCTGAGAACATTGATTGATATATACCGATGTATAGGCCTATGTCTGCTTTAACACGGTTTTGTTTAACCCTATATACTTGGTGATTGTATTTTCTATATAGGCCTAATGTGCTGCAGGCGGAAACATTTTTCATAGTTTTTGACCGATCACTAATATTTCACCAAGTACCCCCGGTATGCTTTCAGGAAATTAAACATATTAACGGGCTTTAATGATCTTTGTTTTAACCCTACTTGGTTTTCACATCTTAGATGGCTGAAAAACAACAAAATCAGTGAAATTGCTCCAGGAACATTTGATGGTCTACAAAATCTCTATTATTTGTAAGTATTCATGTCATAAATGTTTAATCATGCAGCATCTGGTTTCAGGCAAATCTGAGAACACTGATGGATATATACCGATGTAGGCCTAATGAGCTGCAGGCGGAAATATTTTTCATAGCTTTTGACCGATCACTAATTGTTCACCAAGTATGCTTTCAGAAAAATCTAATAACATTGGCGAAAATAACCATATTAATGGGAGTTAATGATCTTTTTTTAAACCTCACTTTGATTTCCCATCTTAGATTACTGCACAACAACAAAATCATTGCAATTGCTCCAGGAACATTTGATGGTCTACAAAATCTCAACACATTATAAGTATTCATGTCACAGATTTCAATCATGCAGCATCGAGCCACAGATTACTCCTGACTGAAGTTTATAATCTCATTGCAAACAAATTAGATGAAGTGCGTAGTTCATGTTTGCCGATCGAAATATATGTGTGCATTTTTAACTATTTTCTACGTGCAATACAATGTAATCATCAACATTTGTACATAATATGATCTTTTAATGTAGGGTTTATATCTGATTTTAACAAAATACACACATGTCCAATACTATAACACTTGTTAATGGAGGATGGTATTCCACCGAGCCGTTTTTATTTATATCGATGCAGTCAAGTGATGTATATCGAGATTCATTTCGTTATTTTAAATTTCTAAAATATGTGAACCTCTTTCAATGTGAACTTCTTTCAATCAAGCTTTACTAATTTTTTACTTAATTTACCCCTGACGACGAAACAAAATTAGAGGGAGTACGAAGTTCGTGTTTCGTGCCGATGGAAATACTTCTATGCATTTTCACTTTTTTCTCTTTAACGTTTCATAAAGTATGATTTCAGGAAAATCTGAGATCATTGATGGATATATACCGATGTAGACCTATATCTGCTTTAACACGATGTTTTTAATTCTGTATAGGCCCAATGAGCTGCAGGCGGAAATATTTTTCATAGTTTTTGACCGATCACTAATATTTCAAGGAAAATCTAAGCCATTGGTGAAAATAACCATATTAACGGAATTTAATGATCTTTGTTTCAACCCTACTTTGTTTTCCCATCTTAGATCGCTGGGAATATTTATTGTGTTGCAAGAAAAACGGTTGGCTACTCATGAGTAGTCAGGATAGGTTAATATATTTATTTATTTTGTATTTATTTATGGACCATCACAAAGTGTGGGGGTCATTTGATATACTGTCCCCCACTCTAAAAAGTGGCGAGACATATATTAATGTTAACTTATTAAATTACATTTTTCATGGATCCTTTGTTTTATTGTATAGGCCTATCTTCGTGAATCTAAACATATTCATATAAAAAATGGCTCTAATGTGGAACTTTTATATTGTTCGTTTTAAACTTATTTACAAATCGTCTCACTATATCACACTTACTCATTGGATGGCTATAGGACAACGAACTGATATTTGTATATTTTATATTTCGATGTACTCAACTGTTGTCTATCGACATTCGTTTGATACCATGACAACGTTTCATAAAATATGATTTCAGGCAAATCTGAGAACATTGATGGATAACCAATGTAGGCCTATAACTGCTTTAACACCATGTTTTAACTCTACTTTGTGATTCTTTGCTATATAGGCCTAATGAGCTGCAGGCGGGAAAAAATCATAGTTTTTGACCGATCAGTAATATTTCACTAAGTATGTTTTCAGGAAAAGAACATTGGTGAAAAAAAACCATATTATAGCGGGATTTAATGATCTTTGTTTTAACCCTAGTTTGTTTTCCCATCTTAGATCGCTGTCCAACAACAACATCAGTGATATTGTTCCAGGAACTTTTAATGGTCTAAAAAATCTAATAAAATTGTAAGTATTAGCCGATCATAACATATGTGTATGCATGAATAACTATTTTCTACGGACGACACAACGTAATCATCGACTTTATGCAGATCATTTTGTAATGTATATCTGATTTTAACCGCAAAAATCAGACTGATATAAATGGTTATATGTAATGAGAACATTTGGAGAAACAAATTAAAAGTGAAAACAGATCATCTGTTTAATGTAGAGCCTATATCTGATTTTAACCAACAATCATACGAAGTTCTTGTTGCGTGCCGATTGAAATATTTGTATGTATTTTCACTATTTTCTACGTACGACACAACGTAATCATCAACTTTTGTACAAATCATATGTTAATGTATATCTTTTTTCTTTCTTTTTTAATCAAAAATTATACTTATTTAAATGGTTATATGTAGCCTAATGAGGACATTTTGAGAAACAAATTCAAACAAATAATGAACATGTCCAATACTATAACACTTGTTAATGGAGGGTGGTATTCCACCCAACCGTTGTTGTTTAGGCCTAAATCGATGCAGTCAAGTGTTGTCTATCGAGATTTTGTTATTTTAAATGTCTAAAATATGTGAACCTCAGGCAGGATAATTCTTGTTATGCTTTTCAATATAATGTTTTTAACCCTACTTCATTTTCCCATCTTAGATGTCTGGACAACAACAATATTCGTATACTTTCACCCAGAACATTTGATTGTCTACAAAAATTTACTTACTTGTCATCAATTTCAATCAAGTAGGAACCTGTGTTTCGTGCCAATCGAAATATTTGTATGCATTTAAAAAAAATTATCTTTAACGGAAAAAGTAATGAGGTACATTTTTCACAGATCAGTTGGCTAAACATACTCATAATAATATATGTCTCGAATGAGTAAATTTTGTATTGTTCGTTTTAAATTTATTTACAAATTCTCACACTATACCACACTTATTAATTGGAGGGCTATAGGACAACGAACTGTTATTTATATGGTTTAAATTTCGATGCACTCAACTGTTGTCTATCGAGAATCATTTGTAAATTTAATTTTCTAAAATGAGTGACCCTCAGGTAGGACAATTGATCAACTTGTTTATGGATACAATGACAATGTTTCATAAATTTTGTATTTTGGATGTTTCCTGAATTTGTGACTTCCTCCGTAATAGACACCAATGTGTCCGTTATAATAATGTTCTCTATGATTATGTTAGTCTGCAAGGGAGGTTACCTCCAAGTGCTAAGTTTGTTCTGATAGGTTTTCAAATACTTATCAATGATGCGGCTCAAGATTCGCAATCAAAATAATGGATATCATGTTGATGACCTCACATTTGCAGAGAACTGCAAGATCATGATAAACAGTCATGGTCACATGCAGGACGATCTAGATAATTTCAAGGTGTGGTCTGATGATAATTATTTGCAGTTAAATCCCTCCAAGTGCCTGGCCCTCCAAGTGTGTTTTAATAAATCTCATCATTAACTCTGTAATTTAACAATTTGGTGATGAACCTATTTATTTTGTTCTGGAGGCCAAAGTTCTGGGTCTTTGGATTCAAAACAACCTCTGGTGGGGCACACAGATTAACAATATGGTTTAAAAAAAAGCCAACATGGACCATTCTATGTTGCGTACACTTAAACGGTTTGGATTTGGTCGTGAGGAGTTAAGAATTTATTTTATTGGGTAGGACAATTGATCAACTTGTTTATGGATACAATGACAATGTTTCATAAATTTTGTATTTTGGATGTTTCCTGAATTTGTGACTTCCTCCGTAATAGACACCAATGTGTCCGTTATAATAATGTTCTCTATGATTATGTTAGTCTTCAAGGGAGGTTACCTCAAAGTGCTAAGTTTGTTCCGATAGGTTTTCAAATACTTATCAATGATGCGGCTCAAGATTGATGACCTCACATTCGCAGAGAACTGCAAGATCATGATAAACAGTCATGGTCACATGCAGGACGATCTAGATAATTTCAAGGTGTGGTCTGATGATAATCATTTGCAGTTAAATCCCTCCAAGTGCCTGTCCCTCCAAGTGTATTTTAATCAATCTCATCATCAACTCTGTAATTTCATAATTGGTAGTGAACCTATTTCCTTTGTTTTGGGTAACAATATTGTTAAAAAAGCCAACATGAAACTTAAACGGTTTAGATTTAGTTGTGAGGAGTTAAGAATGATTTTATTGGGTACCGGTATGTCAGATCAGTCTTAGAATATGGGGATGTTATCTGGCACTCTAGCATCACGGGACAACAATCTCATACCACTGGGCTTGTAAAACTATTTTAGGCAATAAATAGGCCCTACACCTCATCTGACTAATCTGTTATGTCACTTGGGCTTGACACCCTGGCTGATAGAAGGGAGACTCATTGTCGCAGCTTCGCCGATGGGTTTGCTGACAACTCCCGTACAAAACCCCTCCTCCTTATTTTCTATATATAGGCCTAATGAGCTGCAGGCGGAAACGCTGTTCATAGGTTTTGACCGATCACTAATATTTCACAAAGTATGCTTTGAGGAAAATCTAAGAACATTGGTGAAAATAACCATATTAAAAGGATTTAATGATCTTTGTTTTAATCCTACTTTGTTTTCCCATCTTAGATCGCTGGAAAACAACAAAATCAGTGAAATTACTCCAGGAACATTTGATGGTCTACAAAATCTTTTTTCTTTGTAAGTATTCATGTCATGAATTTCAATCACACAGCATCGAGCCACCGTTTTTTCTTTAAAGGTCCTGTGAAATAGTTTTTTTTTTAATTGTATACAATAAAGTATGCCTACTGGAACATATATTTGTCATTTGTAAAATTTTTCCCTCACGTTTATACCATAAAAATAGTAATTTTTTAATTTAGGGGTGCGCTTCGACACGCCCATACCCCTCATTAACATAAAATTCGTGACGTACACTGAGGCAATTCCCGATCCGCGATCCACAGCACTTGCTCAAGTACCGGTATGCGTCGTATACAGCGCACCACTGCATGCAGAGTGTTGCTAGAGAAAAGTTTCCTCAAGTTTTCTGTCAGGTTTGAAGCTTGTTATTTTCGATAATACCATCGAGGTGTGTCGCTGCAGGTTGCAGCAACACCACCAAAGACGGTGTTAGTCTACACCGATTTCCGTCTGATCCAAAATACAGACGTATTTGGACGACTAAAGTGAAGCTGACCAGAGCGAAGTGGTCGGGACCGACGGAACACTCATTCTTATGTAGACTTGTAGTGCACAGTTCGAGCAGACATGCTTTGAACGGGGCCTTCACAGCCAGTTCGGTACGGTATGGCTTATAAGGCCATGCTGCAACCAGATGCAATTCCAACGATATTCCCGCTAAGTAAGAAGGCTGGGAAGGCTCCAACGAAGAAGAGAGGTGCTTTTTTAAAGCGAGAAAGACTCAGGGTAAGTGGCCATTTAATAATACTCCCATGCATAACCCAGTCCACTTCCGTGCAAAACGACATGGTCACACCATGCTCACCGTTTCAGTGTTCACGGCATGAAAACATGCCGTGATTTTCCGCATTAATAAAAACATCGTGTCTGATTTTATATCCTGGCAAGACAAACATAAAAACATTAAACCTTTCTCATTATGCCTGCGCTTGTTTTGAGTTTTTTTTAAATGATCAGAACTTTGACTCAACTGTTTCTGTTATTTCATAAAATAACACCGTAATGTTAGCATTGCCTTCGGTGTGTTTTCCGACCGCATGATGGGGCATTGCGCTGCGTTTCACGGTACATAGAAATTATCTGCCTTTGTGTACGTCACGAACGTTTCGTTAAAACTTCGAAAATTCGGGGTCAATTTTTGATTATTAGATAAACAATGAATAATCCACTCGAAACAAAACAAACACATTTAAAATTGTTTTTAATTCATACCAATCAATATAACAGCACCAAGAAATAAAGTTTGGTAAATACACTCTTCACAGGACCTTTAAATGAAGTTACGTCTCGCTGCAAACAAATTAGATGAAGTGCTTAGTTCATGATTGCCGATCGAAATAATTATTTATATGTATGCATTTTAAATTAATTTCTACTACAACGTAATCATCAACATTTGTACAGATCATCTTTTTAAAAGGAAAATATCGTCACGATTATAGCAGACTTTCAACAGGGCATGGAATCAGTTTCCTATAGTTTAAGATGAACACAATGACTGAAAATTACTGGTTCATTTATGCAGCAGCAACGGTAATATGATCTTATCGTATTCGAAGACAATGAGTTCATCTAAAACAAGCACTCTGATTCTATGCCCTGTTGATTGTGAAGATATTATCCCTGTAATGTATTCGATCATACTTATATAAATGGTTATATGTAATAAGAACATTTGGAGAAAACAATTAAAAAATATAATAAAAACCTGTTCCATACTGTAACACCGTATTTTGTATATAAATGCACTCAAGTGTTATTTAAAATTCTAAAATATGTGAACCTCAGGCAGCTAGGATAATATTGCTTAATGTATATCTTCAATCATTAAGTTAAACATACTCATATAATAAATTTTCTCTAACGATGAAATTTGAATTGTTTGTTTTCAATTTATTTACAATTCATCATATTCTATGACACTTAAGTTAATTTACAAATCGTCACACTATATCACACTTATTCATTAGATGGCTATAGGGCAACGAACTGTTAGTTATATGGTTTATATTTCGATGCACTCAACTATTGTCTATCGAGATTCATTTGTAAATTAAATTTTCTAAAATGAGTGAACCTCAGGCAGGAAAATTGTTGAACTTATTCGATCCATACCAAGACAACGTTGCATAAATTGGTATGGTAAATTAGTATTTGTAAGTATTCATGTCATAAATTTCAGGCAAATCTGAGAACACTGATGGATATATACCGATGTAGGCCTAACAAGCTGCAGGCGGAAATATTGTTCATAGCTTTTGACCGATCACTAATTGTTCACCAAGTGTGCTTTCAGGAAACTCTAATAACATTGGTGTAAATAACCATATTAATGGGAGTTAATGATCTTTTTTAAACCTCACGTTGATTTACCATCTTAGATTACTGCACAACAACAAAATCAGTGCAATTGCTCCAGGAACATTTGGTGGTCTATACAATCTCAACACATTATAAGTATTCATGTCACAAATGTCAATCATGCAGCATCGAGCCACAGATTACTCCTGACAGAAATGTATATCTCATTGCAAACAAATTAGATGAAGTGCGTAGTTCATGTTTGCCGATCGAAATATATGTGTGCATTTTTAACTATTTTCTCTGTGCGATACAATGTAATCATCAACATTTGTACATAATATGATCTTTTAATGTAGGGTCTATATCTGATTTTAACAAAATACATAAATAATAATAATAATAATAATAATAATAATAATAATAATAATAATAATAATAATAATAATAATAATAATAATAATAATAATAATAATAATAATAATAATAATAATAATAATAATAATAATAATAATAATAATAATAATAATAATAATAATAATAATAATAATAATAATAATAATAATAATAATAATAATAATAATAATAATAATAATAATAATAATAATAATAATAATAATAATAATAATAATAATAATAATAATAATGTTTGGACTTATATAGCGCACGTATCCACCAAGCTAATAAGGCTCATAAATCATTCCTGAAACCATCTCAGCTCGCTGGGGAGTATACAGCTCAATTGCTGCCATTACAGCGCATATAGGGCTCATCAACCAACTCTGCCCTCACAGGTACCCATTTAACCCCTGGGTGGAGAGAAGCAATTATGGTGAAGTGTCTTGCTCAAGGATGCAAGTGTCACGGCCGGGATTCGAACCCACATTCTGCTGCTAACACCAGAACTTGAGTCCGGTAAGCTAGACCGCTCGGCCACGGCACTCCATAACATGTCCAATACATGTCCAATACTATAACACTTGTTAATGGAGGGTCGTATTCCACCCAACCCTTTTTATTTATATCGATGCAGTCAAGTGATGTATATCAAGATTCATTTTGTTATTTTAAATTTCTAAAATATGTAAACCTCAGGCAGGATAATTCTTGTTATGTGTTTCAATATAATGTTTTAACCATACTTAATTTCGCCATCGTAGATGTCTAGACAACAACAATATTAATATACTTTTACCCATAACATTTGATGGTCTACAAACATGTACTTACTTGTCATCAATTTCAATCAAACAGGAACTTGCTGCACATAATTTGTTTAAAATTAATTTACACCTGACAACAAAACAAAATTAGAGGGAGTACGGAGTTCGTGTTTCGTGCCAATCGAAATATTTGTATGCCTTACAAACAAAACCTTCAATACATTTATGATTACTAAAATTATATTGTAGAACATGTTAGCAAAATAGTGTTATGAAATGATATCGGATAAAACGTAGGCTACTTTCAAGGTATGAAACAATGAAAATATTTTTTAATGTTGGTCACTTTGCCAATTTACAAAAATAGCCAGTTAGAGCATTCGTCATTTGAATGCATGCTCTATCTCCAAAACTATAAGGAATACATGCATGTGGATCAGATACAATGGTAGGTCTCTTCCTGAATGTACTAATGGGCGGGAAAACTTAAAATTGAAAAAAGTCGGATTGGTCACTATGGCAAATTAGGGACGAAATGGGTAGCTACACCAACAAATTCCGTGAATTTATCATGACATTTCCGTTCAGATGTCTCCAGTTCTTCGCAATGTCCATCAACAAGGCCCAATAATGACAAATCGTTACCCGTGAAGTTGCAGGACTTCGTCTTTTCTTTTGTATATTGATATTTAATATTTTAATTCTTATTTGTTTATTTTTACAAATTGTGTTTATCACTGTGTAATTCAGCCTTTTCGGATGCGATAAGTGAAACAATAAATTAAGTATACTTTCAGTAAAATCTAAGAACAGTTGGTAAAAATAGCCGTATTAACGCGCTTTGATGATCTTTGTTTTAACCCTATCCTACTTTGTTTTCCCATCTTAGATCGCTAACCAACAACAGCATCAGTGAAATTGCTCCAGGAACATTTGATGGTCTACAAAATCTCAACATCTTGTAAGTATTCATGTCATGAAGTTCAAACACTCCGCATGAAGTTATGTCTCATTGCAAACAAATTAGATGAAGTGCGTATTTCATGTTTTCCGATCAAATATATGTATGCATTTTTAACTATATTGTTTACAAACTACACAACGTAATCATTAACAATTGTACAGATAATCTTTTGAATGTTTTATGTAATGAGAACATTTGGAGAAAAAAAATTAAAAAGAAAAAAAAAACCTGTTCCATAATGTAACACTAATGGAGGGTAGCATTCCCAAGTGTTGGTTATCGAGATTCATAATAAGGACAATTGTTGTGAACATTGTTGTGATGTATAGGCCTATATTATATCTGCTTTAATACCATGTTTTTAACCCTACTTCGTGATTTTATTTTCTATATAGGCCTAATGTGCTGCAGGCAGAAACATTTTTCATAATTTTGGACCGATCACTAATATTTCACCAAGTATGCTTTCATGAAAAATAAAGAACATTGCTGAAAATAACCATATTAACGGTATTTAATGTTCTTTGTTAACCCTACTTTGTTTTACCATCTTAGATGGCTGTTCAACAACAAAATCGGTGAAATTGCTCCAGGAACATTTGATGGTCTACAAAATCTCAACACATTGTAAGTATTCATGTCATGAATTTCAATCACGCAGCATCCAGCCACCGATTTATCTTGACTGAAGTTATGTCTCACTGTAAACAAATTATATGAAGTGCATTGTTCACGTTTGCCGATCGAATTATTATGTATTAATAATATGTATTAAGAAGATCAGACGTCTCACCATTACTCCATCATGATTTGACCTATTATAATGTAACTTGGTATAATTAATGTTCAGTCATATGAAAATCTAAGAACATTAGCGAAAATAACCATATTAACGGATTTAATGATCTTTGTTTTAACCCTACTCTATTTTCACATCTTAGATGGCTGTCCAACAACAACATCAATGAAATTTCTCCAGGAACATGTCATGAATATCAATCACTCCGCATCGAGCCACCGATTTCTCTTAAATGAACTTACCTCTCATTGCAATAATTTAGATGAAGTGCGTAGTTCGTGTTAAAATAATATATGCATTTTCACTATTTTCTACGCTGGACACAACGTAATCATCAACATTTGTACAAATCATATGTTAATGTATATCTGATTTTTTTTTAAACCCAAAATGTTACTTATTTAAATGGTTATATGTAATGAGAACCTTTGGAGAAACAAATTCAAACAAATAATGAACATATAAGTTTTGAGGCTTTGCATGGTGGAATATCGATATCGTTTCGGTTTGCGGTAACACCATGTGTTTATCTCAACTAACGTGAAGCTGAGATACAGGTTCTGAAAAGAACCGTATCGCACAACTCGTATCTCAACCTTCGTTAAGTGAGAAAGGTTCAAGGGAGAACCAATTTCGGGCAACTCGTTTTTCTCTACTGTCGCTAAGTGAGAAATATGGTTCAGGGAGAACCATGGGGACTTCACGGGTTAATATGGTTCAGGGAGAACCATAGGGACTTCACGGGTTATTCTCTACGTTTCGATTAGCCTGCTCTAATCTTCTTCAGGAGAATGAAGAGGTTTGCCGATGCAACTCCTTAAGTAGTATTTGCTGGGATTATGTGTAGAATGGGAAGTGTTCCGATTGGTGCTACTGTTGTGTGATGTGTTGTGATTGGTTGCCACCGTGGCATTGTTCTTGTTGTGTGTGTTTCCGCCTGCTGTGTGTGAGTTGCCTGCTCGCTGAGGCGTATCAGTTGACAGTGGGCTGTGGGTGTTGGTGGATGGTAGGATTGAATGCCAAATGTTGCTGATGAAATAGCCGATGTCCTGGGGGACAGTGTCATGTTTATGAATCTCAATAGCCTCTCTGATACGACGGGTGTACCAGTGCTTTTCCGGGGCTATGATCTTTGCATTCTGCCAGTCAATGATATGGTCCAAATCGGTGGAGTGTTTGATGATCGCAGATTTGTCACATTCCCCTCTGCGGCCGTGGGCCTTGTGTTCCTTGAGCCTGGTCGTAAGGTCTCTGCCGGTCTCGCCAATGTACACTTTCCCACAAGTACACGGCTGGGATCATGTCTGTCCTTGTGGGTGTGTAACTTCGTTTCCAACTTGTTTCGAGTCCGGTAGTAGACCTTAATGTCAGCTTCCCTCAGGATACGCTGAATCTTGTGTGAAGTGTGGCCGATGTACGGTAGCACGGCAATGGGTTTTTCGGTTGCGTCAGAGGATCGTGGAGCGTTCCTATTCGGGAGGAACTTAAGCTTATCAGGTCTGTACCCATTGTCTCTTAACACGGCGTTAAGATGTTTCAACTCGGATGAACATGTACAATACTATAACACTTGTTAATTAATGGATAGTGGTAGTCCACCCAACCCTTGTTGTTTAGGCCTAAATGGATGCACTGTGTTTTATTTAACATTATACTTTGTTTTCTCACTTTAGATCGCTGTATAACAACACAATCAGTGAAATTGCTCCAGGAATATTTCATGATTTCCAAAATCTCAACATCTTGTAAGTATTGATATCATGACTTTAAATCACGCATCATTGAGCCACAGATTTCTCACTAATATTTCACCAAATGCTTTCAGGAAAATCTAACCCATTGGTGAAAATAACCATGTTAACAGGATTTAATAATATTTGTATTAACCCTACTTTGTTTTCCCATCTCAGACAGCTAGGAAACAACAAAATCAGTGAAATTGTTCCAAGAACATTTGATGGTCTACAAAATCTCAAAGAATTGTAAGTATTCATGTCATAAATTTCAATCACGCAGCATCGAGCCACCGATTTCTGAAGTTACGTATCGCTGCACACAAATTAGATGAAGTGATTAATAGTTCATGTTTGCCGATCGAAATATTGTATGCATTTTAATTTTTTTTGTTTACCTTCAACGAAACAAAGTAATGAGACATTCATATTTTCACGGATCCGTTGTTTAAATGTATATCTTCAATCATAAAGTTAAACATACTCATATAATAAAATTTGAATTATTTCTTCATAGTTTTGACCGATCACTTAACGATGTATGCCTATTATCTGCTTTAATACCATGTTTTTAACCCTACTTAGTGATTTTATTTTCTATATAGGCCTAATGTGCTGCAGGCAGAAACATTTTTTATAATTTTGGACCGATCACTAATACTTCACCAAGTATGCTTTCATGAAAAATAAAGAACATTACTGAAAATAACCATATTAACGGGATTTAATGTTCTTTGTTAACCCAACTTTGTTTTACCATCTTAGATGGTTGTTCGACAACAAAATCGGTGAAATTGCTCCAGGAACATTTGATGGTCTACAAAATCTCAATGAATTGTAAGTATTCATGTCATAAATTTCAATCACGCAGCATCCAGCCACCGATTTATCTTGACTGAAGTTATGTCTCACTGTAAACAAATTATATGAAGTGCATTATTCACGTTTGCCGATCGAATTAATATGTATTAATAATATGTATTAAGAAGATCAAACATCTCACCATTACACCATCATGATTTGACCTATTATAATGTAACTTGGTAGAATTAATGTTCGGTCATATGTCATCATGATGACATTTTCAAGCATCCATTTTGGGAAAAAAGCCCTACGCTTCGAAGCAAAATAGGACCAGAGTATCAAAAATACTCACACTTGGAAGTCAAAGACCCCAGGTCATGATATTGGACCATTTCTACGAAGTCCCTCAAATGGACCCCTATGGACCTCAAATCCTACTTTTTCAAACAAATTGAGGGCATACAAATTAAGAATAATGACCTCGGTAAATGAATTTGGTCACTATTTTATTTGGTAAGGTTCACCCATAATATACTAAGCAAGTAGGTAAAACTTGTAGTTGTATCTTTGCATAGTGAAGAAAAAAACTAATTGCAAGTGTTACAATCATGACTCGCCAACGCTTCAGTTCACAGAACTTCGCCGCATTTACGTCATTGTTCTTCTCTATTAATCATTATTTCAGTCGTGTGTCAATACGGTCATTATATGTCCATTTGCCAGCATTTCCAGAGTTTGTGGGAGGTGGGGCGGGGGACAAACAAACTTGTTGGGCAAATTTACCAACCAAACAAACCAAAAATGAACCGACAAAATTTGTGCAGTCATTAAAAGCCATTTATATCAGACAAGGGGGAAGCTTCAAATCAGACAAGTCGTCCCTAATTTGCCAGAGTGACCAATCCCGAATTAAGTTGGCATAGTGACCAATGCGGTATTGATCACTTTGCCAATTTACAAAAATAACCAGTTAGAGCATTCACCATTTGAATGCATGCTCTATCTCCAAAACTATAAGGAATACATGCATGTGGATTAGATACAATGGTAGGTCTCTTTCTCAATGTACTAATGGGCGGAAAAACTTAAAATTGAAAAAAGTCGGATTGGTCACTATGGCAAATTAGGGACGAAGTGGGAAGCTACAACACCAACAAATTCCGTGAATTTACCATGACATTTCCGTTCAGATGTCTCCAGTTCTTCGCAATGTCCATCAATAAGGCCCAATAATGACAAATCGTTACCCATGAAGTTAGAGGACTTCATCTTTTCTTTTGTATATTGATATTTAATATTTTAATTCCTATTTGTGTATTTTTCTAAATTGTATTAATCACTGTGTAATTCAGCCTTTTCGGCTGCGATAAGTGAAACAATAAATCAAGTATACTTTCAGTAAAATCTAAGAACATTTGGTAAAAATAGCCATATTAACGGGCTTTGATGATCTTTGTTTTAACCCTATCCTTCTTTATTTTCCCATCTTAGATCGCTAACCAACAACAACATCAGTGAAATTGCTACAGGAACATTTGAAGGTCTACAAAATCTCACCATCTTGTAAGTATTCATGTCATGAAGTTCAAGCACTCCGCCTGAAGTTATGTCTCATTGCAAACAAATTAGATGAAGTGCGTATTTCATGTTTTCCGATCAAATATATGTATGCATTTAAAAAAAAAAATTACAAGCTACACAACGTAATCATTAACAATTGTACAGATAATATTTTGGATGTATCCGATTTTAACCTTATATAAATGGTTTATGTACTGAGAACATTTGGAGAAAAAATAATTAAAAAGAAAAAAACCTGTTCCATAATGTAACACTAATGGAGGGTAGCATTCCCAAGTGTTGGTTATCGAGATTCATAATAAGGAAAATTGTTGTGATGTGTTTCAATACAATGTTGTTTAACCCTACAATGTTTGTTTAACCCATCATAGATGTCTGGACAACAACAATATTAGTACACTTTCACCCAGAACATTTGATGGTCTACAAAAGCGTACTTACTTGTCAGGAATTTCAATCAAGCAGGAGCTTGTCATACATTTAACATTAACTTATGTTACCCCTGATGACGAAACAAAATTAGAGGGAGTACGAAGTTCTTGTTTTGTGCTGATCGAAATATATGCATTTCATTTTTTATCTTTAAAGAAACAAAGTAATGAGCTACATATTTTCATGGATCAGTTGTTTAATGTATATCTTCAATCATAAAGTTAAACATACGGAGCTCTGGAAGTGCCATCCGACTTGCTGAGATCCTGAGATAATTTATCTCAGGATGACGACATCCTGAAAGTAGGATGTCGTCATCCCGAGATACAGAGATAATTTATCTCGGGCCATCTCAACAAATCGGATGGCACTTCCAGAGCTCCGTAAATTTAAATTAAACCTATTTACAAATTCTCACGCTATATTACACTTATTCATTGGAGGGCTATAGGACAACGGACTGATACGTTTATGTTGAATCTTTCGATACACTCAACTGTTGTCTATCGAGAATCATTCGTAAATTTATTTTTCTAAAATACGTGAACCTCAGTCAGGAAAATTGTTCAACTTGTTTGATATCATGACAACGTTTCATAATGTATTATTTCAGGAAAATAAGAACATTGGTGAAAATAACTATTTTTACTTTAACCTTATACTTAGATCGCTGTACAACAACAATATCATTGAAATTGCTCCAGGAGCATTTGATGGTCTAAAAAATCTCAATGACTTGTAAGTATTCATGTGATGAATTTCAATCACACAGCATCGAGCCACCGATTTCTCTTGACTGAAGTTATGTCTCACCGCAAACAAATTAGATAAAGTGCGTATCATGTTTGCCGATCAAAATATTATATGTGGGCCCTATGTATTTTTATTTTCCACGTACCGGTACGACACAACGTAATCATCATTTGTACAGATCATCTTTTTAATGTATCTGATTTTAATCAAAAATCATACTTATATAAATGGTTATATGTAATTAGAACATTTGAAAATACATATTTTTCAAAACAAAATTATAACTTGTCCCAAATTATAACAATTGTAAATGAAGGGTAGAATCCACCGAATCGTTTTTGAAATAGATGCACTCAAGTGCGACACAACGTAATCATCAACTTTTGCATCAATCAATTTTAGAGATATATCTGATTTTAACCAACAAGCACACTTATATAAACGGTTATATGTAATGAGAACATTTGGAAAAACTTGTTCCATATGACACTTCGAAATGGAGGCAGATAATGTCTTTTAATACTAATGTTGTTTTTAACCCTACATCATGTTAGATGTCTGGACAACAACAACATTAGTATACTTTCACCCAGAACATTTGATGGTTTACAAAAGCGTATTTACTTGTCACCTGTTATACATTAATGTTAACTTAAATTACGCCTGACGATGAAACAAAATTAGAGGGAGTACGAAGTTTGTTTACGAAGTATTTGTATGCATTTTCACTTTTTTTATCTTTTTATCTTTTAATCATTTTATCTTAATGAGCTACAGTCGGAAAGGTTCTTTAGTTTTTGACCGATCACTAATATTTCACTAAGTATGCTTTCAGGAAAATCTAAGAACATTGATGAGCATAGCCATGTTAGCGGGCTTTAATGATCTTTGTTTTAACCGTACTTTGTTTTCCCCATCTTAGACAGCTGGAAGAAAACAACATCAGTGCAATTGCCCCAGGAACATTTAATGGTCTACAAAATCTCAAAAGCTTGTAAGTATTCATGACATGAATTTCAATCACGCAGCATCAAGCCACCGATTTCTCTTGACTGAAATTATGTCTCACTGTAAACAAATTTTAAAGATGAAGTGCGTAGGTCATGTTTGCCGATCAAACTATGTCTGCATTTTCACTATTTTCTTTGTACAACGTATAATCAGCATCATTTGTACAGATCAGTTGTTAAATGAATATCTTGAATCATAAAGGATAACAATACTCGTAAAATAATTACAAGAAATAAAATTATTTTAAACTAATTTACAGTTTGTCACACTATGTCACTTTTGTGAATGGAATGGCTGTTGGGACAACAAACTGTTAATACTTTCGACGCCCTCAACTGTTGCCTATCGATGTTTATTGTAATTTTATTTTCCAGAATGATGAATGCTAAGATTGTCTGATACCATTACAACGTTTCACAAAGTATGCTTTCAGAAAAGCTAAGGATATATACCGATTTATATATGCTTTTAAAACGATGTTGTTTAACCCTACTTCGTATGTCTAATCTTAGATGGCTGGACAACTATAATATTCAAATTGCATCCAGAACATTTCATCCAGAACATTGATGGTCTACAAAAGCTTACTTACTTGTCAGCAACTGCAATCAAATAGGAACTAGCCATAATTTATTTTTGACTGAATTTTCTCTATTTTACAAAATTAGAGGGAGAACGAAGTTTGTGTTTTCAGATCAAAATATTTGTATGCATTTGCACAGTTTTATTTTGCTATTTTTGAAACAATGTAATGAACTAAACGTTTTAACCCCGCTTTGTTTTCCTAAGATTGCTGCAGTACAACTATTTAAGTCAAATTGCCCCAGGAACATTTGATGGTCTACAAACGCTCACTCACTCATAAGTTTTCATGTCATCAATTTCAATCACTCACTAACCATTTTGGATACCAGAAATTCCGAACTAAGATTGTCAGATAAAAGATAGAACAGTTAGCCTGTTGATCCAGTGATGATTTGGTGATCCACTCACTAGAGTCTGGTTCATGTTGCATCCACTATCAATACCAACAGCCACGGGATCAGTGTTGCTGACTCAGCTAAACACTATTTAAGTTATTGCAAGAATGTAGCAAATTATCATCAATGATCAACATACTTAATTTTATAAAACGATGGTATCCATTTTCAGATTACAAAACAAAATGCATATTCCGTGTGGGCTGTGAAGTTTGTTTTCAAAGAACATGCTGTTTTTGAGCAAAAATAATAAAAATCGCATGTTTTCAGTATCCACAAAGGTCTAAAGTATACTTTTATTATATGCCTATTTCAGCCTTAACCCTCAGGAATGATAAATGAATGTGTGAGTTTTTGAGGGATATTTGCGCTGATTGGCAGGCAATTAGCAGAACATATAAACACGGTGAGGCATAATTAGTGTTACCAGAAGTCTGGTAATAGACGTCTGGTGTTACGTCTGGAACGGTTTCGAAAGCAATCCCACTGTAGGCTATTTGACCACTTACATATGAATGTTTGCGCATGGTCATAATCTGAACACTGTTCTGCTCAAATTTGGCGAATTGTAATTTGAGTATTTTTATGCACTCAAGTGTTGTTTATCGTGATTCACTTGTAAAATGAGTGAACCTCCAGCAAGAAATTTGTTCAACTTGTGTGATACCATGACAACGTTTCATAGAGTCATGGGCGTCGATCGGTGGGGGACAGGGGACATGTTCCCCCACTTTTTAGAGTGGGGGAAGTATATCAAATGTCCCCCCCACCCACACACACACATACACACTTTTTCATGGCCCATAAATAAATTGATTTTTGTTTGTTTAATATGTTAGCCTACCCTAGCTACTGAGAAGTAGGCTACTGTTTTTCTTGCAACACCAAAACTTTTAATAAAGCGATCAGAATGCACCCCACTAGAGCGTCCAAAGTCGAAAATGTTTCGTGACTGTGAATGCTGTAAGGCATGCCCCTACACCGCGTGCAGCTACGGGCTTGTACAGAGGCGCAGACCCCTACACCGCGTGCAGCTACGCGCTTGTACAGAGGCGCAGGCCCCTACACCGCGTGCAGCTACGCGCTTGTACAGAGGCGCAGGCCCCTACACCGCGTGCAGCTACGCGCTTGTACAGAGGCGCAGGCCCCTACACCGTGTGCAGCTACGCGCTTGTACAGAGGCGCAGGCCCCTACACCGCGTGCAGCTACGCGCTTGTACAGAGGCGCAGGCCCCCACACCGCGTGCAGCTACGCGCTTGTACAGAGGCGCAGGCCCCTACACCGCGTGCAGCTACGCGCTTGTACAGAGGCGCAGGCCCCCACACCGCGTGCAGCTACGCGCTTGTACAGAGGCGAATCTATATCTACAATCTTGGACAAACTTGTTATAGGACACTGGAACAGGAATTGACCACCCTATTGTCCCGATCATTGGTGTCGATCGGTTTTAATTTGACGCTAATATTATTGGGGGACATGGATTTCCCACTGTTAGAGTGGGGGAGGAATGAGAGTATATCAGTAATTGCCCCCCACTATTTTGATGGCCCATTACAAAATCATGCCCAAAATAATTAAGCATGCCTACCTGAGGAATAACAGTTTTTCTTGCAACCCTATAAAAAGTAAAAGAAATCATAATGTGCTCATAGCGCACTACTTAGCATCATTCGCCTGAATACTTGACAAACGTGAAAACTCTCATATTGCATAAGAGAGCGCCTAGAACCAACACATTCCCGGGACATTAAGTGGCCTCTGGAGCCCCTGATGCTCAGTTCGAGCTGGATTAAAATAAAAATTTTAAAATATTTATATTTTTATATTTTTATATACTCTCTTAACGTAAAAGAGTGAAAACTACTCTTTTAAAGAGCTATATGGCGGACAAGTCTTTTTGGGAGTGAAACCACTCTGATTCGATTGAAAAATACAGTAGAGGCTACCAATTCACTCTTTATACACTACTAATTTTACTCTTTATCCACTCCAAAAAGACTTGTCCGCCATATAGCTCTTTGAAAGAGTGGTTTTCACTCTTTTACATTAAGAGAGTATATTTTTTACTGCAAGAATTTTGTTTATCAACACGCAATAGTTTTGCCCCCAAAATGATGTCTAAAAGCAGGGTGAGGCTGTGCGACCCAGGGTGCACCCCCATTTTTGCCCAATCCTGGACTGACACTTGCATACACCCATTGATGGATATTACTGATGCATTAACACGATGTTTTTAACCCTACTTCGTGATTTTATTTTCTGTATAAGCCTAATGAGCTGCAGGCGGAATCATAGTTTTTGACCGATCACTAACTAATATTGCTTTCAGTATGCTTTCAGTAAAATCTAAGAATATTGGTGAAAATAGCTATATTAACGGGATTTAATGATCTTAACCCTACTTCGTTTTCCCATCTTAGATGGCTGTTGAACAACAACATCAGTGAAATTGCTCCAGGAACATTTGATGGCCTACAAAATCTGAAAAGCTTGTAAGTATGTCATGAATTTCAATCACGCAGCATCGAGCCACCGATTTCCCTTGACTGAAGTTACGTCTCAATTCAAACAAATTATAAATATGAAATGCGTAGTTGATGTTTACCAATCGAAATATATGTCTGCATTTTTACTATTTTCTGTGTACAACACAACGTAATCAGCAACATTTTATAGAGATCGGTTCCCAAATGAATATCTTGAATCATAAAGGATAACAATACACGTAAAATAATTAAAATAAATAAATCGTTTTAACTAATTTACCCTTCGTCACACTATGTCAATGGAGGGCTGTAGGACAACGAACTGTGTAATAGTTCGAGGCCCTCAACTGTTGTCTATCGATGTTTATTGTGATTTTATTTTTCAAAGTAAGTGAACCTCGGGCATGATAAATGTTAAGATTGTCTGATACAATTACAATGCTTTCAGGAAAACCTAAGAACACTGATGGATATAATTACCGATTTATATATTGGTCGAGAACATTACACACACACACAATTTATTGCCGCATTTATGTTGTAAACATATCAATGCATTCAATAAGTATACATTGATTTGATTGACCTTACACCGACGTAATGTATAGAGCACTGCATACTCGTTACTAGTGTAGACGTCTGAACCTCTCTACCACCGACCTTGCCCAACGACGATTGGCCGGCTATATAATCCTATATTATAGCAGCGGGTTCCGCGATATTTATAGATTCGTGAAATTCTTTCGTTGGGTTATTGAACTGAACGCAACAAAATCACAGAAAACCATGGCTAACTGTGCGGTTGTAACATTGATTGACGGGAAAATTTGTCTTTTCGCTAGACCAGGGGGTGTTTCATAAAGAACAGTTAATCTTATCTATTAACCTTAAGTCAGAAATAACCTTACATCGCAATTAATTGTAGAATTGCATTTCATAAAATCAATCTTAGCATAAGATTGATCGAGTTTAAGATTAGACCAGCATTCATAACGCAATTCGGCTTGCACGTGCACACTATTTGCAAAGAGGTATGAGATCTACATTTAGCAGTCTGTGGACATTTTGGCTCAATAGTCTGCAGTTTATTTACAAATTCAACGCGTAGTGATATTTTGCATAGTTTCGTTCACATTCATTTACTTTGTATTTTATCAATTTATGTTTTCATTGAAAAACAGAGTCTTTCAGAAATAATGCTTTTGCTGTATTTTTTCGAGTCATAATCAACCCTTTTAACTAAAACATTTGCAAAATATTGTCATTAGGTTTTCACCACTTTTTAACATCATGTAACATACACGGAAGGATACACAAGGCTGAATATTATTTGAAATAATGTTTTTTTTTTAATTTCAGGACTGTCGATGAATACCGTCTCTGCTGTGAATTTCTTTCAGCTTTTCCTGATTTTAACGATTCTAATTGCAAGACCAAAGAATTAAAGTCACCATTAGACCACTGTGGCAGTATGATGAGGAACCACGTACTCAGAGTGTTCATGTGGATTATTGGTCTTAGCGCCCTCATTGGTAATTCAATTGTTGTTATATGGAGGTGTTGGCGACGCAACGAAACACATGAGAATAAGACGCACTCGTTCTTGGTGCTCAATTTAGCTATATCTGACCTGATCATGGGGGTTTATATGCTGATCATTGCAATTGCAGATTTGCAATTTGGAGAGAAGTACTTTAATGGAGCGGAGAGATGGAGGTCTAGTGTAGTTTGCAAGATTGCTGGGGTGTTGTCGGTGCTATCAAGTGAGGCATCTGTCTTCTTCGTCACCATTATCAGTATTGAGTGTTTCCTCTGCGTCGTATTTCCTTTCAGTTCAATCAAAATTCGGGAGAAAACATTCAGAGCTATCGTATACATTATATGGGTAGCGGCTGCGTGTCTTAGTATTATTCCAACCGTCATAAGTGCGTCTGATGAGTCAAAGGTATATGGATTATCCAATGTGTGTATTGGGCTCCCTCTAATAACACATCCAAGCAATGTTAGTCAAGAGAACAACATTGTTGGCCGAAAATCGTGGATATCCAAAACATCCACCCCAGTTGCTGAGGGAAGTGAACCATCTTGGGTCTACTCTATTGTCCTGTTTCTCGGCGTGAATATGTTGTGTTTTATGATCGTGGTTTGTTGTTACATCGCCATCTTCATCAGTGTCAAACACTCTGCTACGAATGTCAGGGGGGCCGCTCGCCGCCAGCGGGAAATCAAGATGACGATCAAAATGGCGCTTATAGTCTGTACCGACCTCGCATGTTGGATGCCTGTCATCATCATGGGGATTCTCTCTCAGACCGGGACGGTGCAGATCAGTCTTGATATGTATGTCTGGATTGCCGTGTTTATCCTACCTATTAACTCATCTTTTAACCCGTTTTTGTATACAGTATACAACTTTTGCTACTAAGAGTCAAACTGCCGAAACCAACGACGGCCAAAAACGCCTAAAATTTACACCCTTACAGGGGCAAAATCGTCACGATCTGAGCAGACTTTAACAGGGCATGGAATTGGTGTCCTAGTTTGTGATGAACACAGTGACTGAAAATAACTGGCTTAATATGACCTTATCATGTGGGATATTATTTCCAGTCATGGAGTTTATCTAAAACTACTACTCCGATTCCATGCCCTAATTTTAAAAATGTTATTTATCGGAAGAGGTTAAAACAATTTTGACAGATAATCGTTTGGGGGCACTTTACTATTTGTTGTAATTTTTGGTCAAAAACATTATTTTGAAGATTTTGACTGTAATATATCAATTTTTTCAAAAGGTAGCAAAATCCAATGTCTAAAACACAATTTATGGTTAGTATTCATATACTGGGCAATAAAATACTCATAACCCAAAACAACAGAAACAAAATAAGGAAAATTACTATAAATTTTGATGAATCATTTTAACGTAACGGAGGCATCATTGGCTTCACTAAATGCATTAGAAGTAGTCACATGACCACAATTTTGTTCAGATCAGTGCATAGAAGTTGACAACAATCCCCCAAACAAGTATTCAATGTCTTACAGCAAGTATCTAAAACACAATATGTCAAGATTAACGATGCCATGGCACCCATGCATGCATGAACACCCCAATTATTTGGGTATCAGGGGGTCCTATAGAAAAAATGAAAACGTTAGAAAATTTGATCGTGATCGGTTGAGGCATTAAGTGGATATCATTATTAAAACATCAAATTAATTGGAAGGCATTTTGTGTCCCCTGGGTCATATAACAAGTTCGATTTATATGATTTTGTCAAGTCACTGCTAAAAGGATGTCTAATGATTTCATTGCTACACATTTCAATTATTTAAAATACAAACTGATGATTTATATTTGACTATTAAGAATTTGATTTCCCCAACAATAAACATGGCAAATTAGACTTAGACGCAATTACAAGCGTGTATATGGTTGTTCATTTGGGCTAATTAATTGTTGCCATTGACACCTTCAATCACTTGTATGCTATTCTGTAAATAAAATATAGATTTGAATCATTTGATCATGTACTGTTTTTGAAGCGAGTATTTATTAAACTAATGTCATATTAAAAAGGTACAGTAACAACGGAAAATAACTGTTTTAAGTTTCCAATTTCAAGTTCAATATTGTGTCAGTTATGCAGTAAAGCTTTGGTAATTTAAATAAAGAATACATATGGTCTCAAAAATTCTCCGGTTACTGGTCATAGGTCGGCTTCAAAATCGGTGTCGGGACGCGTTTTTAATTTGTTTTAATGTATTATATATTTATTTATATATATATTTATTTTTTTTGCCAACAAGCGAAATACGCGATACATGTATACGCGGTTATTGGAACCAGATCAAATTTCCCATCCACAAAGTATGGTGGCTAAGAGAGGCCTGACACATCAGGCAAACGTTCATAGTCATACCCCTATGCGAACATTTGTTTTAATTGTTAGAGGTATTCCTCATTGTTCAGGTTCCTTTTCGCAGTTTCGTTAAATCCATTACATAAATGTAAATTGATCTTGTTCAATAAATTTCGTTGCATGAAATATGTGTTTTTATTTCTGTTCTTTAAAATATAAAGGTGTCTAGGCTTACCCTTTGGTAATGTTGGCAAATAATGTTTCGGTTATAAGAATGCTTAGCCTATTTTCTTTTAATCAAGATATACATGATCGTAAATCGGGATGGGGATGAGGTTATATAAACCCCCAACCTCTTGTCCAGGGGAGATGATCCTATCGATACATTTTGTAGGTCCAGTAAATAAAAAATAACTCTTTCGTAGAACCTTTTAATATCATTTTGAAAAATGGGCCTACCATTGTTATCAGTGTTGAACAATTAATTTCCCACAAAAATTATCAAGTTCCCAAATTGCTTCTCAAATTAGAAAAAAAAACTTCAGAGATCTCCCTAAATTTTCCAGATTTTTTGGAAAATGTTCCTCAAATTTCAAAAAATTTCTAACACTCCAACATGTTTTATACCATCATTATCATTACACATATTAAAGGGACACTATCGTCATCTTTAAAGGACACCGATTCCATGCCTTGTTGAAAGTCTGCTCTGACTGTGACGATACTGTCCCTTTAAGTCTCATGTAAATCTTTGATCAATCACCATGAGGTTGTGTTCATTATAGATTGCAGTGTTGCATATCGATTCCATGCCTTGTTGAAAGTCTGCTCTGATCATGACGATACTGTCCCTTTAAGTCTCATGTAAATCTTTGATCAATCACCATGAGGTTGTGTTCATTATAGATTGCAGTGTTGCATATCGATGGACAAAAATAGTGTTGTCGAATAAAAGTATTTGAACATTTTGGATAGAGACAGTGGCGAAACTAGGATTTTCAAAGAGGAGGGAAGGAGGGGGAAGAAACGAAATGAGGTTAAACCTATGAATATCTTCTCTCTTGGAAGGAATTGTGAGTTAAGCAATTGTTGCGGAGTAAATGAGTGAACAGGCGATGCACTCATACTTTTGGAATATGTCAACATTGTCTGCGAATGTATTAATAAAAACAACCCGATCCGAGTTCATTGTTCGTGTACATAACAGGATTGGAACATAAAAATTAATAATATAGGGATGGACATTTTAAAAATGACAATTATGCATTTTCGTTAATCCAAATATTTTAGAAGTTAAATTATAACTTATATCATTGCAGAATGCGATTTTAGAGAGGGATGTTTGACCCCTCCCTCATACATTCCGCTTCAATGAAAGGTAAAATGTCTAATGGAGTGGAAATGACATTCGCGTGGAATATTTTTTAGTGAGTTTCTGTTCCAGCTAGCTAGGTTGGTACTCATATGACCTTTGATCCCGTTGATGTTGCTGGTCTTATCCGACGACAGCAGCTCAATTATGATGATTCGTTTTTCAAAAGCCGTTGATTATCACAACCTACTTTAAATGATCAAGATATACATGTATGTAAAGAAAATAAAGATGTATATTCCGTGTGAATTCTTATTTTCCTGTCTTTCCTTGTAGAAATAAAGTAAATAATGCATTTCAAATAAACATATTATGAGGAAGTATGATAAATTCATTTCTGGAGAAAAACATGCCACATTTATTGCTTCAGTCAATTATACTTTATAGTAAAAAAAGTGATTTTCTTCCTTTTACAATGGAAATAAAAACGCACCGATAAAAGATAAATAAATAAAAATGTCAGTTGAACAGCAAAACAGGTGGAATAGGCCTTGGTGTATGCATCTTTAATCTAGACCGCAGAGGGCAGTATTTTAGGATGTCGGCACAGAGAGCCTCAAAATCCGACTGTGTTCAGGATGTTGGTTCAGAGCTAGACGCGATTGATCCTATGTTCAACATCACAGACGATGTGACCAATGGCATCACATGTTTACAAAACAACCCCATAAGTCAAACTGCGCCGGGCACAAAATGTACACTGGTCTATGACAAGAAACCATCAAATCTGATTCTAACAAAAAATCTGGCACTAACATTACATCTCAAATGTTATTAATATAAACTAAATTATTGATTTTATATGGAGTACAAACTCATGAAACAAACTGTGAACCACACTCGTTCTAGTCAACAAATAACCAGAAAACAGGTGTTTCAAGTTTTCATGATTTTTGTTCATGGGAACTGTTAACAAAGTTACAATATTTAATATACATGGGATTCCACAGTTACTCGCAGTAAATACCAGTGCTGGAGGTCAACAGACCGTCTCCGCCTCCTCCTCGACTCATTATGCTTTGTGTGCTCCCTAATATTCTCAATGCTCTGATGTTTTTACTACCGAGATTTGAAATGTCATTTCTTATATGATGGTACCTTAGATTCCAGTCTGCTAAAAACATAATAAATGATCTCGGTCTTGGATGTTGTGGTCTCGATTACAACACTATCAATTATATGTGCCTCAGTGAAATTATGATTGATGGGACACGCGATGTATACACGCTTTTATAACGAATGTTGCGCATGGAGGATGCGCTTGGTAATTCCCAGTATGTTTGTACACGTAAAATTGTACTATTAATATTTGGGAAGCCGACATCTGTTAGTACAATTTTCACCATCTCTACAAAGTTTCATGAAAATCTGCTGAAGCTTAAATAGCCAGTCTAAACCATAATCATTTTGTGAACCTACCGTCATTTTCATTGATTTTCAGTATTTGTAGTCAAAAAGATATAACCAAACCAAAGTGTGTTAACGCTCGATAAAACAGTTAAATATGTAAGTGTGATTAATAAAATTATTAATCACATGATGTACCTCTAGTGCCACTCTGTACATGCGCTCTGGACACTTCTACAGTATCCAAAATGACGGCTTTGGCTACGGTTATGGCTAGATCACTGTTTCTTCCTATACTTCAGCATTGTCGCTGCAGCCAATAGCCATTGATATCGCATAAAACGTACCGTAAGCTATTTTCAAGGAATCCCCCAAAATGTCCATATATTTTAATGTTACCAAATAAAACAACTACAACATTATCCACAGTTATTTTACCATAAATATGCCACCCAATTATTTTTCTAAGTAAAATATATCGGATTTATTTGCCTTGTTTGAAAATACAGTAAATTTTGTGACACTATTGCTATTTGCACCAACCCAAGTTCATAATATGATCACTCTAAAAACACGCCTGGGGCCGTAGTAAAACACAAATTATCATGACAGCATATTCTTAATTGTCATTATCATTTTCATGGTCTTAGTGATACACCAAATGAATGATGACATTCAATAACCCATTCGAAAGTCTATAATGCCATATGTACCATATGCAGGAAATATGGCAATTTAGTTAAAGAATTCTAGATCAAAACGCGCACGTGCAGAACAACCTGTCGTCGCGATCCGCAGAGCAGGGCATGGAATCGGTGTTCTAGTTTAAGATGGACACAGTGCACTGTGGGGTATTATTTTCAGTCACTGAGCTGGTTAATCTAAAACTAGCACTACGATTCCATGCCCTGTTCATAGTGACGATCCGCAGAGCAGGGCATGGAATCGGTGTTCTAGTTTAAGATGGACACAGTGCACTGTGGGGTATTATTTTCAGTCACTGAGCTGGTTAATCTAAAACTAGCACTACGATTCCATGCCCTGTTCATAGTGACGATCCGCAGAGCAGGGCATGGAATCGGTGTTCTAGTTTAAGATGGACACAGTGCACTGTGGGGTATTATTTTCAGTCACTGAACTGGTTAATCTAAAACTAGCACTACGATTCCATGCCCTGTTCATAGTGACGATCCGCAGAGCAGGGCATGGAATCGGTGTTCTAGTTTAAGATGGACACAGTGCACTGTGGGGTATTATTTTCAGTCACTGAGCTGGTTAATCTAAAACTAGCACTACGATTCCATGCCCTGTTCATAGTGACGATACTGTCCCTTTGATACATCTTTGAAAAGGGCGTCAAGTTGAAAAGTCCAAACACTGGTGTACATTATGGGACCGCGGACACGATGGGCCGGACATACTGGGCCTTCGGACACAATGGGTCAGACATAATGGGCCTGCGAACACAATGGGTCTGCGAACACAATGGGTCAGACGTAATACAGATATCTGCAAACCCGGCAGAATCTTCTAACGTGTCGCAACTATTAAAAGTGTATACCTTAAAATGCATTATGTTTAAACATTTACAGACACATGATTGAGGTCAGAACATAGAGATCCAGAAGAGATATTGGTCGACACACAATCGGTACCTAGTTAAATTCAACAAAACATCCAGGATTTAGATCATGACTTGCAAGTTGTTGGTACAAGTTTAAAGGGAATGACTAGTACAGAGACTATGAAATCAACAAGGGAGAGAAACGCCAAGAAATCACTGGGGTTCGATCGCAAAGATGGCACGCGTCTACACTACATGTTATCATCCTTATCAGTAAACGGTGGCTGAATGTGTTTGAAAGTTGGATGGAAGGGGGGTGGGGGGTGGGGACACACAAATCCAAACCAGTGAGTGGAGCGATCCAGCGAGCAAAGAAGCTCACGGCATGGAGTCCGGAGCCCGCTTAAGGACCCCGGGAGAATTATGCATTCAGGAGGCTCTGTGTGGGCGTTTGTGCGCTATTTCAGCTTTTAAATTTGTTTTAATTTTGTATATATAGGCCTTCAGTCCAATCCAGCTACCGTGGCCGCCTTGAAATCTTGACAGAGGCCATATGCTGCAGCTACAATCACGGACAAAATTATTAGGATACATAAACCCCACTGCCCTCAAATACAATGATGAGTGCTACTTGTGTATTTAACTTTTATTTGGTAATCTTTCAATGTCCGCGGTGAGCAGTATTATGCAATACACCAGATATGGTGGGGGGGGGGGGGAGGTTGCCCCAACGAATTTTTCCTTGATTGGAGGTGGCCAAAGCGAGCTCATAGTGTAGAGTCTGGAGCCCGCTTAGGGACCCCGGGAGAATTTTGCATTCAGGAGGCTCTGTGTGGGCATTTGTGTGCTATTTCAGCATTTACAATGTTATTTTATTTTTTATTTTATTTTAAAATTTGTTTTAATTTTGTATATATAGCCGTTCAGTCCAAGTACAATGATGAGTGCTACTTGTGTATTTAACTTTTACTTTTGAATCTTTCAATTTACGCAGGGAAACGCATGATGCGACACACTAGATAGAGGGTTGGGTGCCACAAAGAATTTTGTCCTTGATTTTCAACCACTATTGCCCCTCTGTACATGCGATCTTGACATTTCTATGCAATTCAACAGACTCCAGTCTGGTTCTTCTGGGCCCATGATAATGTGCAGGGAACTTTATTCAGCAGTATACAAGAGAAACTTTGATGATTTTCTTAGAAGTTTGAGTTTTCAGCAGGGACACAGCCCTACATCGTGTAAACAATCCATCCAATAGATTATGACATTCAATAACATATTTGAAAGTCTATAATGTCATCAGCAAGTAATATGACACTTTTAGTTAATGAATTTCTGTTCAAATTGCGCAATTTGAGAGGAGGAAAAATAAGCATGACGGCAAACACTTTTTTTGCTAGATTCTCAGAAAGAAAGAATTTTTAATTTGCATTAAATGTTTGTTTGATGCATTACTTTTTTGATCATAAGACAAACAAAACCTTCAATACATTTATGATTACTAAAATTATATTGCAGAACATGTTAGCAAAATAAAGTCGTAAAATGACATCGCATAAAACGTTCCGTAGGTTACTTTCCAAAAATTTTCCATGTTCAATGTTACTAAATTTATTAAACAACTACAACATTATCCACAATAAATAAGTGGGATTTAGTTGCCTTGTTTTGAAAATAAAACCAAATTTGTGACATTATTGATATTAGCACCCACTGGCGTATCCACGGGGTTGGTAGTTCAACCCCCCCTCCATGGCCCTGCCGATTTTCTTTTATTAAAAAAAATTTAACAAGGAAATAAAAAGAATATGAAGAGCAAATGTCGCATAAAGTGTTTTTTATTTTTAATATTTTTTCGTCATTATCATTTTCATGGTCGTGTAAGCGATACACCAAATGAATTATGACATTCAATAACCTATTTAAAATTCTATAATGCCATATGTATCATATGCAAGAGATGTGGCAATTTAGTTAATGAATTTTAGATCAAAATGCGCACGTGCGGAACAACCTGTTAATGAGTCAATTTATTGATTTCATTTTGGAAAACGATTTCTTAATCTTTATCAGTGAGCAAAGCGAGCTGATGGCGTAGAATCCCAGGGCCCTTAAGCGGTCCCTGGGAAAAGTTTTCATTCAGGAGGCTCTTTGTGAGCATTTGTGAGCTATTTTAGCGTATAAATATTTAAGTATTTTTTATTTAAATAACTACCAAAAAGTCTCAAAAATAAATATTAAGTTGACAGTGCTACGGTACGAATCCATGTCATGTCCTACATGTAATAATCCCCCAGGCCTACCCCAACTCAACCTGAGCCCCCCAAAAATGTATCAATAAATAAAAAAATTATTTGGGTTTAAAATAATAATTTGTATACAAATAAATATTTTAGAATACAGTTTTGAACATTTACGGAAATTTGTGAAAATTAACGGAAATGTTTGAAAATTTAGGTTTAGAGAATCATTAAGTCTACTGCTTACAAACAACAATACTCAAGGCTAAATGTATAAAAGTGGTTCAAAAATGTGGGGAGGGGGTGGGAATCAGGTCCTTTTCATAAGTCCCCCACACCCCACTTCCGCCGACGGTGCTTCTCAAGATAACCCCCATGCGTTAAGTTTCAGCTCCATCCAGTCATCTTGGAAACATAATCAACATTTGCGATTTTGGGCGGTAAGGATGGACCTGTCACCCTGAATCCCCAAACCCCTCCCTCAAGACTCAGCCTACGGGGATGCAACGCGGCTCCTTCAATGCCATGAACTTCGGATGTGGAAGAAACAGGTAACAACATACGTGTGTAACAGGTACACCAATTATAAATAGCTTATGACGTCAGCCTATTACAGTAATGAGTTGATCGGGCCCAGCACTCCATGTATCAACGTTGATTGTTAATTCTATCATAACCATTATTATATCAGTTTATCGCACCATGATCGCACGGACAACAAACTAGATCTGATTTACATGAGGGACACTATTAACTAAACCGGACATAGGATAAACATCTTACATCTTACATCTTGGTGATTCTTGAATCAGAATATCTACAGTTTCACGGTAAGTGGGCAATTATTATTATTATTTACAAGGAAATTTAAATTTGGATAATAATTGTCATAGTATTATGGAAATAATGTTTATTTCATTACTTTGTTCCTGTGATGAGCTTGTACGCCATTGTCAATTACCCGCTAAGCTACTGAACGTGTTGATATTGATAATCTTAATACTTGGTTTTAAGATGGAAATGATATAAATATATTCTTCCATCTGACATGTCAACAAATAATCATACAAATTATACAAATCAAAAACTACTAAAATGAATCTACACAAATTCAAATCTGAAATGGATCGTCAGCTGGCGATTAATTTCAACATGAGAAAAAATACAACAATATAAATGCATTTTAAATATTTGCTCGTGAACGACAAAACGAAATAAGGGTTTGCGAAAAGCAACAATGTCTTGGGATCCTTAAATTAATTATTTGAAGATTAACTGAAATAGCATAATGCTACAAAAAGTATTTTCATCCGCAAAATGAAGCAATCCACAAGTTTCACCTTTTGCTCGTACCCAGTCGTCTTATCCATGAATGTTGGAACACACTTATTTCTTTCACAATATCTTGTGATGGAAGACACAATACATCAAGGTGTAACTCTATGGTGTAACCTTAACTCCAGCTATTAATAGCTGTATCGTCTTAATATTCACGGTCTAAACATTTACATGTACATGCGCATACACGTTGAATGATAATAAATATGCGTATTCATTTCCCTATTTGGCGCGAATAAATTGCAGAAGTACAGAGGTACACTCTTCAAAGTTCTAACAATTGCTAAATAATGTTGTGGCACTTGACATTAACATGGGAAACCTTTTTTCATATATTAATTTATTTTAATGTTTCAAAGGTGATGATTATCGGATCATCATAACATTTGACCTTTTGAGACCTTCAGCTGACCTTGGTAGGGGTCAGTGTTAAGCTACCCATATAGTATCATAGTATCATTAAGCCCTTAAGCCCTTGGGCTCGTGTTTTGGTTTTTGGTTATTTTTGTTTTTTAATTGAAACTAAACATTTACCCCACTGCGAAACATTCGACGCCATTTTTACCCTTAAAAGAGGGGTTGGGTAGTTATTCAGTGATCTCAATCTCAATTTCCTGGTGAAAAATTGTCTGGGGGTAACTTAAAAAGTAAAATCAGTGAGTAGAAAACTCTCCATAGCATTACAGATAGTGGGTTCTGAGTTCGCATGGTAATACAGCAGTGACGTAGCCACAGGGGGGCCTGGGGGGGCAAGTACCCCCACAAATTTCCAGTGCCCCCCAGGTGCCCCCACGAAAAATCCTCATAGTGCCCCAAAAAACAGAAAAGAAAAAGAAAAGGGAAAAACCCATACCCCTTGGGCCCCCACTGAAAAGCAATGCCCCCCCGTCCCCCCACTGAAAAAGTCCTGGCTACGCCGCTGTAATACAGTAACCATGCAGTCATATTGTATTGCCGGTTTCCTGGCAGAGACCTCATTATGCTAACATTCAATTTGACCAACGTCAACGCTGATTTTCATTGGTTTTTGCTTGGCTTAAGCAGTTCATATAATTATTAATTTTATTTTAATAATTTACAAAGCACTTAGAGTTTAAAACACTATGCTAAAGTCAGATAACACAGGTCTGAAATTGGACATCATGTAAAATAAACCACATCCGAAATAACAATGAATATTCAAATATTTCAGATTCTGCATTAAAAAATCGTCGCTAGAATTTACTTTACTGATAATGTTTCAGTCGAAGCCGTTTAAGTTATACGGCAGGTACAGCCAAAGACGTACAAATTTGTATGTTATTATTGAGAATGTGTTTTTAATATATGATTTTGTAACAAAATTGCAAAAACTTCCGTAAAAGCTTTTGGCACGGTTAAAAATGATAATCAAAACAATTCCAGCTTTGGTTTTCTGAGCTCAAAAAATAAAACCATGTCATTCAGTGCTCCCTATGTCACTCAATACTTCCTGTATAAAAGTGTGTCTTTAGAAATTATGGTCTAGAGTCTTGTACAATGTATTAATTTTTGGTTTTTAAGTGGACATAATGAACATTAATAATACACTGTACGGATGTGTACGGACTTGTTGAATACATATGATTGATCAGTCGTGCAACTACGTTTGGTTCAGTGGGGGAAACCTGAGGACATCATCAGAATTTTCAGGGTGGCATTTAAGACACTTTCTTTTACAGGCCCTTATGAGCAGGGGCAGCTGGGAGGCACAGGCTTCGTTTGGGGGTGAGGACACGTGCCCCCCGTGCCTCATACCCATTATTAACACCACGGTCAGGTTCTTTTTGACACATGATTGTGTGGAGGGGACTTTTGTTCAGCAGTACAAGAAAAACCATTATGTTTGATTTTCTTAAAAGTTCACGCAGTGTCACGCAGTGAAAAAACTAAATTTCTAGAACTACCCATGAGCGCATAATGAAGCTAAAACAGTCATTATCATTTTCATGATCGTATATAAACAATACACCATAATGCTATGCATTATGATATTCAATAACCCATGCAAGAAATATGGCAATTTAGGTAATGAATTTAAGTGCAAAATGCGCAGTTGGGGGAAAAACCTGTCAGTCTAATTGATTCTGAGAACGAATGAAGAATATAAAAGTTTGATTTATTCCGTTACTATGCTTTATTTCATGCAAAGGAGAATCATACCACCACAATCATCCCACGCACCAAACCTTGATCTAATGATATGACTCTTAGTATATCGTAATTGATCAACCTGCTTGGGCCAATTTGAATATTTGATCCGAACCTTTTTGGAAACAAAGTACAGGAGGTCAATTACTCTGGTCAATATAAAATCTATTTTGATCACATGTTTTCCTTAAATCAAAATATAATTCGACTTATTGATTTCAAACAGTATTTTCAATGAGCAGCAATCGTTGAATAGAAAATTATTATTACAATCAAAATCTGTGACTATTGCATTTTTGCAATAATTCACCGAAATGTGAGATATCTCAATGCTAAAATCTTCACTGGTCAGTGTTTTCATTCAACTTGAATGCACATAACGACGTTTATTACCGGTGTTGATATTGTTACTTACTCGTTAAACTGAAAATGAAGTAAGAACATAAAATGTTAGTTTCATTTTGTATGCATTTCAGATTGTAGTTCATCTCTTAAACCATCTCTGACATCAACGGGAAAGGTGGAACGAGAAACCATGGGCTACTTGGGTTTCATCATTGTAGCTCTTATGGCACAGGGATTCTGTGTCCTCATGGCACAATCAGGTAAGTTATGACAATCAGGTAAGTGATGACAATCAGGTAAGTTATGACAATCAGGTAAGTTATGACAATCAGGTAAGTTATGACAATCAGGTAAGTTATGACAATCAGGTAAGTTATGACAATCAGGTAAGTTATGACAATCAGGTAAGTATGACAATCAGGTAAGTTATGACAATCAGGTAAGTTATGACAATCAGGTAAGTTATGACAATCAGGTAAGTATGACAATCAGGTAAGTTATGACAATCAGGTAAGTTATGACAATCAGGTAAGTTATGACAATCAGGTAAGTTATGACAATCAGGTAAGTTATGACAATCAGGTAAGTTATGACAATCAGGTAAGTTAATATGAGTACACAACTACTTCACTAAATCGCTTAAGCGTTATAATCTGTGTACATAAGTAGCTTAAATTTTGAGACCAATATTCTCATTGTTAATGTTAAGGAAATCTTACAGAATATCATCAACATACACATACAATACTAAATATTATGCACACGAAACATAGATAAAAACATTCAATTGGGCTTACATTGGGCTTTCGTTAAGGTGCTTGTAGCTGATGGGATTTATTTTATTTTATTTTTATTTTTTTTAGGGGGAGGGGAGGGTGTAGTCTAATAAATGGTGTGTATGCTGAAGTAGGGAGACTGGGGACTATACGCCATACTAATTTCAAATCCTACTCATTATTGCAAGTAGATATTAAATTTCTTCATAATACTGCATTCTGTTTTCGATAAAATGATTCATTAAAACATTTACATTTACGAATATTATTTATACCGATTTTGTTTATTATTTTGTAGTAACCAATTAGCGTTGCAGATTCCCACCAAAGTCTAGTACAGTGAAAACGAGGTATACCCTGGGAACAAAGTTGATTCGTCCCTGGTTTGCAGCCCAAAATGCCCCAGTACCGACGTTTAGATATTTTTGCGAGAAGTCACTTGTCGCGTATCGTCATTCAGAAAATCAAAACAACTCTCCATTTTTGGTCAGCAAAAATAATACAGCACTCTCTATTGACGTTATCAATTGTTCGTTGATTTTTAGTTTATAAAAAATATAGTGACAATCTGACTATAGATGGTGTCACAGTGTTTACATAAATTATTTGTATTAATTCTTATTGGACATTTTAGATAGAGTATCCTTTACACAACTCAAACTGGATCTTTGTTCTCCTTTTTTAAATGACACCATATTTACTAGAATTTAGCCCCTCAAAACAATTGCATGATAACCCAATGCTGTACCAGATCTTTAATCCTGATGAATCCTTCAATCCCCACACAGACACTACCGGTACTGTCATGAATCTGTGATAATTAAATGATATTATGATTAATGTATTATACTGCACCATAGAGCTATATACACTCCAATTCTTCCAAACAAAACTGTTGTTATTCAAGGTCTGGGTATTGTTTATTGTGAGTTTCCACTGGGTCTGGGTAGCTGCCATGGTGGCAGTGGCGTAGCTAGCGCGGCAGGGGGGCGGCCGCCCCCCCTGGCTCCAGTTCCAGAATAAGTGGGCCCCCCCTATCACATGCGAATTTTTTTCACATGCTTATGGGACTGACTGACGGGCCCACCAGCAGGCAGGACTATACAGGCAGGGTCGGATTTAGACCTTGAGGGGCCCGGGGCACTTCAGGTTCGGGGGCCCCTCGACATAGAAATTAAATTACATGACAAATACAAAATGAACTAAAATGAATGATAAACCGCATTTCTTCGAAAAAAATATAAAACTAATTTTATAATTATTACTTTTTTTTTTTTTTTATAAAGGAAGTCCTTAGTCTGGGGGCCCTCTGGCAGGGGGGGGCCCGGGGCAATTGCCCCCTTTGCCCCCTTATAAATCCGGCCCTGTATACAGGGCCGCTTTTACATAAGGGCAAAAGGGTATTGCCCACGGCCCCAGGTAAAGAGGGGGCCCTAAAAATCTGTTGATTGGTGGGCCCCCTGGGATCCGATTCGCCCCCCCCCTGGCGAACATAGCCAGCTACGCCACTGCATGGTGGAACCTCAAATATAATTTTAAGCCCGTGTTTGGCTCAAGAGACCCCAAAAGTAGAATTTAAAAAGCGAACGAATTTTGAACAGCTAATTTTTGTTGTTGTTGTTTTTTTTTTGTTTTTTTCGGATGTTGAAAACTGTATAAAAACGATATTTAAAACGCGCTTGATTCTGATTGACAGCTGTACTGACCATTTGGAAGACTGCACACGCCCTCTTGCAAGCTGATGATTAAAACGATGACCCATCATTTTATTAATTTGTATTTTTAATTTACTGTCACTAATTGTGGACAGATTTTTTCGTTCAATGTCTCAAATGAAAATGTATAACTTCCTTAACCCCAGACGAAATAGCAATTCAATATTTAAATCATTTGTTTTACCGTCAAATCGGCCCAAAGACGGGCGATGTGTCTTTAATTAAGCTTCGTGCAGGGATCTATGCATACATTATATACGATACCTGTGTGTATAAATCTATTACAGGAACGACCTCGGTCCAGTGGTATATTTAGGCTGAAATGTTACAAGATTGTTCAATCTTCTCGGTCATGTAGTCCATACTTGCATATTTTTCTCTAAAATGAACATTACCCGCAGATATAGTGACTGATCTTAAAGACCCTATACACTATTGGTATTCCAGAAAAAAACATAAATAAATGATCACAGTTACTTGATGTAAAGTTGATGATGGTATCAAACATCCCTTAAATAAATTATGTCTGATGGTTCTCCCATTTTAGTGCAATTAATCACATTATTTCGCAAATAAATTGTTGTCATCTGGAGACGTAAATTCCACGTGGAATGAATACGACAAATCTGAATGCATGTTCAGTGTTATCTCATTAACGACACAATGAAATAAGCTGAAACTTTAACAGGTTGGTTTCTATACATATCTCTTGATTCTAAAGTAGGCATGTATTAACGACACAATGAAATAAGCTGCAACTTTAACAGGTTGGTTTCTATACATATCTCTTGATTCTAAAGTATGCATGTATTAACGACACAATGAAATAAGCTGCAACTTTAACAGGTTGGTTTCTATACATATCTCTTGATTCTAAAGTATGCATGTATTAACGACACAATGAAATAAGCTACAACATTCACAGGTTGGTTTCTATACATATCTCTTGATTCTAAAGTAGGCATGTATTAACGACACAATGAAATAAGCTGCAACTTTAACAGGTTGGTTTCTATACATATCTCTTGATTCTAAAGTAGGCATGTATTAACGACACAATGAAATAAGCTGCAACTTTAACAGGTTGGTTTCTATACATATCTCTTGATTCTAAAGTATGCATGTATTAACGACACAATGAAATAAGCTGAAACTTTAACAGGTTGGTTTCTATACATATCTCTGGATTCTAAAGTAGGCATGTATTAACGACACAATGAAATAAGCTGAAACTTTAACAGGTTGGTTTCTATACATATCTCTGGATTCTAAAGTATGCATGTATTAACGACACAATGAAATAAGCGACAACATTCACAGTTTGGTTTCTATACATATCTCTTGATTCTAAAGTATGCATGTATTAACGACACAATGAAATAAGCTGCAACTTTAACAGGTTGGTTTCTATACATATCTCTTGATTCTAAAGTATGCATGTGTTCATACGCATTTTAACAAAAGCCTATACTGCTTTAAGTTTGAATGCAGGTAGTCAACATTTTAAATGGTCTTTTATTTTACGAGGTTCTTCCTTCTTATTCTTCTCGATCCATGATATGCAGATCAGCGATGTCCTGATGTCTGCAATTGTTTGTATCGGCATGGTTATAGCCTCGTCATTTGCACGGATGGTTGGAACCAGTCCACTATCGATGACATCATGAACACAACGCGTAACCTGTAAGTACAGGGGTCTGACTGAGCAGGGATAGAAATGACACTAATTAAACTAAATTAGATGTATGAAGCACTGTATACTCGGTGCTTTCTGAGGATCTGCCGAAAAAAAACTCTCCACAGGCGACTCAGAAGTCAGGCGGGATTCGAACCCACGACTTCAATGCTTATCCGAAACGAATCCCGAGTCGCCTTTGTAGTTTTGTCTCGTCTCGAGTAAACAGTGCTTTATACATACGTGTTTGGAAGAGCAAAAATCGAATTAATTGTTTAAAACCCGACACAAGAATTACATCAATTGTGGGGTGCCATGGTCGAGCGGTTTAGTGCATCAGATTTGTGTTCTGATGGCTGAGTCGTCAGAGTGTGTGGGTTCGAAGCCTTGCTGCGACCATGGTGCTTGTGTCCTTGAGCAAGACACTTTACCATAATTGCTGCGAGGGCCGAATTGAACCCAGCCACTGGGGATGTACAAGCCAATGCATGCTTAGTGCCGGTCCCAAGCCCGGATAAATGGGAGGGTTGCGTCAGGAAGGGCATCAGGCGTAAAACCTATGCCAAATCAAATATGCGGATCATGATCCGCTGTGGCGACCCCTAACGGGAGCAGCCGAAAGAGGACAACAACATGAATTACATCAATTAATATTAACAATATTTAATACATTAAAAAAGTATTAATAATAATAATCATGGTGAGTTTTGAACGTAATTCATGTCTCTTCTCGGTCGAATTTAAAGCGGTTTTCTTTCTATTTTGACACCTTTTTATCTGCAGTGTGTTATCGGGTGGAAATATCACCATTCTGCCAACTGGTCTTTTTAAAGACTTTTCGTTCTTACAATCATTGTAAGTGTTAACGTTCATTCTTCTTTAATTTGAAGATGGGAACGTATTGTTTGACAAAAATGGGCATCTTAAAGACAGTAGTCCAGGCTGCAAAATTTGTGCTAAAAAAGATTTTATGATCTAACTTGGTAAATCGTTTTATATATAATGCTATATTTGGGGATTTTGAACCACAAAATAATATTACTTATGTTTTGTTAATATGTAGAGCCAAGGCCGCCATCTTGAACTTTAAAGGGCCATCCATTATGACTTTGTTTGTTTGTCATTTAATTTGCTAACGAACTCATACAACAATTTCAGAGAATAAAAGTCTACGTTAGGTTTGAAGAAGACTGTTTTATATCATTCTTTTGTATCATTCCCAGCATCGTGATGTCATTCCTTAGGGCAACTTGCTGTCATTCCTTAGGGCAACTTGCTATCATTCCTTAGGGCAACTTGCTGTCATTCCTTAGGGCAACTTGCTGTCATTCCTTAGGGCAACTTGCTATCATTCCTTAGGGCAACTTGCTGTCATTCCTTAGGGCAACTTGTTGTCATTCCTTTGGGCAACTTGCTGTCATTCCTTAGGGCAACTTGCTGTCATTCCTTAGGGCAACTTTCTGTCATTCCTTAGGGCAACTTGCTGTCATTCCTTAGGGCAACAAGTTAGGATACCATTCGTTTGATTGACAGCTTTGGCTGCAAGTTTGGATTTCAAATTAGGACATATTTTGCCCGATTGTTTGACTTTCTAACCACATAAAAGCACTGTTGTTTTACATTTAATGCTACGTTATTTAGGGTCTTGAAGCCTCAAAATAATACTACTAATGTTTGTCCGTGAGAACATTGATGGATATATACCGATGTAGGCCTATATCTGCTTTAACACGATGTTTTTAACCCTACTTCGTGATTTTATTTTCTATATATGCCTAATGAGATGCAGACGGAAACATTTTTCATAGTTTTTGACCGATCACTAATTTGTCACCAAGTATGCTTTCAGTAAAATTTAATAACATTGGTGAAAATAGCCATAGGAGTTAATGATCTTTTTTAAACCTCACTTTGATTTCCCATCTTAGATTACTGCACAACAACAATATCATTGCAATTGCTCCAGAAACATTTGATGGTCTACAAAATCTCAACACATTGTAAGTATTCATGTCACAAATTTCATAGTTTTTGACCGATCACTAATATTTCACCAAGTATACTTTTAGGAAAATAAACATATTAACTGGCTTTAATGATCTTTGTTTTAACCCAATACTTTGTTTTCCCATCTCAGATCGCTGGAAAACAACAAAATCAATAAATTGCTCCAGGAACATTTGATGGTCTACAAAATCTCTATTATTTGAAAGTATTCATGTCATAAATCTCAATCATGCAGCATCTGGTTTCAGGCAAATCTGAGAACACTGATGAATATATACCGATGTAGGCCTACCGGTACATCTGCTTCAACACGATGTTTTAAACTCTCCTTCGTGTTTTTATTTTTATATATTCCTAATGAGCTGCAGGCGGAAATATTTTTGACAGTTTTTGACCGATCACTAATTTTTCACCAAGTATGCTTTCAGGAAACTCTAATAACATTGGCGAAAATAACCATATTAATGGGAGTTAATGATTTTTTAAAACCTCACTTTGATTTCCCATCTTACAACAACAAAATCAGTGCAATTGCTCCAGGAACATTTGATGGTCTACAAAATCTGAACACATTATAAGTATTCATGTCACAAATTTGAATCATGCAGCATCGAGCCAACGACTACTCCTGACAGAAATGTATATCTCATTACAAACAAATTAGATGAAGTGCGTAGTTCATGTTTGCCGATCGAAATATATGTGTGCATTTTTAACTATTTTCTACGTGCGATACAATGTAATCATCAACATTTGTACATATGATCTTTTAATGTAGGTTTTATATCTGATTTTAATAAAATACACACATGTCCAATACTATAACACTTGTTAATGGAGGGTGGTATTCCACCCAACCCTTTTTATTTATATTGATGCAGTCAAGTGATGTATATCGAGATTCATTTTGTTATTTTAAATTTCTAAAATATGTGAACCTCTTTCAATGGGAACTTCTTTCAATCAAGCTTTACTAAATTTTTACTTAATTTACCCCTGACGACGAAACAAAATTAAAGGAAATCGGTACCGGTAATGTTGAATTGAACTCGAGAATCCAAAATGCCAAAGCCAAGTTTGCCGAATTTAAGCGCCTCCTAACAAACTACAACCTCAGGCTTAGCACTAGGATGGCCTACTACAACGTCTTCATACGATCTAGACTGACATACGCCTCGCAAACATGGCATTTGACATTGGCTCAATTCAACAAAATAGACGCGGCACACCGGAAAATGCTGAGGTAGATGATTAAGGGCGGAGAGTTAAGGCAGGACAAGGATGAGGATGATGAGGATAGTTATACGATGAAAATTGGGACTTTAAGACTTCTTGAAATCTGCAAATGCAATAATATTTCAGATTTCATTAAGAAACAGCAGCTCAAATATGCGGCTCATATAGTAAGGCAGCCAAATTCTAGTCAGACGAAGCAGTTATTATTCAATGATGACCGAAATCGGAAGACGGGGCATTTGGTACCAAATTTACTTAATACTGCGGTTGCTAACACAAGCTATTCAGACATTGAACACTTTGCTAGGGTGTCAAGAAAACGAAAATTTTAGATGGTTATGAAAATTTTAGTTATCAGCAAATTTATTTGCCCATAGATAACCATCGCAAATTTATCTTAAAGATGAATATGATGAAGAAACCAATGTATGTATGTATGTGAGTACGAAGTTCGTGTTTCGTACCGATGGAAATATTTGTATGCATTTTCACTTTTTTCTCTTTAACGAAACAAAGTAATGGGCTACATTTATTTCACTGACGCTGTTAGATATTTCACCAAGTATGCTTTCAGGAAAATCTAACAACATTGGCGAAAATAACCATATTAACGGGATTTAATGATCTTTGTTTTACCCCTCATTTATTTTCCCATCTTAGACGGCTGTCCAACAACAGCATCAGTGAAATTGCTCCAGGAACATTTGAAATCTTCAAAATCTCTATTATTAAAATCTATCTATAAACCTATCTATAAATCTATCTATAAATCTATCTATAAATCTATAAATGTATCTATCTAATCTATCTATTAAAATCTATATTATAGTATTCATGTCATAAATCTCAATCATGCAGCATCTGGTTTCAGGCAAAGCTGAGAACACTGATGGATATATACCGATGTAGGCCTACCGGTACATCTGCTTCAACACGATGTTTTAAACTCTCCTACGTGTTTTTATTTTTATATATTCCTAATGAGCTGCAGGCGGAAATATTTTTGACAGTTTTTGACCGATCACTAATTTTTCACCAAGTATGCTTTCAGGAAAATCTAATAACATTGGCGAAAATAACCATATTAATGGAAGTTAATGATTTTTTAAAACCTCACTTTGATTTCCCATCTTACAACAACAAAATCATTGCAATTGCTCCAGGAACATTTGATGGTCTACAAAATCTCAACACATTATAAGTATTCAAGTCACAAATTTCAATCATGCAGCATCGAGCCACAGATTACTCCTGACTGAAGTGTATATCTCATTGCAAACAAATTAGATGAAGTGCGTAGTTCATGTTTGCCTATCGAAATAGGCCTATATGTATGCATTTTTTACAATTTTCTACGTGCGATACAATGTATTCATCAACATTTGTACATTATGATCTTTTAATGTAGGGTTTATATCTGATTTTAACAAAATACATACATGTCCAATACTATAACACTTGTTAATGGAGGGTGGTATTCCACCCAACCCTTTTTATTTATATTGATGCAGTCAAGTGATGTATATCGAGATTCATTTTGTTATTTTAAATTTCTAAAATATGTGAACCTCAGGCAGGATAATTCTTGTTATGTGTTTCAATACAATGTATTTAACCCTATACTTAATTTTCCCATCATAGATGTCTGGACAACAACAATATTAGTATACTTTCACCCATAACATTTGATTGTCTACAAAAATGTACTTACTTGTCATCAATTTCAATCAAACAGGAACCTACTATACTTTTTTTAAAACTTAATTTACACCTGACAACAAAACAAAATTAGAGGGAGTACGAAGTTCGTGTTTCGTGCCAATCGAAATATTTGTATTCCTTACTTTTTTTGATCATAAGACAAACAAAACCTTCAATACATTTATGATTACTAAGATTATATTGCAGAACATGTTAGCAAAATAATGTTGTAAAATGGTATCGCATAAAACGTAGGCTACTTTCAAGGTATCCCCCAACAATGAAAATATTTTTAATGTTACCAAATTAAACAACTACAACATTATCCACAATGATTTTACCATAAATATATTACGCAATTCTTTTTCAAAAATGAGCCTATATCTGCTTTACCTTGTAATTTTATTTTCTATATAGGCTTAATGAGCTGCAGGCGGAGTATGAGTATACATTGTGAAAAATCTAAGAATATTGGTGAAAATAACCATATTAACGGGATTTATAATAATAATGTAATAATAATGTGTGGACTTATATAGCGCACAATTGCTGCCATTACAACGCATATAGGGCTAATCAACCAACTCTGCCCTCACAGGTACCCATTTAACCCCTGGGTGGAGAGAAGCAATTATGGTTAAGTGCCTTGCTCAAGGACACAAGTGTCACGGCCGGGATTCGAACCCACATTCTGCTGCTAACACCAGAACTTGAGTTCGGTAAGCTAGACCGCTCGGCCACGACACTCCAGTGATTAATGATCTTAGTTTTAACCCTACTTTGTTTTCCCATCTTAGATCGCTGAGCAGCAACAAAATCAGTGAAATTGCTCCAGGAACATTTGATGATCTACAAAATCTCAGAATCTTGTAAGTATTCATGTCATGAATTTCAATCACGCAGCATCCAGCCACCGGTTTCACTCGATTGAAGTTACGTTTCACTGCAAACAAATTAGATAAAATGTTTGTCGATCAAATATATGTTTACTTTTTTAACTATTTGGAGAAACACTTGTAAATGGAGGGTAGCATTCCACTGAACCGTATTCTGTATATCGATGCACTCAAGTGTTGTCTATCGAGATTAATTTGTTATTGAAATTTTATAAAATAATTATACGAATCTCAGGCAGTGTTGCAATGTGTTTTAACCCCACTTGGTTTTCCCATCATATGTTTTGACAAGAACAATATTAGTATACTTGCACCCAGAACATTTGATGGTCTACAAAAGTGTACTTACTTGTCATCAATTTCAATCAAGCAGGAACCTGCCATACATTAATGTTAACTTAAGTTACCCCTGAAGACGAAACAAAATTAGAGGGAGTACAAAGTTCGTGTTTCGTGCCAATCGAAATATTTGTATTCCTTACTTTTTTTGATCATAAGACAAACAAAACCTTCAATACATTTATGATTACTAAGATTATATTGCAGAACATGTTAGCAAAATAATGTTGTAAAATGGTATCGCATAAAACGTAGGCTACTTTCAAGGTATCCCCCAACAATGAAAATATTTTTAATGTTACCAAATTAAACAACTACAACATTATCCACAATGATTTTACCATAAATATATTACGCAATTCTTTTTCAAAAATGAGCCTATATCTGCTTTACCTTGTAATTTTATTTTCTATATAGGCTTAATGAGCTGCAGGCGGAGTATGAGTATACATTGTGAAAAATCTAAGAATATTGGTGAAAATAACCATATTAACGGGATTTATAATAATAATGTAATAATAATGTGTGGACTTATGTAGCGCACAATTGCTGCCATTACAACGCATATAGGGCTAATCAACCAACTCTGCCCTCACAGGTACCCATTTAACCCCTGGGTGGAGAGAAGCAATTATGGTTAAGTGCCTTGCTCAAGGATACAAGTGTCACGGCCGGGATTCGAACCCACATTCTGCTGCTAACACCAGAACTTGAGTCCGGTAAGCTAGACCGCTCGGCCACGACACTCCAGTGATTAATGATCTTAGTTTTAACCCTACTTTGTTTTCCCATCTTAGATCGCTGAGCAGCAACAAAATCCGTGAAATTGCTCCAGGAACATTTGATGATCTACAAAATCTCAGAATCTTGTAAGTATTCATGTCATGAATTTCAATCACGCAGCATCCAGCCATCGGTTTCACTCGATTGAAGTTACGTTTCACTGCAAACAAATTAGATAAAATGTTTGTCGATCAAATATATGTTTACTTTTTTAACTATTTGGAGAAACACTTGTAAATGGAGGGTAGCATTCCACTGAACCGTATTCTGTATATCGATGCACTCAAGTGTTGTCTATCGAGATTAATTTGTTATTGAAATTTTATAAAATAATTATACGAATCTCATCATATGTTTTGACAAGAACAATATTAGTATACTTGCACCCAGAACATTTGATGGTCTACAAAAGTGTACTTACTTGTCATCAATTTCAATCAAGCAGGAACCTGCCATACATTAATGTTAACTTAAGTTACCCCTGAAGACGAAACAAAATTAGAGGGAGTACAAAGTTCGTGTTTCGTGCCAATCGAAATATTTGTATGCATTTTCACTTTTGTTATCTTTAACGAAACAAAGTAATTGGCAACATTTTCACAGGTCAGTTCTTTAGTGTATATCTTCAATCATAAAAGTTAAACAAACTCATAATAAATTGTCTTTAATGAGGAAATTTGTATTGTTCGTGTTTCGTGCTGATCGTAACAGGCTATTTGTATGTATTATATGACTTTTTGATCTTTAACGAAACAAGTAATTAGCTACATTTTTCATTTGTTTAATGTATATCTTCAATCATAAAGTTAAACTTACTCATAATAAATTGTCTCTAATGAGGAAATTTGCATTGTTCGTTTTAAGTTAATTTACAAATCGTCACACTATATCACACTTATTCATTGGATGGCTATAGGGCAACGGACTGATATTTGTATGGTTTATATTTCGATGCACTCAACTGCTGTCAATCAAGAATCATTTGTAAATTAAATTTTCTAAAATGACTGAACCTCAAGCAGGTAAATTGTTCAACTTGTTTGATACCATGACAACGTTTCATAAAGTATGATTTCAGGAAAATCTGTAGGCCTATATCTGCTTTAACATAATTTTGTTAACCCTACTTGGTGATTTTCTGTATAGGCCTAATGAGCTGCAGGCGGAAATATTATTCATAGTTTTTGGCCGATCACTAACATTTCACTAAGAACATTGGTGAAAATAACCATATTAACAGGATTTAATGATCTTTGTTTCAACCCTACTTTATTTTGCCATCTTAGATCGCTGGAAAACAACAAAATCAGTGAAATTGCTCGAAGAGCATTTGATGGTCTACAAAATCTCAACACCTTGTAAGTATTCATGTCATGAATTTCAATCACACAGCATCGAGCCACCGATTTCTCTTGACTGAAGTTACGTATCACTGCAAACAAAAATTACATGAAGTTAAGCTTGGGCGATATCGATTTTTCCATCACGATATATCGGTAAACATATATCGCGATTTTCGATAGTATCGCTTGATTATTTTATTTCATTCATGCATGATTGCTTTAGAGCCGATAACCACGGGTATGTACGCCTCTACAAGCGTCACAATAAATCGTAAATTCGTTTGCACAGCGTGTATGTACTTATGAAGTAGTTTGCTTTTGTTAATTTCTCACTTCTAAAAGCTGAAAAGACCGTCCTAATTTTGTTTCCATGGAATTTCTGACTTGATTCACAATGGCGATTTTATTTAATAACGATATTTTTTTTAGTCGCGATTTGCCGATATCTCGATAACTAAAAAAGGTTCTCGATATCGTAATCGAATAAAAAAGGTATCGCGATATTCGATATTATCGTGTTATCGCCCAAGCTTAGATGAAGTGCTTAGTTCATGTTTGCTGATCGAAATATTTGTTTGCATTTTCACTTTTTTCTCGTTAACGAAACAAAGTATTGGAGCACATTTGTTCACAATCTGTTGTTTAATGTATATCTTCAATCATAAAGTTAAACACACTCATATAATAAATTGTCTCGGGGAAATTTGTATTGTTCGTTTTAAACTTATTTACAAATGGTCACACTAGATCACATGTATTCATTGGAGGGCTGTAGGACAACGAACTGATACTTTTTATTTTTGATGCACTCATCTGTTGTCTATATATCGAGATTCATTTGTATTTTTTTCTAAAATGCTTGAACCTTAGGCAGGAAAATTGTTCAATTCGTTTATAGATACCATGACTATTTGACTACATCACACTTATTCATTGGAGGACTATAGGACAACGAACTGATAAGTTTATGTTTTATATCGAGATTCATTTGTAATTTTTTTCTAAAGTACATGAACCTTAGGCAGGAAAATTTTTCAATTCGTTTATAGATACCATGACAACGTTTCATCAAGTATAATTTCAGGAAAATCTGAGATCATTGATGGATATATACCGATGTATCTGCTTTAACACGATGTTTTTAACTCTATATAGCCCAATGAGCTGCAGGCGGAAATATTTTTAATTTTATTTTTTATAAGTGAATCTCGGTCATGATAAATGTTAAGATTGTCCATTACAATGTTTCACAAAGTATGCTTTCAGGAAAACTTAAGAACATTGATATATACCGATGTATGCTTTACTTCGTATGTCTAATCTTAGATGCCTGGACAACTCCAGCAGGGTGGATATGTGCGCGCTACAAATCTTTATTATTATTATTATTACAATAACATTAAGACTGCATCAAGAACATTGATGTCTACAAAATATCACTTACTTCATTGTCATAAATTGCAAGCAGGACAAGCAGTAACCCGCCATAATTTATTTTTGACTGAATTTTACCTATTTTACAAACTTAGAAGGAGTACGAAGGTGTTTTCAGATCGAAATATTTGTATGCATTTGCACTATTTTATTTCGCTATTTTAGAAACAAAGTAATGAGCTACTTTGTTTTCCTATCTAAGATTACTGCAGAACAACAATATAAGTAAAGTTATCTAGCACTCTATTATCACGGGACAATAATCTCATACCACTGAATCCGTTCAAAAACGGGCTTGTAAAACTATTTTAGGCAATAAATACACCTCATCTGACTAATCTGTTATGCCACTCGGGCTTGACACCCTTGCCGGTAGGAGGGAAGCTCATTGTCGCAGCTTCGCCGATGGGTTTGCTGACAACCCCCGTACAAAACCTCTCCTCTCCATACTAGGCTTGAGTGTCATGGTAGAAACCTACGTAATTGTCACAACATTTCCGTTTTTCCTAACAGAACTAGTCGATTTAAAAATAGCCCTACTTAGTGATTTTATTTTTCTAAAATATGTGAACCTCAGTCAGGATAATTGTTGTTTTAATACAATGTTTTCAACCCTACTTCGTTTTCCCATCATAGATGTCTGAACAACAATATTAGTATACTTTCACTCAGAACATTTGATGTTCTACAAAAGCATACTTACTTGTCATCAATTTCAATCATGATACCATGACAACAGGGACGTGCACAGGGTTGTAGAGGGGCAGGGGCTCAGAGTCTGAAAAGGGCAGTGTAATTCGATGCGAGCGCGCGTAGCGCGCGAGCTAAAAAAAATTTGGGCGTTTATTTATTAATAAAAACGCATAATATGGTTTTTAACATTACAATCAGATCAGATTATGTTGATGACTGGTTTTCATTTACAATCTGATCTGGTGGTGAGTGAGCCACGGGATGTCAATTTCGTGTTTCAGTGACAGCGTGTGCCTGCCTATCAAAGACGTATAGGCGCGCGCGGCTATGCGTGAAATCTAGTTTCGCGGAGGGGCACATGCAGGCCCGTGCACAGGAATAGTAAGGGGCATCTCTGCTGACCTAATATTTATTCTAATTTTATTCTATCCTGACATCTTTCAACTAGGCAGGGCAGTCTGTGCGCAACAGGAACTTAATAATTCATTCAAAAAAAAAAAAAAAAAAAACCTTGGGCTAAAAAGGGCACTTTTTATACTAGGCAAAAAGGGCAGGGGCTCAAGCACCCTTTGGGACCTATGTATGCACGTGCCTGCATGACAACGTTTCATAACGTATGATTTCAGGAAAACCTGAGATCATTGATGGATATATACCGATGTAGGCCTATAACTGCTTTAACATAATTTTTTAACCCTACTTGGTGATTTTATTTTCTATATTGGCCTTTGAGCTACAGGCAAAAACATTTTTCATAGCTTTTGACCGATCACTAATATTTCACCAAGTATGCTTTCAGGAAAATCTAAGAACATTGGTGAAAATAACCATATTAACAAGATTTAATGATCTTTGTTTCAACCCTACTTTATTTTCCCATCTTAGATCGCTGGAAAACAATAAAATCAGTGAAATTGCTCCAGGAGCATTTGATGGTCTACAAAATATCTATTATTTGTAAGTATTCATGTCATGAATTTCAGTCACACAGCATCGAGCCACCGTTTTCTCTTAAATGAAGTTACGTCTCGTTTAAAAAAAATAGAAGTGCTTGGTTCATGTTTGCTGATCGAAATAATTATATGTATGCATTTTCTACGTACCACACAAGGTAATCATCAGCATTTGTACAGATCATCTTTGTAAAGGGACAATATCATCACGATCAGAGCAGACTTTCAACAGGGCATGGAATCGTTGTCCTAGTTTAAGATGAACACAGCAACTGAAACATTACTGGCTCATTTATGCAGCAGCAATGGTAATAATATGACCTTATCATGTGGATATCATTTTCAGACAATGAATTCATCTAAAACTAGCACTCTGATTCCACGCCCTGTTGATCGTGACGATATTGTCCCTTTAATGTATCTGATTTTAACCAAAAATCCTACTTATTTAAATGGTTATATGTAATGAGAACATTTTCAGAAAAAAAGAATTAAAAGAAAGTAAAACAAAACAAAACACAAAAAACAAAAAACAAAAAACAAAAAAAATCAGAAACAGTTTCGTACTTTAACACTTGTAAATGGAGAGTAGCATTCCACCGAACCGTATTTTGTATATCGATGCATTCAAGTGTTTGCCGATCATATAATTTATGCATTTTCACTATTTTCTACGTAACATAATCATCAACATTTGTACAGATCATATTAAATTTTTAAATGTATATCTGGTCTTAACCAAATATCATACTTATTTAAATGTTTATATGTAATGAGAATATTTGAAATATGTAATGAGAAAAATATTAACATGTCCAATACTATAATACTTGTTAATGGAGGATGGTATTCCACCCAATCGTTTTTGTTTATATCGATGCACTCAAGTGATGCCTATCGAGGTTCATTTGTTAAATTTCTAAACTATGTGAACTTCAGGAAGGATAATTCTTGTTATGTGTTTCAATACAATGTTTTTTTTAACCCTTTCTGGACACAAACAATATTAGTATAGACCTACTTTCACCCATAACATTTGATGGTCTACAAAAGCGTACTTACTTGTCATCAATTTCAATTAAGCAGGAACCTGCTATACATCAATTTTTACTTAATTTACGACATTAGAGGGTGTATGAAGTGTTTCGTGTCGATCGAAATATTTGAAGGCATTTTTACTTTTTTCTCTTCAACGAAACAAAGTAACGGGGCACATTTTTTCACGATCCGTTGTTTAATGTATATCTTCAATCATCAAGTTAAACATACTCATATAATAAATTTGTATATAGGAAATTTGTATTGTTCGTTTTAAACTTATTTACAAATTGTCACACTATATCACACTTATTCATTGGAGGGCTATAGGACAACGAACTGATACGTTTATGTTTTATATTTCGATGCACTCAACTGTTGTCCATCGAGATTCATTTGTAATTTTTTTCTAAAATACGTGAACCTTAGGCAGGAAAATTGTTAAATTCGTTTATAGATACCATGACAACGTTTCATAAAGTATGATTTCAGGAAAATCTGAGATCATTGATGGATATATACCGATGTAGGCCTATATCTGCTTTAACACGATGGTTTTAACTCTACATAGGCCCAATGAGCTGCAGGCGGAAATATTTTTCATAGATTTTGACCGATCACTAATATTTCAAGGAAAATCTAAGCCATTGGTGATATTAACGGGGTTTAATGATCTTTCTTTCAACCCTACTTTGTTTTTCCATCTTAGATCGCTGGGAATATTTGTTGTGTTGCAAGAAAAACGGTTGGCTACTCATCAGTAGTCAGGATGGACTAATATATTTATTTATTTTTTATTTATTTATGGGCCATCACAAAGTGTGGGTGACATTTGATATACTGTCCCCCACTCTAAAAAGTGGCGGGACATATAATAATGTTAACTTATTAAATTACCCCTGACGACGAAACAAAATTAAATTAGAAGTTCATGTTTCACTGATCGAAATATTTGTATGCATTTTCACTTTTTTATCTTCAACAAAACAAAGTAATGAGCTACATTTTTCATGGATCCTTTCTTTATTGTATAGGCCTATCTTCATGAATCTAAACATATTCATAATTATAATAAATTGTCTCTAAAGTTGAAATTTTATATTGTTCGTTTTAAACTTATTTACTAACCGTTTCACTATATCACACTTACTCATTGGATGGCTATAGGACAACGAACTGTTATTTGTATATTTTATATTTCGATGTACTCAACTGTTGTCTATCGACATTCTTTTGATACCATGACAACGTTTCACAAAAATATGATTTCAGGCAAATCTGAGAACATTGATGGATAATCAATGTAGGCCTATAACTGCTTTAACACCTTGTTTTAACGCTACGTGATTTTATTTTCTATATAGGCTTAATGAGCTGCAGGCCGAAAACGAATCATAGTTTTGACTGATCAGTAATATTTTACCAAGTATGTTTTCAGGAAAATATAAGAACATTTGTGAAAAAAACATATTAGCGGGATTTAATGATTTTTTTTTAACCCTGCATTGTTTTCCCATCTTAGATCGCTGTCCAACAACAACATCAGTGATATTGTTCAAGGAACATTTAATGGTCTACAAAATCTCAGAAAATTGTAAGTATTAGCTATGAATTTCAATCACTCGCATCGAGACACCGATTTCTCTTGATTGAATTTACGTCTCACCGGAAACAAATTAAATGAAGTACATGCGTAGTTTACCGATGGAAATATATGTATGCATGTTTAACTATTTTCTACGTACGACACAACGTAATTATCAACATTTGTGCAGATCATATGTTAATGTATATCGTGTCCAATACACTTGTTAATGGAGGGTGGTATTCCACCGAACCATTTGTTTATATCGATGCACTCAAGTGATGTATATCGAGAATCATTTCTTATTTTAAATTTCTAAAATATGTGAACCTTAAGCAGGATAATTGTTGTTATTTGTTTCAATACAATGTTTTAACCCTACTTCGTTTTCCCATGTTAGATGTTTGGACAACAACTGTGTTAGTATACTTTCACCATGAATGTTTTGATGGTCTACAAAAGCGTACTTACTTGTCATCAATTTCAATTAAGCAGGAACCTACCATACATCAATTTTTACTTAATTTACATCTGAGGGAGTACGAAGTTCGTGTTTCGTGCCGATCGAAATATTTGTATGCATTTTCCCTTTTTTCCGGAAGCGGCGGCCTTATCACCCTCTTCTCTCGGCCGTCTGCCTCGGCGCGGTCCACCGGGCCCGCCCGCTCAGGGAAGGCTTCTCGGACTCTCCGAAGACGCCGGCGGGGAGCACGTGCCCCCGCCCCGTTTTCCAGGCTTTCGGAGTCCCACTCGTACCAGACGAAGTAATGACTTACATTTTCCACGTATCCGTTGGCTAAACATACTCATAATAATATATGTCTCTAATGAGTAAATTTTGTATTGTTCGTTTTAAATTATTCATTAAATTATTCACTTATTCATTGAGGGCTATAGGACAACGAACTGTTATTTTATGTTTATATTTCGCGAATCATTTGTAAATTAAATTTTCTATTATGCGTGACCCACAGATAAGTCAATTGTTCAACTTGTTCAACAATGTTTCATAAATTTGTATTTTGGATGTTCCCTGAATTTGTGACTTCCTCCGTAATAGACACCAATGTGTCTGTTATAATAATGTTCTCTATGATTATGTTAGTCTTCAAGGGAGGATACCTCAAGGTGCTAAGTTTGGTCCAATAGGTTTCAAATACTTATCAATGATGCGGCTCAAGATTCGTAATCAAAATACTAGATGTCATGTTGATGACCTGACATTTGCAGATAACTGCAAGATTAACAGTCATGGTCACATGCAGGACGATCTAGATAATTTCAAGGTGTAGTCTGATGATAATCATGTGTAGTTAAATCCCTCCAAGTGCCTGGCCCTCCAAGTGTGTTTTAATAAATCTCATCATCAAATCTGTAATTTAACAATTTGGTGATGAACCTATTTCTTTTGTTCCAGAGGCCAAAGTTCTGGGTCTTTGGATTCAAAACAAGCTCTGGTGGGACACACAGATTAACAGTATGGTTAAAAAAGCCATCATGAACCATTTTATGTTGCGTACACTTAAACGCTTTGGATTTAGCCGTGAGGAGTTAAGAATTTATTTTATTGGGTATGTCAGACCAATCTTAGAATATGGAGATGTTATCGAGCACTCTAGCATCACGGGACAACAATCTTATACCATTGAATCTATTCAAAAACGGGCTTGTAAAACTATTTTAGGCAATAAATACACCTCATCTGACTAATCTGTTATATGTCACTCGGGCTTAACACCCTTGCTGGTAGGAGGGAAGCTCATTGTCGCAGCTTCGCCGATGGGTTTGCTGACAACCCCCGTTCAAAACCTCTCCTCTCACTACTAGGCTTGAGTGTCATGGTAGAAACCTACGTAATTGTCACAACATTTTTACGTTTTTCCTAACAGAACTAGTCGATTTAAAAATAGTCCTACTTGGTGATTTTATTTTTTTTTAATATGTGAACCTCAGTCAGGATAATTGTTGTTTTAATACAATGTTTTCAACCCTACTTCGTTTTCCCATCATAGATATTTTTGCAGCAGCAACGGTAATATGACCTTTTCATGTGGGGTATTATTCTCAGACAATGAGTTCATATAAAACTAGCACTCTGATTCCATGCCCTGTTGATCGTGATGATATTGTCCCTTTAATGTATATTTTGTTGTTATTCGTTTTCCCATCTTCGATGTCTGGACAACAACAATATTAGTATACTTTCACTCAGAACATTTGGTCTACAAAAGCGTATTTACTTGTCATAAATTTTAATCATGATACCATGACAATGTTTCATAAAGTGATTTCCGGAAAATCTGAGAACATTGATGGATATATAGGCCTTATGAGCTGCAGGCGGAAATATTTTTCATATTTTTTGACCGATCACAAATATTTCACCAAGTTTGCTTTCAGGAAATTAAACATATTAACGGGCTTTAATGATCTTTGTTTTAACCTTCTTTGTTTTCCCATCTTAGATCGCTGGAAAACAACAAAATCAGTGAAATTGCTCCAGGAACATTTGATGGTCTACAAAATCTCTATTATTTGTAAGTATTTATGTCATAAATTTCAATCATGCAGCATCTGGTTTCAGGCAAATCTGAGAACACTGATGGATATATACCGATGTAGGCCTAATGAGCTGCAGGCGGAAATATTGTTCATAGCTTTTGACCGATCACTAATTGTTCACCAAGTGTGCTTTCAGGAAACTCTAATAACATTGGTGAAAATAACCATATTATTAATGGGAGTTAATGATCTTTTTTAAACCTCACTTTGATTTCCCATCTTAGATTACTGCACAACAACAAAATCAGTGCAATAGCTCCAGGAACATTTGGTGGTCTACAAAATCTCAACACCTTATAAGTATTTATGTCACAAATTTCAATCATGCAGCATCGAGCCACAGATTACTCCTGACTGAAGTTTATAATCTCATTGCAAACAAATTAGATGAAGTGCGTAATTTCAATACAATGTTTTTAACCCTATACTTAATTTTCCCATCATAGATGTTTGGACAACAACAATATTCGTACACTTTCACCAATAACATTTGATGGTCTACAAAAATGTACTTACTTGTCATCAATTTCAATCAAACAGGAACCTGCTGTACATAATTTGTTTAAAATTAATTTACACCTGACAACAAAACAAAATTAGAGTGAGTACGAAGTTCGTATTTCGTGCCAATCGAAATATTTGTATTCCTTATTTTTTTTTATCATAAGACAAACAAAACCTTCAATACATTTATGATTACTAAGATTATATTGCAGAACATGTTAGCAAAATAATGTTATGAAATGATATCGCATAAAACGTAGGCTACTGTCAAGGTATCCCCCAACAATGAATCTTGTAAGTATTCATGTCATGAATTTCAGGCAGCATCCAGTCACCGATTTCACTCGATTGAAGTTACGTTTCACTGCAAACAAATTAGATAAAATGCGTAGTTCATGTTTGTCGATCAAATATATGTTTGCATTTTTAACTATTTGGAGAAAAACTTGTAAATGGAGGGTAGCATTCCACTGAACCGTATTCTGTATATCGATGCACTCAAGTGTTGTCTATTGAGATTCATTTGTTATTGAAATTTTCTAAAATATTTATATGAATCTCAGGCAGTGTTGCAATGTGTTTTAACCCCACTTGGTTTTCCCATCATATGTTTTGACAAGAACAATAGTATACTTTCACCCAGAACATTTGATGGTCTACAAAAGCGTACTTACTCGTCATCAATTTCAATCAAGCAAGAACCTGCCATACATTAATGTTAACTTAAGTTATCCCTGATGACGAAACAAAATTAGAGGAAGTACGAAGTTCGTGTTTCGTGCCAATCGAAATATTTGTTTGCATTTTCTCTTTAACGAAACAAAGTATTGGAGCACATTTTTTCACAATCTGTTGTTTAATGTATATCTTCAATCATAAAGTTAAACACACTCATATAATAAATTGTCTCGGGGAAATTTGTATTGTTCGTTTTAAACTTATTTACAAATGGTCACACTAGATTACATGTATTCATTGGAGAGCTGTAGGACAATGAACTGATACTTTTTATATTTCGATGCACTCAATTGTTGTCTATATATCGAGATTCATTTGTATTTTTATTTCTAAAATGCAGGAAATTTGTTTATAGATACCACGACTATTTGACTACATCACACTTATTCATTGGAGGGCTATAGGACAACGAACTGATACGTTTATATTTTAGATCGAGATTCATTTGTAATTTTTTTCTAAAATACATGAACCTTAGGCAGGAAAATAGTTCAATTCGTTTATAGATACCATGACAACGTTTCATAAAGTATGATTTCAGGAAAATCTGAGATCATTGATGGATATATACCGATGTAGGCCTATATCTGCTTTAACACGATGTTTTTAACTCTACATAGGCCCAATGAGCTGCAGGCGGAAATATTTTTAATTTAATTTTTTATAAGTGAATCTCGGTCATGATAAATGTTAAGATTGTCTGATACCATTACAATGTTTTACAAAGTATGCTTTCAGGAAAACTTAAGAACATTGATATATACCGATGTATGCTTTACTTCGTATGTCTAATCTTAGATGCCTGGACAACTACAATAACATTCTCCTGAGGACGATCAGAGCATACTGATCGAAACGTCGAGTTGTACCTCCAGTTCTTTTCAGAACTAATTACTACTCAATTGAGCATTTCACATGTTGTCACTGCAATTAGTCTTACTTACAATAGCATTAAGACTGCATCAAGAACATTGATGTCTACAAAATATCACTTACTTCATTGTCATAAATTGCAAGCAGGATCAAGCAGTAACCCGCCATAATTTATTTTTGACTGAATTTTACCTATTTTACAAACTTAGAAGGAGTACGAAGGTGTTTTCAGATAGAAATATTTGAATGCATTTGCACTATTTTATTTCGCTATTTTAGAAACAAAGTAATGAGCTACTTTGTTTTCCTACCTAAGATTGCTGCAGAACAACAATATAAGTAAAATTGCCCAAGTTTTCATGTCAACAATTTCAATCACGCACTAACCATTTTGGATCCCTGACATTCCAAACTAAGATGGTCAGACAAAAGATACAACAAATTAGCCCATTTATATTGCATTGGTGATCCATTCACTAAAGAGTCGGATTTATATTGCATTGGTGATCCATTCACTAAAGAGTCGGATTTATATTGCATTGGTGATCCATTCACTAAAGAGTCGGATTTATATTGCATTGGTGATCCATTCACTAAAGAGTCGGATTTATATTGCATCCACTATCAATACCCAGCAGCCACGGGATCAGTGCTGCTGACTCAGATTAACACTATTCAAAGTTCTTGTCAAAGTAGTGTAGCAAATTATCATCAATGATCATCACACTTACATATCTCATCAAACCTTAATTTATTAAAACGATGGTGCCCACTTTTCAGAAATGTATACAGTATTAAACATTTTAAAGATGTATCTTCCTTGTGGGCTGCGAATAAGTCAAGGTAGTTGATGGAGGTTTCTGAGACCACATGAATTTGAGGGTATTCAAATGTGAGAATATTTCTGAGATCTTTGCCGCTAAAGATGAATTGTACGTCACCTCTATAGTGCCACCATGTTACTGTTAAATTTGATGGTCTACAACTATAACATTTGATGGTCTACAAAAGCGCACTTACTTGTCATCAATTTCAATCAAGCAGGAACCTGCCATACATTAATGTTAACTTAAGTTACCCCTGAAGACGAAACAAAATTCGAGGGAGTACGAAGTTCGTGTTTCGTGCCAAACGAAATAATTGTATGCATTTTCAATGTTTTCGAACTGTTATTTGTAGGTTTTAAATTTCGATACACGCAACTGTTGTCTATCGAGAATCATTTGTAAATTTAATTTTCTAAAATGAGTGACCCTCAGGTAGGACAATTGTTCAACTTGTTTATGGATACAATGACAATGTTTCATAAATTTTGTATTTTGGATGTTTCCTGAATTTGTGACTTCCTCCGTAATAGACACCAATGTGTCCGTTATACTAATGTTCTCTATGATTATGTTAGTTTTCAAGGGAAGTTACCTCAAAGTGCTCAGTTTGGTCCGATACTTATCAATGATGCGGCTCAAGATTGATGACCTCACATTCGCAGAGAACTGCAAGATCATGATAAACAGTCATGGTCACATGCAGGACGATCTAGATAATTTCAAGGTGTGGTCTGATGATAATCATTTGCAGTTAAATCCCTCCAAGTGCCTGGCCCTCCAAGTGTGTTTTAATCAATCTCATCATCAACTCTGTAATTTAACAATTTGGTGATGAAGCTATTTCTTTTGCTCCGGAGGCAAAAGTTCTGGGTCTTTGGATTCAAAACAACCTCTGGTGGGACACACAGATTAACAATATGGTTTAAAAAAAGCCAACATGGACCATTTTATGTTGCGTACACTTAAACGGTTTGGATTTAGTCGTAAGGAGTTAAGAATTTATTTTATTGGGTATGTCAGACCAATCTTAGAACACGGAGATGTTATCTGGCACTCTAGCATCACGGGACAACAATCTCATACCACTGAATCCATTCAAAAACGGGCTTGTAAAACTATTTTAGGCAATAAATACACCTCATCTGACCAATCTGTTATCGGGCTTGACACCCTTGCTGGTAGGAGGGAAGCTCATTGTCGCAGCTTCGCCGATGGGTTTGCTTGACAACCCCCGTACAAAACCTCTCCTCTCACTACTAGGCTTGAGTGTCGTGGTAGAAACCTCCGTAATTGTCACAGCATTTCCGATTTTCCTAATAGAACTAGTCGATTTAAAAATAGCCCTACTTGGTTATTTTATTTTTCTAAAAGATGTGAACCTCAGTCAGGATAATTGTTGTTTTAACACAATGTTTTCAACCCTACTTCGTTTTCCCATCATAGATGTCTGGACAACAACAATATTAGTATACTTTCACCCAGAACATTTGGTCTACAAAAGCGTACTTACTTGTCATAAATTTTAATCATGATACCATGACAACGTTTCATAAAGTATGATTTCAGGAAAATCTGAGAACATTGATGGATATATACCGATGTAGGCATATATCTGTTTTAACATGATGTTTTTAACTCTACTTCGTGATTGTATTTTATATATAGGCCTAATGAGCTGCAGGCGGAAACATTTTTCATAGTTTTTGACCGATCACTAATATATTGAAAGTATGCTTTCAGGAAATTAAACATATTAACGGGTTTTAATGATCTTTGTTTTAACCCTACTTTGTTTTCCCATCTTAGATGGCTGGAAAACAACAAAATCAGTGCAATAGCTCCAGGAACATTTGATGGTCTACAAACTCTCAACACATTGTAAGTATTCATGTCACAAATTTCAATCATGCAGCATCGAGCCACAGATTACTCCTGACTGAAGTTTATAATCTCATTGCAAACAAATTAGATGAAGTGCGTAGTTCATGTTTGCCGATCGAAATATTATATGTGTGCATTTTTAACTATTTTCTATGTGCGATACAATGTAATCATCAACATTTGTACATATGATCTTTTAATGTAGGGTTTATATCTGATTTTAACAAAATACACACATGTCCAATACTATAACACTTGTTAATGGAGGTTGGTATTCCACCCAACCCTTTTTATTTATATCGATGCAGTCAAGTGATGTATATCGAGATTCGTTTTGTTATTTTAAATTTCTAAAATATGTGAACCTCAAGCAGGATAATAGCCCTACTTGGTTATTTTATTTTTCTAAAACATGTGAACCTCAGTCAGGATAATTGTTGTTTTAACACAATGTTTTCAACCCTACTTCGTTTTCCCATCATAGATGTCTGGACAACAACAATATTAGTATACTTTCACCCAGAACATTTGGTCTACAAAAGCGTACTTACTTGTCATAAATTTTAATCATGATACCATGACAACGTTTCATAAAGTATGATTTCAGGAAAATCTGAGAACATTGATGGATATATACCGATGTAGGCATATATCTGTTTTAACATGATGTTTTTAACTCTACTTCGTGATTGTATTTTATATATAGGCCTAATGAGCTGCAGGCGGAAACATTTTTCATAGTTTTTGACCGATCACTAATATATTGAAAGTATGCTTTCAGGAAATTAAACATATTAACGGGTTTTAATGATCTTTGTTTTAACCCTACTTTGTTTTCCCATCTTAGATGGCTGGAAAACAACAAAATCAGTGCAATAGCTCCAGGAACATTTGATGGTCTACAAACTCTCAACACATTGTAAGTATTCATGTCACAAATTTCAATCATGCAGCATCGAGCCACAGATTACTCCTGACTGAAGTTTATAATCTCATTGCAAACAAATTAGATGAAGTGCGTAGTTCATGTTTGCCGATCGAAATATTATATGTGTGCATTTTTAACTATTTTCTATGTGCGATACAATGTAATCATCAACATTTGTACATATGATCTTTTAATGTAGGGTTTATATCTGATTTTAACAAAATACACACATGTCCAATACTATAACATTGTATTCCACCGAGCCGTTTTTATTTATATCGATGCAGTCAAGTGATGTATATCGAGATTCGTTTTGTTATTTTAAATTTCTAAAATATGTGAACCTCAAGCAGGATAATTATTGTTATGTTTTTCAATACAATGTTTTAACCCTATACTTAATTTTCCCATCATGAGATGTTTGGACAACAACAATATTCGTACACTTTTACCCAAAACATTTGATGGTCTACAAAAATGTACTTACTTGTCATCAATTTCAATCAAACAGGAACCTGTTATACATAATTTGTTTAACATTAATTTACACCTGACAACAAAACAAAATTAGAGGGAGTACGAAGTTCGTGTTTCGTGCCAATCGAAATATTTGTATTCCTTACTTTTTTGATCATAAGACAAACAAAACCTTCAATACATTTATGATTACTAAGAACATGTTAGCAAAATAATGTTATGAAATGATATCGCATAAAACGTAGGCTACTTTCAAGGTATCCCACAACAATGAAAATATTTTTTAATGTTACATAATTAAACAACTACAACATTATCCACAATGATTTTACCAAAAATATATTACCCAATTATTTTTCTAAAATGAGTAAACCACAGGCAGGAAAGTTGTTCAACTTGTTCGATACCGTGACATGAAACAAGATTTCAGGAAAATGTGAGAACATTGATGGATATATACCGATGTAGTCCTATATCTGCTTTACACAATGTTTTTAACCCTACTTGGTGATTTTATTTTCAGGCCTAATGAGCTGCAGACGCAAACATTGTTCTTAGGTTTTGACCGATCACTAATATTTCACCAAGTGCTTTCAGGAAAATCTAAGCTATTGGTGAAAATAACATATTAAAGGGATTTAATGATCTTTGTTTTTGACCCTACTTTGTTTTCCCATCTTAGATGGCTGTCCAACAACAAAATCAGTGAAATTGTTCCAGGAACATTTGATGGTCTCCAAAATCTCAACATGTTGTAAGTATTCATGTCATAAATTTCAATCACGCAGCATCGAGCCACCGATTTCTGAAGTTACGTATCGCTGCAAACAAATTATGAAGTGATTAATAGTTCATGTTTGCCGATCGAAAAATTTGCATGCATTTTCACTTTTTTATCTTTAACGAAACAAAGTAATGAGACATGCATATTTTCACAGATCCATTGTTTAAATGTATATCTTCAATCATAAAGTTAAATATACTCATATAATAAATTTTCGAGGAAATTTGAATTGTTTCTTCATAGTTTTGACCAATCATTAAACGATGTAGGCCTATATATCTGCTTTAATACCATGTTTTTAACCCTACTTGGTGATTTTATTTTGTGCATAGGCCTAATGTGCTGCAGGCAGAAACATTTTTCATTATTTTGGACCGATCACTAAAATTTCACCAAGTATGCTTTCATGAAAAATAAAGAACATTGCTGAAAATAAACATATTAACGGGATTTAATGTTCGTTGTTAACCCTACTTTGTTTTACCATCTTAGGTGGCTGTTCAACAACAAAATCGGTGAAATTGCTCCAGGAACATTTGATGGTCTACAAAATCTCAACACATTGTAAGAATTCATGTCATGAATTTCAATCACGCAGCATCCAGCCACCGATTTCTCTTGACTGAAGTTATGTCTCACTCACGTGAACAACGCACTTCATATGATTTGTTTACGGTAAACAAATTATATGAAGTGCATTGTTCACGTTTGCCGATCGAATTAATATGTATTAATAATATGTATTAAGAAGATCAAACGTCTCACCATTACACCATCATGATTTGACCTATTATAATGTAACTTGGCAGAATTAATGTTTAGTCAAATGTCGTCATGATGACATTATCGGTTTTCATAAAAACGGCCGCTAGAGGGCGCTATACTTGCGCATTATTTCAATTATTGGGATTTTCAGAAAAATATTTCATTATATGTCATTTAGTTTTTATAGTTGCCACCAAGAACAAAACAATTACTTAGGTTATGCCTAAATGGGTTTGTCTATGTCTAATGTAACCATAAAAATGTCTTACATTAATAACATGCTTTATTATTATTTTCTATCTCTGTGGGCACTTTATATCGCCCATCGTATTAAGCTTAGTTGGACGTTCATGCTACATATTAAATAATCCTTTATTTCTCGAACATGCTTTGACCTACATTAATCAAACTTGGCACAATAAATGTTCATTTAAATGTCGTCAAGATGACGTCATCGGTTGTCATGAAAACTACCTCTAGAGGACGCTGTCGGACGAGTACTGGGCGAGTACAGGACGAGTACAGCCGTCGGACGCGTTCTAGGCTAGAACACTGCCACACTGTGGGCCCACCTGTGTAGCCCAACACTGGGTCAAAACCACTTCATTCTGGGACAAATGACATAACATAAATGGCCCAATACAAAAACTAAATGCAAAACATTCAACAATTATTACAAAATACTTAGAAACTCTTAACAGACAAAACACTGAGTGATGTCTAACTTTAATTTATGTTCAGTTTAATGTGCATACTCCAGAGGCCTGTCCAGTTATTCCAATCCAAAAGGAAAACCAACCTCTACACTATGCTTTCTCTATGACACTATAGAGGCAAGCATCCCTTTTGGGAAAAGGGCCCTACGCTTCGAAGCAGAGACCAGAGTATCAAAAATACTCACACTTGGAAGTCAAGGACCCCATCCCATGATATTGGACCATTTCTACGAAGTCCCTCAAATGGACCCTCAAAGTCCCTCAAATGTTCCCTCAAATCCTTCTTTTTCAAACAAATTGAGACGTCTCCAGTTATTCCCAATGTCCATCAATAAGGCCCAATAATGACAAATCGTTAACCGTGAAGTTACAGGACTTCATCTTTTCTTTTGTATATTGTTATTTAATATTTTAATTCCTATTTGTGTATTTTTATAAATTGTATTTATCACTGTGTAATTCAGCCTTTTCGGCTGCGATAAGTGAAACAATAAATTAAGTATACTTTCAGTAAAATCTAAGAACAGTTGGTAAAGTTGCCATATTAACGGGCTTTAATGATCTTTGTTTTAACCATATCCTACTTTGTTTTCCCATCTTAGATCACTAACCAACAACAGCATCAGTGAAATTGCTCCAGGAACATTTGATGGTCTACAAAATCTCACCACCTTGTAAGTATTCATGTCATGAAGTTCAAACATTCCGCATGAAGTTATGTCTCATTGCAAACAAATTAGATGAAGTGCGTATTTCATGTTTTCCGATCAAATATATGTATGTATTTTTAACTATTTTTTTTACAAACTACACAACGTAATCATTAACAATTGTACAGATAATCTTTTGAATGTATCCGATTTTAACCTTATATAAATGGTTTTATGTACTGAGAACATTTGGAGAAAATTAATTAAAAAGAGAAAAAAAAACTATTCCATAATGTAACACTAATGGAGGGTAGCATCCCCAAGTGTTGGTTATCGAGATTCATAATAAGGAAAATTGTTGTGATGTGTTTCAATACAATGTTGTTTAACCCTACAATGTTGTTTAACCCATCATAGATGTCTGGACAACAACAATATTAGTACACTTTCACACAGAACATTTGATGGTCTACAAAAGCGTACTTACTTGTCAGGAATTTCAATCAAGCAGGAGCTTGTCATACATTTAACATTAACTTATGTTACCCCTGATGACGAAACAAAATTAGAGGGAGTACGAAGTTCTTGTTTTGTGCTGATCGAAATATATGCATTTCATTTTTTATCTTTAAAGAAACAAAGTAATGAGCTACATATTTTCATGGATCAGTTGTTTAATGTATATCTTCAATCATAAAGTTAAACATACGGAGCTCTGGAAGTGCCATCCGACTTGCTGAGATACTGAGATAATTTATCTCGGGATGACGACATCCTGAAAGTAGGATGTCGTCATCCCGAGATACAGAGATAATTTATGTCGGGCCATCTCAACAAATCGGATGGCACTTCCAGAGCTCCGTAAATTTGAATTAAACGTATTTACAAATTCTCACACTAAATCACACTTATTCATTGGAGGGCTATAGGACAACGAACTGATACGTTTATATTGTATCTTTCGATGCACTCAGCTGTTGTCTATCGAGAATCATTCGTAGATTTATTTTTCTAAAATGCGTGAACCTCAGGCAGGAAAATTGTTCAACTTGTTTGATATCATGACAACGTTTCATAATGTATTATTTCAGGAAAAGAAGAACATTGGTGAAAATAACCATTTTTGCTTTAACCTTATACTTAGATCGCTGTACAACAACAAAATCATTGAAATTGCTCCAGGAGCATTTGATGGTCTAACAAATCTCAATGACTTGTAAGTATTCATGTTATGCATTTCAATCACACAGCATCGAGCCACCGATTTCTCTTGACTGCAGTTATGTCTCACCGCAAACAAATTAGATAAAGTGCGTATCAATGTTTGCCGATCAAAATATTATATGTGGGCTCTATGTATTTTTATTTTCCACGTACCGGTACGACACAACGTAATCATCATTTGTACAGATCATCTTTTTTAATGTATCTGATTTTAATCAAAAATCATACTTATAATGGTTATATGTAATTAGAACATTTGAAAATATATATTTTTCAAAACAAAATTATAACTTGTCCGATATTATAACACTGGTAGCATTCCACCGAACCGTTTTTGATATAGATGCACTCAAGTGTTTGACGATCGAAATAATATTAATATGTACGTACGACACAACGTAACCATCAACATTTGTAGAAATCATTTGTAGAGATCATATGTTTATTGTATATCTGATTTTATCCAACATCCATACTTATATAAATGGTTATATGTAATGAGAACATTTGGAAAAAATATAACACTTCGAAATGGAGGGTAGCATTCCACCCAACCGTATTTTTTTATATCGATGCACTCGAGTGATGTCCATCGAGATTCATTTGTTCATTTTAATTTCTTATGTGAACCTCGAGCAGATGATGTGTTTTAATACTTTGTTTTTAACCCCACATCGTTTTTCTATGTTAGATGTCTGTCAACAACAATATTAGTATACTTTCACCATGAATATTTTGATGGTCTACAAAAGCGTACTTACTTGTCATTAATTTCAATCAAGCAGGAACCTGCCATACATTAACGTTAACTTAAATTACGCCTGACGACGAAACTAAATTAGAAGTACGAAGTTTGTTTAAATATTTTTCATTGATCAGTTGTTCAATGTATATCTTCAAACATAAAGTTAAGCATACCCATTGTAATAAATTGTCTTTAATGAAAAACATTGTATTGTTTATTTAAACTTATTTACTCCTTGTCACACGATATCACACTTATTCATTGAAGGGCTATAGGACAACTAACTGATAGGCCAACTTTTGTTTTTTATTTCGATGCACTCAACTGTTGTCTATAAATCGAGATTCATTTGTAAAATCAGGCAGTTCAATTTTTCAACTTGTTTGATATCATGACAACGTTTCACAAAGTATGATTTCAAACAAATTTTAGAACATTGATATATCTGCTTTAACACGATGTTTTAATGAGCTGCAGGTGAAAACATTCTTCTTTAGTTTTTGACCGATCACTAATATTTCACCAAGTATGCTTTCAGGAAAATGTAAGACTGGTGCAAATAACCAAATTAACGAGATTTAATGATCTTTGTTTTAACCCTACTTTGTTTTCCCCATCTTAGACAGCTGGAAGAAAACAACATCAGTGCAATTGCCCCAGGAACATTTAATGGTCTACGAAATCTCAAAAGCTTGTAAGTATTCATGACATTAATTTCAATCACGCAGCATCAAGCCACCGATTTCTCTTGACTGAAATTATGTCTCACTGGAAACAAATTATAAAGACGAAATGCGTAGTTCATGTTTGCCGATCAAAATATATGTCTGCATTTTCACTATTTTCTTTGTACAACGTATAATCAGCATCATTTGTACAGATCAGTTGTTAAATGAATATCTTGAATCATAAAGGATAACAATACTCGTAAAATAATTACAAGAAATAAAATTATTTTAAACTAATTTACAGTTTGTCACACTATGTCACTTTTGTGAATGGAATGGCTGTTGGGACAACAAACTTTTAATACTTTCGACGCCCTCAACTGTTGCCTATCGATGTTTATTGTAATTTTATTTTCCAGAATGATGAATGCTAAGATTGTCTGATACCATTACAACGTTTCACAAAGTATACTTTCAGAAAAGCTAAGGATATATACCGATTTATAGGCCTATATGCTTTTAAAACGATGTTGTTTAACCCTACTTCGTATATCTAATCTTAGATGGCTGGACAACTATAATATTCAAATTGCACCCAGAACACTGATGGTCTACAAAAGCTTACTTACTTGTCAGCAACTGCAATCAAATAGGAACTAGCCATAATTTATTTTTGACTGAATTTTCTCTATTTTACAAAATTAGAGGGAGAACGAAGTTTGTGTTTTCAGATCAAAATATTTGTATGCATTTGCACAGTTTTATTTTGCTATTTTTGAAACAATGTAATGAACTAAACGTTTTAACCCCGCTTTGTTTTCCTAAGATTGCTGCAGTACAACTATTTAAGTCAAATTGCACCAGGAACATTAGATGGCCTACAAACGCTCACTCACTCATAAGTTTTCATGTCATCAATTTCAATCACTCACTAACCATTTTGGATCCCGGAAATTCCGAACTAAGATTGTCAGATAAAAGATACAACAGTTAGCCTGTTGATCCAGTGATGATTTGGTGATCCACTCACTAGAGTCTGATTTATGTTGCATCCACTATCAATACCAGCAGCCATGGGATCAGTGTTGCTGACTCAGCTAAACACTATTTATGTTCTTGCAAGAATGTAGCAAATTATCATCAATGATCAACATACTTAATTTTATAAAACGATGGTATCCATTTTCAGACTACAAAACAAAATGCATATTCCGTGTGGACTGCGATGTTTGTTTTCAAAGAATATGCTGTTATGGAGCAAAAAAGAATAAAAATCGCATGTTTTCAGTATCCACAAAGGTCTAAAGTATACTTTTATTATATGCCTATTTCAGCCTTAACCCTCAGGAATGATAAATGAATGTGTGAGTTTTTGAGGGATATTTGTGCTGACAGGCTGAACATATAAACACGGTGAGGCATAATTAGTGTTACCAGAAATATATTACCTACATGTAGGTAATAGACGTCTGGTGTTACGTCTGGAACGGTTTCGAATGCAATCCCACTGTAGGCTGTTTGACCACTTACATATCAATGTTTGCGCATGGTCATAATCAGAACACTGTTCGGCTCAAATTTGGCGAATTGTAATTTGAGTATTTTTATGCACTCAAGTGTTGTTTATCGTGATTCATTTGTACTTTAAAACTTGTAAAATGAGTGAACCTCCGGCAGGAAATTTGTTCAACTTGTTTGATACCATGACAACGTTTCATAGAGTCATGGGCGTCGATCGGTGGGGGACGGGGGACATGCCCCCCACTTTTTAGAGTGGGGGAAGTATATCAAATGTCCCCCCACACATACACACTTTTTGATGGCCCATAAAATTAAATTGATTATTTTTGTTTAATGTTAGCCTATCCTGGCTACTGAGGAGTAGACTACCGTTTTTCTTGCAACACCAACACTTTTAATAAAGCGATCAGAATGCACCTCACTAGAGCGTCCAAAGTCGAACATTATTTGTTCGTGACTGTGAATGATGTGAATGCGCTAGCACAGAGGCGAATCTACAATCTTGGACAGACTTGTTATAGGACACTGGAACAGGAATTGACCACCCTATTGTCCCGATCATTGGTGTCGATCAGTTTTGATTTGACACTAATATATATTATTGAGGGACATGCATTTCCCACTTTTTAGAGTGGGGGTGGGGGGGTGGGGGACGAGCGTATATCAATAATTGTCCCCCACTATTTTGATGGCCCATTATAAAATCATGCCCAAAATAATTAAGTATACCTACCCTGAATCCCGAGGAGTATTCTACAGTTTTTCTTGCAACCCCATCAAAAGTAAAAGTAGTCATAATGTGCTCATAACACACTACTTAGCATCATTTGCCTGAATATTTGATAAACGTGATAATTCTCATATTGCACAAGAGAGCGCCTAGAATCAACACATTCCCGGGGCCCTTAAGTGGGCTCCCGATTTTTATGTATTTATATATATTTTTTACTGCAAGAATTTTTTTATCAACACGCAATAGTTTTGCCCCGAAATGGTGTCTAAAAGCAGGGTGAGGCTGTGCGACCCAGGGTGCACCCCCATTTTTGCCAAATCTTGGACTGACACTTGCACCCCCCCTACTTCTAAGTAGCGATCAACGCCCATGCATAGAGTATGATTTCAGGAAATCTGAGAACATTGATGGATATTACAGATGCTTCAACACGATGTTTTTAACCTTACTTCGTGATTTTATTTTATGTATAGGCCTAATGAGCTGCAGGCGGAAACATAGTTTTTGACCGATCACTAACTAATATTTCATCAAGTATGCTTTCAGTAAAATCTAAGAATATTGGTGAAAATAGCCATATTAACGGGATTTAATGATCTTAACCCTACTTCGTTTTCCCATCTTAGATGGCTGTTGAACAACAACATCAGTGAAATTGCTCCAGGAACATTTGATGGCCTACAAAATCTCAAAAGCTTGTAAGTATGTCATGAATTTCAATCACGCAGCATCGATTCACCGATTTCTCTTGACTGAAGTTACGTCTCAATGCAAACAAATTATAAATATGAAGTGCGTAGTTGATGTTTACCAATCGAAATATATGTCTGCATTTTTACTATTTTCTGTGTACAACACAACGTAATCAGCAACATTTATAGAGATCGGTTCCCAAATGAATATCTTGAATCATAAAGGATAACAATACACGTAAAATAATTAAAGTAAATAAAATCGTTCACAGTTCGTCACACTATGTCAATGGAGGGCTGTAGGACAACGAACTGTGTAATAGTTCGAGGCCCTCAACTGTTGTCTATCGATGTTTATTGTGATTTTATTTTTCAAAGTAAGTGAACCTCGGGCATGATAAATGTTAAGATTGTCTGATACAATTACAATGCTTTCAGGAAAACCTAAAAACACTGATGGATATATACCGATTTATATATAGTATGTCTAATCTTAGATGGCGGGACAACTACAATAACATTAAAATTGTACCCAGAACATTGATGATCTACAGAAGATCGAACTAAGATTGTCTAGCTTCGTGATCCCGTGATGATTTGGTGATCCATTCACTCTGATTTATGTTGCATCCACTGTCAGCGGCCACGGGATCAACGCTGCTGAGTCAGCTTAAAAAAATAAAGTTCTTGCCAAAGATCATCATACTTATGTATCTCATCAGCTTAATGTATTAAAACGATGGTATCCACTTTTCATAAATTTATACAGTAATAAACATTTTAAAGATGCATCTTCCTTGCGGGCTGCGAATAAGTCAAGGTAGTTGATGGAGGTTTCCAAGGCCAAAAAAAGTCTCCGCGCACGTCACCTTAGACGCGCACATCGCCTCAGACTTTCTGTTTTTAAATTTTGCTATGAAATGATGTCCAATTGCAGCCAGAATTGCTGGATCGATTGGAATTCTGCCGTGCTGTGTTTTAAACGACTTTTTCACATTATGGGTATGAACATTTGCCCGATTTGAGGGGCCTCTCTTAGACACCATACTTTGTGTATAGAAAATTTGGTCTGGTTCCAATAACCGCGTATTCATGTTCACGTATTTTACTGGTCTGGTTCCAATAACCGCGTATTCATGTTCACGTATTTTACTGGTTGCCATCCCCCAAAAAAAATATTACCAAAAATAAATCAAAACCAAGAACGCGTCACCGCAACGATTTTGAAGCTGAACTATGACCAGAAACCGGAGACTTTTTTAGCCTTAGGTTTTCACCACCTATTTTATAGCTTCATGCAACATAAGACGGAAGGCTACAAAAGGCTGAATGTTATTTGAAATATTTGTTTTTATTTCAGGACTGTCGATGAATACCGTCTCTGCTGTGAATTTGTTTCAGCTTTTCCTGATTTTAATTATTCTAATTGCAAAACCAAAAAGTTAAAGTCACCATTAGACCACTGTGGCAGTCTGATGAGGAACCACGTACTCAGAGTGTTCATGTGGATTATTGGTCTTAGCGCCCTCATTGGTAATTCAATTGTTGTTACATGGAGGTGTTCGAAACGAAAAGAAACACATGAGAATAAGACGCACTCGTTCTTGGTGCTCAATTTAGCTATATCTGACCTGATGATGGGGGTTTATATGCTAATCATTGCGAGTGCAGATTTGCAATTTGGTGAGAAGTACTTTAATGGAGCGGAGAGATGGAGGTCTAGTGTAGTTTGCAAGATTGCTGGGGTGCTGTCGGTGCTATCAAGTGAGGCATCTGTCTTCTTCGTCACCATTATCAGTATCGAGTGTTTCCTCTGCGTCGTATTTCCTTTCAGTTCAGTCAAAATTCGGGAGAAAACATTCAGAGCTATTGTCTGCATTATATGGGTAGCGGCTGCGCTTCTCAGTATTATTCCAACCGTCATAAGTAGGTCTGATTCGAAGGTATACGGACTATCCAATGTGTGTATTGGGCTCCCTCTAATGACACGTCCAAGTAATGTTAGTCAACAAGAGAGCAACATTGATGGCCGAAAATCGTGGATATCCAAAACGTCCACCCCAGTTGCTAAGGGAAGTGAACCATCTTGGGTCTATTCTATTGTCCTGTTTCTCGGCGTGAATATGTTGTGTTTTATAATCGTCCTTTGTTGTTACATCGCCATCTTCATCAGTGTCAAACACTCTGCTACGAGTGTCAGGGGGACCGCTCGCCGCCAACGGGAAATCAAGATGACCATCAAAATGGCGCTTATAGTCTTTACGGACTTCGCGTGCTGGATGCCTGTCATCATCATGGGGATTCTCTCTCAGACTGGTACGGTGCAGATCAGTCTTGATATGTATGTCTGGATTGCCGTGTTTATCCTACCCATTAACTCGGCATTTAACCCGATTTTGTATACAGTATACAACTTTTGCTACTAAGAGTCAAACTGCCGAAGCCAACGACGGCCAAAAACGCCTAAAATTTACACCCTTACAGGGGCAAAATCGTCACGATCTGAGCAGACTTTAACAGGGCATGGAATTGGTGTCCCAGTTTGTTATATGACCTTATCATGTGGGATATTTTTTCAGTCATAGAGTTTATCTAAAACTACTACTCCGATTCCATGCCCTGTTGGGCGTGACGATATTGCCCCTCTAAAAAAAAACTTCGTATAGATGTTGAGTTTAAAAAGTTTATTTATCGGAAGAGGTCAAATCAATTTTGACAGATAATCGTTTGGGGGCGCTTTACTATTTGTTGTATTTTTCGGTCAAAAACATTATTTTGAAGATTTTGACTTTAATATATCTAATTTTTTTCAAAAGGTAGCAAACTCCAATGTCTAAAGCACAATTTATGGTTAGTATTCATATACTGAGCAATAAAATACTCATAAACCAAAACAAGAGAAACAAATTGTCAATAAACATTTTAACGTAACGGAGGCATCATTGGCTTCACTAAATGCATTAGAAGTAGTCACATGACCACAATGTTGTTCAGATCAGTGCATGGAAGTTGACAACAATCCCCCAAACAAGTATTCAATGTCTTACAGCAAGTATCTAAAAAACAATATGTTCAAGATTAAAGATTGCCATGGCACCCATGAACACCCCACATCGATTATTTGGGTATGAGGGGGTCCTATAGAAAAAATGAAAACGTTAGAAAATTTGATCGTGATCGGTCGAGGCATTAAGTGGATATCATTATTAAAACATCAAATTAATTGGAAGTCATTTTGTGTCGCCTGGGTGATATAACAAGTTCGATTTATATGATTTTGTCAAGTCACTGCTCAGAGAATGTCTAATGATTTCATTGCTACACATTTCGATTTATATGATTTTGTCAAGTCACTGCTAAGAGGATGTCTAATGATTTCATTGCTACACATTTCGATTGATATGATTTTGTCAAGTCACTGCTTAGAGGATGTCTAATGATTTCATTGCTACACATTTCGATTTATATGATTTTGTCAAGTCACTGCTCAGAGGATGTCTAATGATTTCATTGCTACACATTTCGATTTATATGATTTTGTCAAGTCACTGCTAAGAGGATGTCTAATGATTTCATTGCTACACATTTCGATTGATATGATTTTGTCAAGTCACTGCTTAGAGGATGTCTAATGATTTCATTGCTACACATTTCGATTTATATGATTTTGTCAAGTCACTGCTTAGAGGATGTCTAATGATTTCATTGCTACACATTTTAGTTATTTAAAATACACACTGATGAATTTATAATTATTTGAATATTTAGAATTTGACTTCACGAACACTGGACGCAATTACAAGCGTGTATATGGTTGTTCATTTGGGCTAATTAATTGTTGCCATTGACACCTTCAATCACTTGTATGCTATTCTGTAAATAAAATATAGATTTGAATCATTTGATAATGTACTGTTTTTAAAGCGAGTAGTTATTAAACTAACGTCATATTAAAAAGGTACAGTAACAACGGAAAATAACTGTTTTAAGTTTCCAATTTCAAGTTCAATATTTGTATATCATATGTGTATAAATTATGAACAATATCTATTCAAAAGGCTACATACAAGCATACCAAATGAAGTTCGATCCTTTAGACAAGAGATGTTTACCCATCAGCCCTAAATGCTAGTATTTAGATATTTATAATATTTATAATATTTTCTTATTTTCTTATTTTCTGCATTTAATTAATGATTGTTTTGTTTTTGATTTATACATTTAGAATTCTAATTAAAGGCAGTATATACTTTTGGTCAAATGAAAGGCATCCATACATTTTGCAAATTAACCCAATCAAGCCTGATTTTTGTTTTGCGTTCTCACCTGGGGGGGGGGGGGGCACATTGTGCCTCCATCCTACGCATTTTTGATTCACAAAATGCATCGGAACTGATCAAATTACTGCAACGAATCTCAAAACACATATTCAATTATACAGTATCAAAAATCTAATATTTAGTACTACCACTAAAAAGTGGAAATTTAATTAGACCTGTTCAAAATAAACGGTGGCTATGGCAACCATGTATACTCGTTGATTTGGGTATGAGTGGGTTATTATAAAGCATATCATAGTGGGCATATTGTGCTCCAGGCTTGATATAGTTCAGATATATGTACAGAAACCAAACCGTGAAAGTATCAGCTTATTTCGTGGTGTCGAGTACGAGAAAATAGTGAACATTCAAATTATTTGTATTCATTCTGATGTGGAAATGGCTCATCATATTGGAATTTTTATTCCCGTTTCTCGTTGTATTCCCGTTTTCTCGAAAATGTCAGCCTGAATAATTTACCATGACTTTTGGTACCAATACATTTGAAAACCAAATAAGCTTTTACATAATAATTCACGCAGTTTCTTTTCAGGTAATTACCAATGGTAAACACACCCCTTAAACATTGATTCAATTACCACATTTGTGTGTCTCTTTATTAAAGATAGTGATTTACTTTTGCCATTGACTCTTAAAACTTATCATTATTTCATGGTATTTATCATGTTCTTCCTAGCGACATAATATTTTTCATGATCAAGTTTCAACGTTGTGTATTAATGTTAAACAGACAATGAGAGTAAGGATCATCAATATACTCAGAAAGCTTATAGCGATTAATGAATCCAATAATTTATCGAGTATAAGACATGAGATATAGGCTTATTTCACAGAATCTATTGATACAAAAGTGGTTAAAATTAGGAATAAATACAACCTTATTCTGGTGGTTTAATTTAAATAAACGAATTGTTTGACAAATTCCATGATGATGTTTACCTAACGGGGAAAAATACTGGCCTAATGAGAATTTACTGGGCAGCTATTGAGAAGTATATTGATATACTACTGTTCATAACATTTTCGAGTTCAACACATTTGTGTCAGTTATGCAGTAAAGCTTTGGTAATTTAAATAAAGAATACATATGGTCTCAAAAATTCTCCGGTTACTGGTCATAGGTCGGCTTCAAAATCGCTGTCGAGACGCGTTTTTAAATTTTGTTTTAATGTATTATTTATTTATTTATTTATATATTTATTTATTTTTGTTGCCAACAAGCGAAATACGCGATACATGTATACGCGGTTATTGGAACCAGATCTAATTTCCCATACACAAAGTATGGTGGCTAAGAGAGGCCTGACACATCAGGCAAACGTTCATAGTCATACCCCTATGCGAACATTTGTTTTAATTGTTACAGGTATTCCCTCATTGTTCAGGTTCCTTTTCGCAGTTTCGTTAAATCCATTACATAAATGTAAATTGATCTTGTTCAATAAATTTCGTTGCATGAAATATGCGTTTTTATTTCTGTTCTTTAAAATATAAAGGTGTCTAGGCTTACCCTTTGGTAATGTTGGCAAATAATGTTTCGGTTATAAGAATGCTTAGCCTATTTTCTTTGAATCAAGATATACATGATCGTAAATCCTGTGGGGGCGGGAGGGGGATGAGGTTATATAAACCCTAACCTCTTTTCCAGGGGAGATGATCCTATCGATACATTTTGTAGGTACAGTAAATAAAAAATAACTCTTTCGTAGAACTTTTTAATATCATTTTGAAAAATGGACCTACCATTGTTATCAGTGTTGAACAATTAATTTCCCACAAAAATTATCAAGTTCCCAAATTGCTTCTCAAATTGGAAAAAAAACTTCAGAGATCTCCCTAAATTTTCCAGATTTTTTTGAAAATGTTCCTCAAATTTCAAAATATTTCAAGCACTCCAACATGTTTTATACCATCATTATCATTACACGTATTAAAGGGACACTATCGTCATCTTTAAACTAGGACACCGATTACATACCTTGCTGAAAGTCTGCCCTGACCGTGACAATACTGTCCCTTTAAGTCTCATGTAAATCTTTGATTAATTAACATGAGGTTGTGTTCATTATAGATTGCAGTGTTGCATATCGATGGACAAAAATCGGGTGTTGTCGAATAAAAGTATTTGAACATTTTGGATAGAGACAGTGACGAAACTAGGAGGGAAGGAGGGAAGGAGGGGGGAAGAAACGAAATGAGGTTAAACATATGAATATCTTCTCTCTTGGAAGGAATTGTGAGTTAAGCAATTGTGGCGGAGTAAATGAGTGAACCGGTGATGCACTCATTCTTTTGGAATGTGTCAACATTGTCTGCGAATGTATTAATAAAAACAACCCGATCCGAGTTCATTGTTCGTGTACATAACAGGATTGGAACATAAAAATTAATAATATAGGGATGGACATTTTAAAAATGACAATTATGCATTTTCGTTAATCCAAATATTTTAGAAGTTAAATTATAACTTATATCATTGCAGAATGCGATGTTAGAGATGTTTAGGGATGTTTGACCCCTCCCTCATACATTCCGCTTCAATGAAAGGTAAAATGACTAATGGAGTGGAAATGACATTCGCGTGGAATATTTTTTAGTACGTTTCTGGTATTCGTGACCTTTGATCCCGTTGATGTTGCTGGTCTTATCCGACGAAAGCGGCTCAATTATGACGATTAGCCGTTGATTATCACAACCTACTTTAAATGATCAAGATATATGTAAAGAAAATAAAGATGAATATTCCGTGTGAATTCTTATTTTCCTGTCTTTCCTTGTAGAAATAAAGTAAATAATGCATTATGAGAAATAAACATATATGAGGAAGCAGGATAAATTCATTTCTGGAGAAAAACATGCCACATTTATTGCTTCGGTCAATTACACTTTATATTAAAAAAGTGATTTTCTTCCTTTTACAATGGAAATAAAAACGCACCGATAAAAGATAAATAAATAAAAATGTCGGTTGAACAGCAAAACAGGTGGAATAGGCCTTGGCGTATGCATCTTTAATCTAGACCACAGAGGGCAGTATTTTAGGATGTCGGCACAGAGAGCCTCAAAATCCGACTGTGTTCAGGATGTTGGTTCAGAGCTAGACGCGATTGATCCTATGTTCAACATCACAGACGATGTGACCAATGGCATCACATGTTTACAAAACAACCCCATAAGTCGAACTGCGCCGGGCACAAAATGTACACTGGTCTATGACAAGAAACCATCAAATGTGATTCTAACAAAAAATCTGGCACTAACATTACATCTCAAATGTTATTAATATAAACTAAATTATTGATTTTATATGGAGTACAAACTCATGAAACAAACTGTGAACCACACTCATTCTAGTCATTTTTTTGTATGGGAACTGTTAAAAAGTTACAATATTTAATATACATGGGATTCCACAGTTACTCGCATTATACTTTGTGTGCTCCCTTGACATTCTCAATGTTCTGATGTTTTTACTACCGAGATTTGAAATGTCATTTCTTTTATGATGGTACCTTAGATTCCAGGCTGCTACTCCATTGTATAAAAACATAAGAAATGGTCTCGGTCTTGGACGTTGTGGTCTCGATTACAACACTGTCAATTATATGTGCCTCAGTGAAATTATGATTGATGGGACACGCGATCAATACACACCTTTATGAGCGAATGTTGCTGAAGCTTAAATAGCCAGTCTAAACCATAATCATTTTGTGAACCTACCGTCATTTTCAGTGATTTTCAGTATTTGTAGTCAAAAGATATAACCAAACCAAAGTGTGTTAACGCTCGATAAAACAGTTAAATATGTAAGTGTGATTAATAAAATTTAAAACAAAATTGAATAGATCCAGCTACCGTGGTCGGCTTGACATCTTAACAAAGAGGTCACATGATGTAGCTAGGTGGCCAATTTGCAGCTGATGGTGCCACTCTGTACATGCGCTCTGGACACTTCTACAGTATCCAAAATGGCGGCTTTGGCTAAGGCTATGGCTAGATCACTGTTTCTTCCTATACTTCAGCATTGTCGCTGCAGCCAATAGCCATAGCCGTAGCCAAAAACTCTTAATTCGGACACGGTCATCTATGCAACTCAACTCACTCTTGACTCCAGTCTGGTTCTTATGGGCACATGATAATGTGCAGGGGGAAGGGGGGGGGCGCAAGAGAACAGTACAAGAGAGATCCTTATGAGGGCACAGCCCTCCAGTGAGTGGGGGAACGTTCCCGCAGGCGCCTAAGGCCGTAGTAAAACAAATATTGGAACTCACTACTACTAGCGAAAGCATATAGTCTTAATTAGGTGTTCGGGTATGTACCCGAAACACCTATTGTTTTTGTTCGTTTTTTGTTCGTTTTTTTTTTCTTCTCCTTCTTCTTCTCCCCATCGACTGTCTACAAAAAAAACCACATACTTCCAAACTTCACATGAACTTGAAACTTGGCATATACTTAGAACTTAACACGTAGGTGAAACACAATTTGTGACGTCATGATTAGGTCATCAGATATCGAATTTTGATACCTCATTCTTTATTTGTTAAAACGTTTCGATTATGTTGGATAATCAAAGTCTACACGGCTATTTCAACGCTAAAAAAGTGCGCCCTCTGTTGGTGAATCTAAATCAGCTCTGGTCGTGCTCATTATGTATGCATGTTTAAGGAATTGAGCGTTTACGCTTCGGAAATGCAATTGACTCGGCTATCGTGACCCCTGAAAAAATTGTGTTTCTGATCAATTCGTTTCGCAACATGTATTATGTGATTGACTAAAATCCTTTTTAGGTTCTTTTTTATGTCAGCATAATCTATTTATTCTGAAAAAGGTCACTTAATAGCTCTTTTCGAGGTCGTTGAATCGATTAACTGCCACATGTTTCAACAGTTGGGTGCATGCAGACCTGCGGAGGAAACCTTCCACAAAAGCGAGTTTTTCACTATTTTTTGAATTTTTCCTATCACCAGTGGATGTTTCATCGTTGAAAACAGACATTATTATGCACACTTAATTGAAGGTGAGTCTGGGCAATGACAAAATTACGAGAATCTTTGATTTAAAAATAAGCATTTTAACCGACTTCAGACATGTCAGATGTGTTGTAATGCATTGGTTGATGCATGCATGCAGATAGATAGTCTTGGTGCAAGACGTTACTCGTGATTTTATACGTACATGCGCCGATCCGCTGTGATTTGATAAACCAATCGCCGCTGCGGGCGCCATTTATTCCTGTACACGGCCGCACGCGTATTTCACCTTTTGTTATTAGCGGCCCTAATCCTGAAAATTGTATAGCGCCAGCTACGGTGGGTGATTTACGACTGGCGCGGGATCGTGTAACTAGGATCCGCATAATAACGGTCTTGCACAAGACTAGCAGATAGATTGATGACAGTGCAGTCGGTAATGTGTACGGTATGGGCGCCAGTGAATGGTACTAGTACTTTAAACGTTGGGACTAATTTAGCGGGTACCCGGTTTTATGTAAACAAAGTGTGCTTACGTGGGTTTTTCCTCCATGACTCTTTTGAAATACTAGTACTATAGTATTAGTGGTAAATAGTCTGTAACGTTAGGAGAGTGAAGCCTAGGCATGAGTATGTTAGCTCTGTGAAATTAAATAATTGATTTTTAAAATTTAAACAAACAAATGGTCTGAACAGTGAACAACAAAAGGGCTGAAAACATTAAAAACATTAGTACAGCTGGACATGTCTACCAATGTCATGCATGTATAATACATGGAGGTACTTTGTAAATCGTCCTCATCAGGATTTACTACTCAATAGAGAATTTCACATGGTGTCACCGTAATTAGTCTTACTTAATCATGAAATTTAAAGAATATCATTTATGATACTTTTCAGAATTTGTGATCACGTTAAATCATGAAATGGTTTTGAATACAACAAGATAAAACATGCTTATTTTCAGTTTAATTTTCTTTTCACGGCTGATCTTCCTAGATGGAACTCCCTCAATTCTGGTGTGGCGATGGTTTGATCACTTTATGGGAACATTGCAAACAGTAGGATTAGCTGCAAAGGTAAGAGTTATGTCATATTAGGAAACAGTCCGGCAGTGGGTTAGAAATGAACAGACTTTACAGATATTTTTATTGTTTTAAGTAGCAAACTCTTTGTATGTGTAAAACTGTACCATGAAATTGCTGTAAAGGGAAGTTACAACAATGGTAAATCTAAAAACCTATAAATCAATCATCCTGAGAAATGATTTGGTTTTCATGTTAGAGAAAAGAGGAATCGTTGTCAAAAACGGAAAAAACATGTAACAGTTTTTGTTTATATTTTTTACAAGGATGTGTTAGTACCATATACCAATGTACATGTACATTCCCTTTATTTTTATATTGCATTTTTAGATACATGGACCCCAAAATGTAAGTAAATAGGCCCTGAACTATTTGACCAATGAAAGATTTTCTAGAGATTTGATGTAATGATGAAAAACCACAAATAATACACGAGGTAGTGTATCCCATGTGTATGTATACATACATGTACATATGTGTAAAACAATGTTGTTTTTCTTATTTTTGACAGATCTTTATTCATGCCCTTATTCCTGGTATTGTGGTGGTGTGATGGCACTGCATGATGCTTAACAACTTTTGCAGAGGATCTTTCATTCCGTGAACTTCACGTCCTGCCATGTTGAATTCAGTATATACCAGCTTGCCACCTTATGGCACCTCCAATAGACCAATTTCTACTTTATACATACATGTAAATGTAGCTTTGGGCTGATGTTGATTCCAGAGAAAATTCAGTAAATTTAGTAAATCAGGAGTACAATGTCTGTGTCAAAACAGCATGGAGTCAAGGAGTTGAACAATTGTAATATCTTGAGTGTAGGAAAAACTGAACAATATCCGTACTATTGCGCAGGATTTCTGTGTAAAAAGAGGATGTGAATGATAAATCTGATGTCGCGTACATCTGCAAACATTTGAACTAAACCTGTCATAAATCAGTGCACTATGACGTTCAAGTTAATCATCATTGCCAAGGCCTGATTTGCATCTAGTGCTCTACTCTCTTATTTTTCATCCTTTTGGAGCTAAACCCTGTTCTTCAGTAAATCATTGTTATGATTCAAAATATTCTTGAAAATATTTTTCTGTGTACTCACCTAGGCCCAATATCAGTGCTGCTTAGTTTATAGTTATACCCATGAACTTGTTTTGTGTGGGCTGGGTGAAACAACATTTGTGGTATCAAAAACGTAAGCACTTAATGTGATTAAACTTGCATAGCCAGGTTAATTTATGATGTATTATTTGAAAATAAAGGGTTTTATGCACTGTTCAGTACCTGAAACTTATGTTCGCATAAAGACTGCAGACTAGATTGAGGTAAACAAAGACAGATATGACATGTGAATATAAAGATTGTACCCATCTCTACCAAACATCTCAAAATTAACATGTGACAATGTTGCCAGAGAAAATATTATAGGGCTGTGATTCCTTTTTAAAAATTACTATTTTTGTGATAGTAAAAACAAAACAACTGAAAGTTAGGAAAAGAAAATTTAAATAAATGTTAATATGACAAAAACTAATAATGCAAAGTTTCTTTCAAAAACATTCTGACGTCATCATCACTACCCTGACAAAATCAGAACACCTATGTGTTTGTCATATGACAAACACTTAAGTCTAGTTGTCATTATCATTGTCATGATTGTGTAAACATTACATCCAATAGATTATGACATTCAATAACACATTTGAAAGTCTATAATGTCATTAGCAAGAAATATGGCACTTTAGTTAATGAATTTCTGTTCAAATTGCGCAATATGGGAACAACCTGTCAATGAGAGGCAAACATCTGTATTGCTAAATAATTCTTAGAAAGAATTTTGGAGAATTTATTTGTTTTATTTCAATATTTAATTTTCATTAACTGTGTTTGTTTGATACATTACTTTTTGTGCATAAGAAAAACAAAACCTGCAATACATTTATGATTACTAACATTATACTGCAGAACATGTTAGCAAAATAATGTTACAAAATAATATCGCATAAAAGGCTATTTTCAAGGCATCCCCAAAAATGTCCATGTTACCAAATTAAACAACTACAACATTATCCACAAATAATTTACCATAAATATGCTACCCAGTTATTTTCTAGGTAAAATATATTGGATTTATTTGCCTTGTTTGAAAATAAAGTCAAATTTGTGACACTATTGATATTTGCACCAACCCAAGTTCATAATATGATCACTCATAACGCCCGAGGTCGTAGTAAAACACAAATTATCATGACAGCATATTCTTAATTGTCATTATCATTTTGATGGTCGTAGTGATACACCACATGAATGATGACATTCAATAACCAATTCGAAAGTCTATAATGCCATATGTACCATATGCAGGAAATATGGCAATTTAGTTAATGAATTCTAGATCAAAATGCGCACGTGCGGAACAACCTGTCAATGAGTGAAGCGGATATAAGCAAGACAGGAAACACCTTTATCATGCATCGCGATCAGAGCAGACTTTCAACAGGGTATGGAATCGGTGTTCTAGTTTAAGATTGGACACAGCTAGTGCACTGAAAATTACTGGCTCATTTTTGCAGCAGAAACAGTAATATGACCTAATCATGTGGGGTATTATTTTCAGTCACTGGGTTAATCTAAAACTAGCATTACGATTCCATGCCCTGTTCATAGTAACAATACTGTCCCTTTAATACGTATTTGAAAGAGGCGGGTTCCATGTTGAAAAACTGGTGTACATTATTGGACCGCGGACACGATGGGCCGGACATAATGGGCCTGTGGACACAATGGGTCGGACGTATTACAGATATCTGCAAACCTGGCAGAATTAGGAGAATTTTTTTACGTGTCGCAACTTAAAAGTGTATACCTTTAATTAAAAATGCATTATGTTTAAACATTTACAGACACATGATTGAGGTTGGAACATAGAGATCCAGAAGAGATATTGGTCGACACACAATCAGTACCTAGTTAAATTTTAAAAAAAACCGAGGATTTTGATCATGACTTGCAAGTTGCTAGTACAAGTTTAAAGGAAATGACTAGTACAGAGACTATGAAATCAACAAGGGAGAGAAACGCCAAGAAATCACTGGGGTTCGATCGCAAGGATAGCACGCGTCTACACTGCGTGTTATCATCCTTATCAGTAACGGTGGCTGAATATGTTTGAAATAATAATAATAATAATGTGGACTTATATAGCGCACGTATCCACCAAACTGGTGCTCAAGGCGCATTATATTATTACCCCTGCTCATCAGGCTCATAAATCATTCCTGAAACCATCTCAGTTCCCTGGGGAGTATACAGTTCAATTGCTGCTATTTCAGCGCATATGGGCTAATCAAACACAAGAACCAACTCTGCCCTCACAGGTACCCATTTTACCCCTGGGTGGAGAGAAGCAATTGTGGTAAAGTGTCTTGCTCAATGACACAAGCACCATGGTCGCGGTTGGGATTCGAACCCACATTCTGACGACTCAGCCATCAGAACACACATCCGATGCACTAAACCGCTCGACCATGGCACTCCATTAAAAGTTGGATGGGAGGGGGGACAAATCCAAACCAGTGAGTGGAAGCGATCCAGCGAGCAAAGCGAGGTCATGGTGTAGAGTCTGGAGCCCGCTTAGGGACCCCGGGAGAATTTTGCATTCAGGAGGCTCTGTGTGGGCATTTGTGTGCTATTTCAGCATTTACAATGTTATTTTATTTTTTATTTTATTTTAAAATTTGTTTTAATTTTGTATAGATAGGCCTTCAGTCCAATCCAGCTACCGTGACCGCCTTGAAATTTTGACAAAGAGGCCATAAATTATGCTGTAGCTACAATCACGGACAACATTATTGGGACACATATATCCCCCAGCTTCCAAATACAATGATGAGTGCTACTTGTGTATTTAACTTTTACTTTTGAATCTTTCAATTTACGCAGGGAAACGCATGATGCGACACACTAGATAGAGGGTTGGGTGCTTGATTTTGTAGCTGACCAATTTTCAGCCACTATTGCCCCTCTGTACATGCGATCTTGACACTTCTATGCAATTCAACAGACTCCAGTCTGGTTCTTCTGGGCCCATGATAATGTGCAGGGGACTTTGTTCAGCAGTATACAAGAGAAACCTTGATGATTTTCTAAAAGTTTGAGTTTTCAGCAGGGACACAGCCCTACATCGTGTAAACAATCCATCCAATAGATTATGACATTCAATAATCCATTTGAAAGTCTATAATGTCATCAGCAAGTAATATGGCACTTTTAGTTAATGAATTTCTGTTCAAATTGCGCAATTTGAGAGGAGGAAAAATAAGCATGACGGCAAACACTTTTTTTGCTAGATTCTCAGAAAGAAAGATTTTTTAATTTGCATTAAATGTGTTTTGTTTGATGCATTACTTTTTTGATCATAAGACAAACAAAATGCATTTATGATTACTAAAAAACAAGGCATTTATAATTACTAAAATTATATAACAAAAGATGTTAGCAAAATAAAGTTGTAAAATGATATCGCATAAAACGTTCCGTAAGCTACTTTCCAAAAATGTCCATGTTCAAAATTATTAAATTGATTAAATTGATTAAACAACTACAACATTATCCACAATAAATAAGTAGGATTTGGTTGCTACCTTGTTTTGAAAATAAAGCCAAATTTGTGACATTATTGATATTTGCACCCATTGGTGTAGCCACGGGGTTGGTGGTTCAACCCCCCATGGCCCTGCCGATTTTATTTATTTAAAAAAAATGGAAAAAAGGAAACAAAAAGAATGTGAAATGTCACATAAAGTGTTGTTATAACCGGTGTTTTTTGTTTTTGTTTTTTGTCATTATAATTGTCATGGTCGTGTACACCACACAAATTACGACATTCAATAACCCATTTGTAAGTCTATAATGCCATATGTATTATATGCAACAAATGTAACAATTTAGTTAATGGATTTTAATTCAAAATGCGCATGTGCGGAACAAACTGTCAATGAGTCCATTTATAGAGTTCATTTTGGAAAAAGGTTTCTTAATCTCAACCAGTGAGCAAAGCGAGCTGAGGGCGTAGAATCCCAGGGCCCTTAAGCGGTCCCTGGGAAATGTTTGCAATCAGGAGGCTCTGTGTGAGCTCATAAATATTTAAGTATTTGTTTTAATAACTACCAAAAAGTCTCCAAAATAAATGTTAAGTTGACAGTGTTACAGTACGAATCCATGCCATGTCCTACATGTAACCAGGCCCACCCAACCTCAACCTTAGCCAAAAAATATATATAAATAATTAATCATTTGGGTTTAAAACATATATATATCTATATCTCTAGATCTCTATATCTATATCTATATATAATAAGGGAAGCGAGCAAAGAAAAATTGGCTGATGCTGGACTCGAACCCGTGACCTCTCCAATACCGTAGGAGCGCTCTACCAGCTGAGCTAACCAGTCCCTATGTTGGTGGGCGGTCCACTTATGCCAATTATCTATCTATGGGGCCAGGTCAGAGGCCAAACCATATCTGCCGCCGGTGCTTCTCACGATAACCTCCATGCGTGAAGTTTCAGCTCCATCCAGTCATATTCTTGTGAAAGAAAACAACTTAAAAACAATAACAAAATTTGCGATTCTGAGTGGTAAGGATGGACCTGTCCCCCTGAAGCCCCAAACCCCTCCCTCAAGACTCTGCCTACGGGGATGCAACGCGGCGCTTTCAACACCATGAACTTCAGGTGTGAAAGAAACGGGAAACAATATACATGTTTAAATAGCTTGTGACGTCAGACTATTACAGCAATGGGTTGATCGGGCGCAGAACTCCATGCATCACTGTTGATTGTTAATTCTATCATAACCATTATATCAGTTTATCGCACCATGATGGCACGGACAACAAACTAGATCTGATTTACATGAGGGACACTATTAACTAAACCGGACATACGATAAACATCTTACATCTTACATCTTGGTGATTCTTGAATCAGAATATCTACAGTTTCAAGGTAAGTGGGCAATTATTATTATTATTTACAAGGAAATTTAAATTTGGATAATGGTCATAGTACTGTGGAAATAATGTTAGTACATTATTTTTTCCTGTAATGAGCTTATATGCCATTGGCAATTACTTGCAAAGTAACAGTTGTTATTGATAAGCTTAATACTTGGGTTATAGATGGAAATTATTTGTATATATCTTATTCCATCTGTCATGTTCAACAAATAATAATACACAATTTAATGACAATAAATATACGCATTATATTTCCCTGTTTTAAGTATTATTTACGGCACGAATTAGTTTTGAATTAAAGTACAGGTATACAAAATTCTAACAATTGGTAAAGTGTTGCGGGAGAACCTTAGTTATTCATATAATTAATTTATATCAATGCTTCAAATGGTGATGTATTATCGGATCATCGTAACATTTGACCTTGGTATGGGTCAATTTTAAGCTACCCCTATGTGATATGTATTTTGGAAATGGTTTTCATAGAATAACATTGTTTGGATGATTTTGTATCGAAATTAGAACATCTCATTTTAGGTAAAACTTGTAGCTTTGCATGGTGAGGATGATAAGTAAGACTAATTGCGGTGACACCATGTGGAATCTCAATTGAGTAGTAATTAGTTCTGAAAAGAACTGGGGGTACAACTCGACGTTTCGATCAGTATGCTCTGATCGTCCTCAGGAGAATGCCGGACTCTGGAAAATGCTGCTGCTTAAGTAGACTGCTGGAGGATCATCCCATGAATGGATGCTGGAGGATTAGTTCGTTGAGGCGCGCAGGCGGGAAACTGTGAGACTATGAGACTAGGATCCTAGGGGTTGGGGGAGAGGAGTGTGTGCTCACTGAACTGAATCAGTTGTTAACAAGCACAGGGGAAGGAGGGTGGTTGACTTAGGATATAGGGGATCCCTCTGTCTGGGGTGGGTTATGGACTTTGGATATAGAAGATCCTTCAGTCTGTAGTATAGGTCGCCAAATGTCGCTGATGAAGAAACCGATGTCCTGGGCATAGTGTCGTGTTTGACGATCTCGATGGCCTCTCTGATGCGTCTGGGGTGCCATGCGTCGATGGGTGTGATGAGTTGGGCTGCCTGCCAGTTGATTTGGTGGTCCTTGATGTGCGAGTGCTTGACGATGGCGGACTTCTCGAAATCTCCTCTGCGGCCGTGTGCTCGGTGTTCCTTCAATCTGTGAGTGCGGTAAGGTGTACATCGGCGAAACAAAACGCAACCTCCCCATCAGATCTAGCATATAAGCTCATTACAGGAAAAAATAATGTACTAACATTATTTCCACAGTACTATGACCATTATCCAAATTTAAATTTCCTTGTAAATAATAATAATAATTGCCCACTTACCTTGAAACTGTAGATATTCTGATTCAAGAATCACCAAGATGTAAGATATAATGGTTTCTTCATCAGCGACATTTGGCGACCTATACTACAGACTGAAGGATCTTCTATATCCAAAGTCCATAACCCACCCCAGACAGAGGGATCCCCTATATCCTAAGTCAACCACCCTCCTTCCCCTGTGCTTGTTAACAACTGATTCAGTTCAGTGAGTACACACTCCTCTCCCCCAACCCCTAGGATCCTAGTCTCATAGTCTCACAGTTTCCCGCCTGCGCGCCTCAACGAACTAATCCGCCAGCATCCATTCATGGGATGATCCTCCAGCAGTCTACTTAAGCAGCAGCATTTTCCAGAGTCCGGCATTCTCCTGAGGACGATCAGAGCATACTGATCGAAACGTCGAGTTGTACCCCCAGTTCTTTTCAGAACTAATTACTACTCAATTGAGATTCCACATCGTGTCACCGCAATTAGTCTTACTTACATCTCATTTTGTTACTTATTTTTGCGTTGGTGTCTACATTCGTAAGGAATATGTAACAGTTGTAAGGCCACGGCATCATACAGATCAGACTACGGTATTGCCTGGCGCGTAGCCGGGAGGGGGAGGGGAGGGTTGAAGGAGGTTGTACCCCTTGAGCCTTTAAGGAATATGTAACATTTGTAAGGCCACGGCATCATACAGATCAGACTACGGTATTGTCTGGCGCGTAGCCGGGGGGGGGGGGGGGGGAGGGTTGAAGGAGGTTGCACCCCTTGAGCCTTTAAGGAATATGTAACATTGTAAGGCCACGGCATCATACAGATCAGACTACGGTATTGCCTGGCGCGTAGCCGGGGTTGAAGGGGTTGCACCCCTTGAGCCTTTAAGGAATATGTAACATTTGTAAGGCCACGGCATCATACAGATCAGACTACGGTTTTGCCTGGCGCGTAGCCGGGGGGGGGGGTTGAAGGAGGTTGCACCCCTTGAGCCATTAAGGAATATGTAACATTTGTAAGGCCACGGCATCATACAGATCAGACTACGGTATTGTCTGGCGCGTTGCCGGGGGGGGGGGGGGAGGGAGGGTTGAAGGAGGTTGCACCCCTTGAGCCATTAAGGAATATGTAACATTTGTAAGGCCACGGCATCATACAGATCAGACTACGGTTTTGCCTGGCGCGTAGCCGGGGGGGGGGGTTTGAAGGTGGTTGCACCCCGTGAGCCTTTAAGGAATATGTAACATTTGTAAGGCCACGGCATCATACAGATCAGACTACGGTATTGTCTGGCGCGTAGACGGGGGGGGGGGGGGAGGGAGGGTTGAAGGAGGTTGCACCCCTTGAGCCTTTAAGGAATATGTAACAATTGTAAGGCCACGGCATCATACCGATCAGACTACGGTATTGCCTGGCGCGTAGCCGAGGGGGTTGAAGGAGGTTGCACCCCTTGAGCCATTAAGGAATATGTAACATTTGTAAGGCCACGGCATCATACAGATCAGACTACGGTTTTGCCTGGCGCGTAGCCGGGGGGGGGGGGTTGAAGGGGGTTGCACCCCTTGAGCCTTTAAGGAATATGTAACATTTGTAAGGCCTCGGCATCATACAGATCAGCCTACGGTATTGCCTGGCGCGTAGCCGGGGGGGGGGGGGGGGTTTAAGGGGGTTGCACCCCTTGAGCCTTTAAGGAATATGTAACATTTGTAAGGCCACGGCATCATACAGATCAGACTACGGTATTGCCTGGCGCGTAGCCGGGGGGGGGGGAGGGGTGAAGGAGGTTGCACCCCTTGAGCCATTAAGGAATATGTAACATTTGTAAGGCCACGGCATCATACAGATCAGACTACGGTATTGTCTGGCGCGTAGCCGGGGGGGGGGGGGGGTTGAAGGAGGTTGCACTCCTTGAGCCATTAAGGAATATGTAACATTTGTAAGGCCACGGCATCATACAGATCAGACTACGGTTTTGCCTGGCGCGTAGCCGGGGGTTGAAGGAGGTTGCACTCCTTGAGCCATTAAGGAATATGTAACATTTGTAAGGCCACGGCATCATACAGATCAGACTACGGTATTGTCTGGCGCGTAGCCGGGGGGGGGGGGAGGGTTGAAGGAGGTTGCACCCCTTGAGCCATTAAGGAATATGTAACATTTGTAAGGCCACGGCATCATACAGATCAGACTACGGTATTGTCTGGCGCGTAGCCGGGGGGGGGGGAGGGTTGAAGGAGGTTGCACCCCTTGAGCCTGTGTTTTTGGTTTGTTTATGTTTTCTAATACAACAAATTGAAACTAAACATAAACTAAACATACCCTTAAAAGAGAGAGGGACGGGTAGTTGTTCAGTGATCTCAATCTCAATTTCATAGTTTTACTTTAAAAATAAAATTATACCAGACCCTCTGACAAACTGGCAGCTAGAGCCATCAGCGAGTAGAAAACTCTCAATGGCATTAAAGGTCAGTGGGTTGTGAGTTTGGGGAGGTGGGGGAGGTTTGTAGTTGTACCAATTGTTTTTGCAGCTGGGAGGGGGAGGGGGAACGTGCCCCTGCGCCGCAGTCGGGCACTTTTTGGTACATTGTGTGGAGGTGAATTTTTTCAGCAGCACAAGAGAAACCATTGAATTTTCAGCAGAGGGCGCAACTCTCTAGCTAATGGGAAACGTTCCCACAGGCACCCAATGGTATAGTAAAAAAAAAAATAATAATAATAAATTCCTAGAACTTCTCATGAGAGTATTATGAAGCTAAATTGTCATTATCATTTTCATGATCGTGTACACAATACACCATATACATTATGACACCCAATAACCCATGTTAAAGTATATTTGCAAGAAATATGGCAAGTTGTTCATGAATATCAGTTCAAAATGCGCAATTTGGGGAACAACCTGTCAGTCTAGGTAAAACTTGTAGCTTTGCATGGTGAGGATGATAAGTAAGACTAATTGCGGTGACACCATGTGGAATCTCAATTGAGTAGTAATTAGTTCTGAAAAGAACTGGAGGTACAAATCGACGTTTCGATCAGTATGCTCTGATCGTCCACAGATCGTATGCTCTGATCGTTCTCCTGAGGACGATCAGAGCTTACTGATCGAAACGTCGAGTTGTACCTCCAGTTCTTTTCAGAACTAATTACTACTCAATTGAGATTCCACATGGTGTCACCACAATTAGTCTTACTTAACCTGTCAGTCTAATTAATTCTGAGAACGAATGAATTATGTAGAATTATGATCCTGTTTCTGTTATTATGATGTATTTCGTGTGAAGGAGAAAACAAAAATTATTGTACAAACCTGACTGCAATTTAAATCTTTGTATATAGGGTTTATTAAAAGAAATATATCGTTGGCCAACAATATCATTAGTAACAACGAAATTATAGGCGCTGTGTCACATGTAAATGTAAGAGCCCCCCCCCCCCCCGACCTTAGGATTTTCTGAATTCGATACAAAAGGGGTTCATATAAAATTATTTAAAATATTATTTTTTACCATGAGTCGATATAATACAATTTATGTTGTTTAGTTTCATTATGACATAACCTCTCTTAAAATGAGGAAAGATAAACTATCAATATTTGCTAGACCCTCTTTATAAACAGAAATCTCGATTGTTGTAGATGTCATAGACAGAAAACAGCCGTACTGGCCTTCAATATCACTGATCGTTCTGTCGATGACGACATATCAAAAGCATCATTGTGGTCTTGGTCTCATTTTGAGGATTTCATTTTATTCAGATTTCTATACAGTGACGAGCATACACTTATTTTAAGGGAACAAAACGTATGTTTTCAGTTTCAAATTTAGAAAAGCTTTAAACAGCCAATAATCAATGATTGTGGAGTGTTTCATATGATAACTTACGTTTGATTAATCATCATGTTGTTTGATGTCGGAAAGTAAAAATTACCCGAGTTGCACATTATACACGTGTGTGTACATAATCATAGAACCAGAATGATAACCCACGCATCAGCCCATGATGAAATGATATAGGATTCTTAGTATAATTGATCAACCTGAATTTTTGATCCAAACCTTTTGGGAAAAAAGTGCAAGAGGTCAATTAAAATTCTTTTTATTCTGCAATGGAGTTAAATTACTTCATTTATTCACTCTCATATCAAAGCATATACCAAAAAACAATAACATTCAATAATTCTTACTCTGATCAATATAACATCTATTTTGATTACATTTTTCCTGAAATCAATATATAATAGGACTTATTGATTGCACATCAGATAACATTATTTCAATAGCTGCAATCGTTGAATAGAAATTTACTGTTAGGATCAAAATCTATGACTATTGCATTTTTTGCAATAATTTACCGAAATGTGAGATATATCACAATGTCGACATCTTCACTGTTCAGTATTTTCATTCAGTTTGGATGCACATAATAACATTTTATTACCAGTGTCTTTACTTACTCGTTAAACTGAAAATGAAGGAACAACATAAAATGTTACTTTCATTTTGTATGCATTTCAGATTGTAGTTCATCTCTTAAACCATCTCTGACATCAACGGGAAAGGTGGAACGAGAAACCATGGGCTACTTGGGTTCCATCGTTGTAGCTCTTATGGCACAGGGATTCTGTGTCCTCATGGCACAATCGGGTAAGTTATGACAATCAGGTAAGTTATGACAATCAGGTAAGTTATGACAATCAGGTAAGTTATGACAATCAAGTAAGTTAACATGAGTACCCCACTACTTCACTAAATCGCTTAAAGGGGGACTGACATCCTTTATTGTGTGTGTACTTAAGGCGTTTTGTAATAAAATATTGTTTTTGAGACCCACCTGCAGTGTGTCTATTTAATAATTGATTTCTGAGTACAAGTATTTTAAAACAATGTTTGAAGTGTTTTGGGGAGGCAACCCCGCCCATGATGGAAGCTTCATTTGCATAAGATATGTGACGTAAGGTCGGGAAGATCCGATGTGTACATGATGTACATGTACATACAAACGTTTCACACACGTAGCGTCGATTTAATTTCTTCCGTGATTTTTGTTTCCGGAACTAATAATAAGATGTGTTTCTGCAGGATGCAGCAACACCACCAAAGACGGTGTTAGCCTTCATCTGTTCCCAAGTGACCCAAAAATCGCCGTATTTGGACGAGCAAAGTTCGAGTGACAAGAGTAAAGTGGTCAGGTCCATCGGCTCACATAGTTTTGTGCAGCGATCATTTTGAGCCGTGTTTTGAGCCGAATTTCTCTTCCCGACATGACGTCACGAACAGCTCCTCCGTGCAGGGCGTAAAAGTGGGGGGAATTTTTACAATGGTAAAATAACACTCTCAAAAACAACTAGACGGCAGTGTTTGTGATAATACAAACACATAGGTGTTCGAGTTTTGTCAGGGCAGTGATGACGACGTCAGAATGTTTTTAAAAGAAACTTTGCATCATTATTTGTTTTAATATTAAACTTTGACTTCCGGTTTAGACAGGAAGTAAAGGTCAAATTGGGGTCATATTTTTGTAAACATTTTTGACAATTAACAATCTGTACAATAGTGCAAAAACTGTGAATTTACCTCTTGTGGTTGCTGAGATATGATTATTAAAAATATTAAACTTTGACTTCCGGTTTGGACAGGAAGTAAGGTCAAATTGGGGTCACCTTTGTGTAAATATTTTTCCACAATTAACAATCTATACAATGGTACAAAAATTGTGAATTTACCTTTTGTGGTTGTTGAGATATGATTTTTTTAAATATTAAACTTTGATTTATTGTAATTCGATATCTGATGACCTAATCATGACGTCACAAATTATGTTTCTTCTACGTGTTAAGTTTTAAGTATATGCCAAGTTTCAAGTTCATGTGAAGTTTGCAATTATGTGTTTTTGTAGACAATCGTTTTTGCCGATAGAGGGCGACAATCCATATTAGCGTTCCGATCCGCCGGCCGGACTGTTTTCTATTTGTACAATAGTGCAAAAACTGTGAATTTACCTCTTTTCAGAATAAATAGATTATGCTGACATAAAAAAGAACCTAAAACGGATTTTAGTCAATCACATAATACATGTTGCGAAACGAATTGATCAGAAACACAATTTTTTCAGGGGTCAATTGCATTTCCGAAGCGTAAACGCTCAATTCCTTAAACATGCATACATAATGAGCACGCCCAGAGCTGATTTAGATTCACCAACAGAGGGCGCACTTTTTAGCGTTGAAACAGCCGTGTAGACTTTGATTTTCAACGTAATCGAAACGTTTTAACTTATAAAGAATTCTTTATCGTAATTCGATATCTGATGACCTAATAATGACGTTACAAATTATGTTTCATCTACGTATTATGTTCTAAGTATATGCCAAGTTTCAAGTTCATATGAAGTTTGCAAGTACGTGTTTTTTTGTAGACAATCGATCCGGAAAAGAAGGAGAAGAAGAAGAGAAGGAGAAGAAAAAAAAAAGAAAACTAGATATAAGTTTTTGTCACAACAAAAACAAGGTGTTCGGTTGAAGTTAAAATGGTTACGTCATCAATTCGAAGTGTTGGAGAAGTCAAATGTTAACGTCTGTTGAAGTTCTCGCGAGAAGTTTATTTGAATACAATACAATACTGAATTTAGAAATTATTTTAATATTAAACTTTAACTTCCGGTTTGGACAGGAAGTAAAGGTCAAATTGGGGTCATGTTTTGTAAATACTTTTGACAATTAACTATCTGTACAATGGTGCAAAAACTGTGAATTTACCTCTTGTGGTTGTTGAGATATGATTTTTTTAAATATTAAACTTTCACTTCCGGTTTGGACAGGAAGTAAGGTCAAATTGGGGTATAAATATATTTTGACAATTAACGATCTGTACAATGGTACAAAATTTTTTAATTTACTTCTTGTGGTTGTTGAGATATGATTTTTTTTAATATTAAACTTTGACTTCCGGTTTGGACAGGAAGTAAGGTCAAATTGGGGTCACCTTTGTGTAAATATTTTTTGACAATTAACAATCTGTACAATGGCGCAAAAACTGAATTTACCTGTTGTGGTTGTTGAGATATGATTTTTTTAAATATTAAACTTTGACTTCCGGTTTGGACAGGAAGTAAGGTCAAATTGGGGTCATCTTTTTGTAAATATATTTTGACAATTAGCGATCTGTACAATGGTACAAAATTTGTGAATTTACCTCTTGTGGTTGTTGAGATATGATTTTTTTAAATATTAAACCTTGACTTCCGGTTTGGACAGGAAGTAAGGTCAAATTGGGGTCATCTTTTTGTAAATATCTTTTGACAATTAACGGTCTGTACAATGGTATAAAAATTGTGAATTTACCTGTTTTGGTTGTTGAGATATGATTTTTTAAATATTAAACTTTGACTTCCGGTTTGGACAGGAATTAAGGTCAAATTGGGGTCACCTTTTTGTAAATATTTTTTGACAATTCACGATCTGTACAATGGTACAAAAATTGTGAATTTACCTCTTGTGGTTGTTGAGATATGATAGTTTTTAATATTAAACTTTGACTTCCGGTTTGGACAGGAAGTAAAGGTCAAATTGGGTCATGTTTTTGTAAACATTTTTGACAATTAACAATCTGTACAATAGTGGAAAGATTGTGAATTTACCCCTTGTGGTTGTTGAGATATGAATTTTTAAAATATTAAACTTTGACTTCCGGTTTGGACAGGAAGTAAGGTCAAATTGGGGTCACCTTTGTGTAGATATTTTTCGACAATTAACGGTCTATACAATGGTACAAAAAATGTCAATTTACCTCTTGTGGTTGTTGAGATATGATTTTTTAATATTAAACTTTGACTTCCGGTTTGGACAGGAAGTAAGGCCAAATTGGGGTCACCTTTTGTAAATATTTATTGACAATTAACGATCTGTGCAATGGTACAAAGATTGTGAATTTACCTCTTTTAGTTGTTGAGATATGATCTTATTAAATATTAAACTTTGACTTCCGGTTTGGACAGGAAGTAAGGTCAAATTGGGATCACCTTTGTGTAAATATTTTTAGACAATTAACAATCTATACAATGATACAAAATATGTCAATTTACCTCTTGTGGTTGTGGAGATATGATTTTGTTAAACATTAAACTTTGACTTCCGGTTTGGACAGGAAGTAAGGTCAAATTGGGGTCACCTTTGTGTAAATATTTTTTGACAATTAACAATCTATACAATGATACAAAAAATGTCAATTTACCTCTTGTGGTTGTGGAGATATGATTTTTTTAAACATTAAACTTTGACTTCCGGTTTGGACAGGAAGTAAGGTCAAATTGGGGTCACCTTTGTGTAAATATTTTTTGACAATTAACAATCTATACAATGATACAAAAAATGTCAATTTACCTCTTGTGGTTGTGGAGATATGATTTTTTTAAACATTAAACTTTGACTTCCGGTTTGGACAGGAAGTAAGGTCAAATTAGGGGTCACCTTTGTGTAAATATTTTTGACAATTAACAATCTATACAATGGTGCAAAACTGTCAATTTACCTGTTGTGGTTGTTGAGATATGATTTTTACGTGCATACATAATTAGCACGACCAGAGCTGATTTACATTCACCAACAGAGGGCGCACTTTTTTAGCGTTGAAAAAGCCGTGTAGATCTTTCATTTGCAACGTAATCAAAACGTTTTAACTAATAAAGAATGATTGATCGAAATTCGATATCTGATGACCTAATAATGACGTGACAAATTATGTTTCATCTACGTGTTATGTTCTAAGTATGTGCCAAGTTTCTAGTTCATATGAAGTTTGCAAGTATGTGTTTTTTTGTAGACAATCGATCCGGAAAAGAAGAAGGAGAAGAAAAAGAAAAAAAAAAAAAAACCGAACAAAAACAATATGTGCTCACGCTGTAGCTCGAACACCTAAAAAACCGAACAAAAACAATAGGTGCTCGCGCTGTAGCTCGAACACCTAATAAAAACACAAAACAAAAATTTTATTGATCTTTTACTGATATAAAAGAATACAACGATCACATCTTTAGCTGTTTGATTTAAATCCATGTCAGTCCCCCTTTAAGGTGATTGTAGCTGATGGGATTTGGGGGGCGGGTTTATTGCTTAAATTGTTTTAACTTTCCTAGAGAGACTAAAATACATTTTAACAAAGCGAGTAATGATGCTTATTTCTCCAGTGTTGAGTCTGAACTCCCCCTTTTAAACTTCCTGGATCTGCCCCTGAGGATATGTACGTTGCAACCTGTAATGTAATAATTGATCAGAAATGTCATACCAGCCTGGAATGATTTGGGTTTTGTACATTAAGGGTAAACACAAATGTATTATACTACAGACTGGTGAAGTTATTACATTATGGGGAAACGTTTTTTTACAACTGAATACGGGCAATATTACATTATACTTAATGTATTATGTTTCAGGCCAGCATTCCACTACTGGCTAATTATTTCATTAGTACATGTTTTCATAAGATAAATGAGTTGAATTTCAACAAACTAGCAATGTTTTGAAAAGTAAAACAATCCAATGTTATTGAAAATACCCTTGTTTATCCATAATTATGATTTTTTTAAAAACACTACCAACAGCAAGGGGTGTTTCTTTTGAACGCTCTCAGTTGATCACAATACCATTTGTATCACAGAAAATGATCATAATAATGGATTGAAACAAAGGGTTACCAAGTCACTCGAGATAAATTGTCATGTAAATGAGTCGTTTCTTCCACGTTTATTTTAATTTATAATGCAATGTAATTAATTCGACAAAGGTTAACTTAGTTAATTCGGGAAGCATTTTGGTTTAAATATTCACGTACAGACGAAACATCTTGTCCTGATGCCAGTCTGTTTGATTGTGGTGATGGCTCGTGTGTGTCACCTGACGCTAAATGCGATGGTTTTAGAGACTGCTATATCAGTGGACTGGATGAGGAAGAATGTGGTAAGCAATGAACCAGGATACAATTCATCAACATATCCTTACTTCCCCAAACGTCTTCTCAACGACCGCATCCATGATAGTCACCTTACCGCAGTATTGTGTGGTCTGGTTATTAAAATGTCCACAACTTCACCTAATTTTGTTCCCTTTTAAAACACTCACATTCTGCTTGACACGATACGTGTTTGTCAGTGCGCATACACCCAAATACACCCACAATACTTCAATAAAAATACAAATTAACTCTGGAAATGTAAAATATTATAGTGATTACTATTGTGTGGACAATAACACCAGCTTACTGTGGGGGGATGCTTCTCAGGACCGCCGGGGAGAAACATGTTGTGCCTCTCCATCCTACCTCCTTTCTTACGAGGGTAAAAATGTTTACCCTTATGTAATTTGCTGTTTTTTCCCTTCATATTTTGATCAAATTGGATTTTAAAAATTTAACATGACATCAAAAGGTGTCATTGACTAACGTAATTTGAGCTCTCAACTGAAATTTTATCAGTAATGTATATTGACGACCTGAGCTGAACATTTCATATTACTTGATTTTCATTCAGTTGAATGCACGGAACGACCTCGGTCCAATGGTATATTTAGGCTGAAATGTTACAAGATTGTTCAATCTTCTAGGTCATGTCGTCCATACCTGCACATTTTTCTTTAATATTAACATTACCCGCAGATAGAGTGACTGCTTTTAAAGACCCTATAATTATGGTATTCCAGAAAAACATAAACGATCACAGTTACTTGATGTAAAGTTGATGATGGTATCAGACATCCCTTAAACAAATTATGTCTGATGGTTCTCCCGTTTTAGTGCAATTAATCACATTATTTCACAAATAAATTGTTGTCATCTGGAGACGTAAATTCCACGTGGAATGAATATGACAAATCTGAATGCATGTTCAGTGCTATCTCATTAATGACACAATGAAATAAGCTGAAACTTTAACAGGTTGGTTTCTATACATATCTCTTGATTCTAAAATAGGCATGTATTTATGCCTATATGCATTTTAACAAACGTGTATACTGCATTAAGTTTGAATGCAGGTAGTCAACATTTTATATTTAAATGGACGTTTATTTTACGAGGTTCTTCCTTCTTATTCTTCTCGATCCATGATATGCAGATCAGCGATGTCCTGATGTCTGCAATTGTTTGTGGTGGAATGGTTATAGCCTCGTCAAATGCACGGATGGTTGGAACCAGTCCACTATCGATAACATCATGAACACAACGCGTAAACTGTAAGTACAGGGGCTCTGACTGTGCAGGGATAGAAATAACATTCTTCTTCATCTTTCGGCTGCTCCCTTGTTTTTAGGGGTCGCCACAGCGGATCATCTGTTTCCATCCCTTCCTGTCCTCTGCGTTGCACCAACCACCTGCATGTCCTCCCTCACCACATCCATAAACCTCCTCTTTGGCCTTCCTCTTTTCCTCTTGCCTGGCAACTCCATTTTTAGCATCCTTTTCCCGACATACCCCTCATCTCTCCTCTGCACATGTCCAAACCATCTCAATCTCGCCTCTCTCACTTTGTCTCCAAACCGTCTAACATGAGCTGTCCCTCTAATATACTCATTCCTAATCCTGTCCATCCTCGTTACTCCCAACGAAAACTTAGCATCTTCAGCTCTGCCACCTCCAACTCCGCCTCCTGTCTTTTTGTCAGTGCCACCGCCTCCAAACCATATAACATAGCTGGTCTCACTACCGTCTTAAAAACCTTCCCTTTCACTCTTACTAATACCCTTCTGTCACAAATCACTCCTGACACTCTTCTCCACCCACTCCACCCTGCCTGCACTCTCTTCTTCACCTCTCTTCCACACTCTCCGTTACTCTGAACAGTTGACCCCAAGTATTTAAACTCATCCACCTTTGCCACCTCTACACCTTGCATCCTAGAAATAACATTAATTAAACTAAATTAGATGTATGAAGCGATGTATACTCGGTGCTTTCAGAGGATCTGCGGGAAAAACTCTCCACAGGCGACTCAGGCGGGATTCGAACCCACGACTTCAATGCTTATCCAAAACGAATCCCGAGTCGCCTTTGTAGTTTTGTCTAGTCGGAAAGCAACGGGTATACAGTGCTTTATACATACGTCGTTGGAAGAGCAAAAATCGAATTAATTGTTTAAAACCCGACACAAGAATTACATCAATTAATGTTAACAATATTTAATATATTAAAAAAGTAATAATAATAATCATGGTGAGTTTTGAACGTAATTCATATCTCTTCTCGGTCGAATTTAATTAAGTTAATGTCATAATTTGACAAAATGTGTAATGAACCGGTTTTCTTTCTATTTTGACACCTTTTATCTCCAGTGAGTTATCGGGTGGAAGTATCAGCATTCTGCCAACTGGTCTTTTTAAAGACTTTTCGTTCTTACAATCATTGTAAGTGTTAACGTTCATTCTTTTTAATTTTGAAGATGGGAACGTATTGCTCGACATAAATGGGCGTCTTTAAGATAGTAGTCCAGGCTGCAATGTATTCCAGTTTTTTGTGCTAAAAAGGATTTTATGATCTAACTTGGTAAATTATTTTATATATATTGCTATATTTGGGGATTTTGAACCACAAAATAATATTACTTATAAGTAAGACTGATTGCGGTGACACCATGTGAAATGCTCAATTGAGTAGTAATTAGTTCTGAAAAGAACTGGAGAAAAGAACCTCCAGTTCTTTTCGGAACTAATTACTACTCAATTGAGCATTTCACATGGTGTCACCGCAATCAGTCTTACTTATCCTCCTCACCATACAAAGCTACAAGTTTTACCAATATTACTTATGTTTTGTTAATATGTAGAGCCAAGGCCGCCACCTTGAACTTTAAAGGGCCATTCATTCTGACTCTGTTTTTCATTTAATTTGCTAACGAACTCATACAACAATTTCAGTGAATGAAAGTCTGCATCAGGATTGAACATGACTGTTCGTGTCTTTTGTATCATTCCTAGCAACTTACTGTCATTCCTTAGGGCAACTTGCTGTCATTCCTTAGGGCAACTTGCTGTCATTCCTTAGGGCAACTTGCTGTCATTCCTTAGGACAACTTGCTGTCATTCCTTAGGGCAACTTGCTGTCATTCCTTAGGACAACAAGTTAGGATACCATTCGTTTGATTGGCAGCTTTGGCCGTAAGTTTGGATTTCAAATTTGGACATATTTTGCCCGATTGTTTGACTTTCTGACCACCTAAAAACACCATTGTTTTACATTTAATGCTACGTTATTTAGGGTCGTGAAGCCTCAAAATAATACTACTAATGTTTTTCCGTGAGAACATTGATGGATATATACCGATGTAGCCCTATATCTGCTTTAACACGATGTTTTTAACCCTAATTGGTGATTTTATTTTCTATATAGGCCTAGTAATGAGCTGCAGACGGAAACATTTTTCATAGTTTTTGACCGATCACTAATTTTTCACCAAGTATGCTTTCAGGACAATCTAATAACATTGGTGAAAATAACCATATTAATGGGAGTTAATGATCTTTTTTAAAACCTCACTTTGATTTCCCATCTTAGATTACTGCACAACAACAAAGTCAGTGCAATTGCTCCAGGAATATTTGATGGTCTACAAAATCTCATCACATTGTAAGTATTCATGTCACAAATTTCATAGTTTTTGACTGATCACTAATATTTCACCAAGTATACTTTTAGGAAAATAAACATATTAACTGGCTTTAATGATCTTTGTTTTAACCCTACTTTGTTTTCCCATCTTAGATGGCTGGAAAACAACAAAATCAGTGAAATTGCTCCAGGAACATTTGATGGTCTACAAAATCTCTATTATTTGTAAGTATTCATGTCATAAATTATGTTAGTCTTCAATGGAGGATACCTCAAGGTGCTAAGTTTGGTATAATAGGTTTCAAATACTTATCAATGATGCAGCTCAAGATTCGCAATCAAAATACTGGATATCATGTTGATGACCTGACATTTGCAGATAACTGCAAGATTAACAGTCATGGTCACATGTAGGACGATCTAGATAATTCCAAGGTGTGGCCTGATGATAATCTTGTGTAGTTAAATCCCTCCAAGTGCCTGGCCCTCCAAGTGTGTTTTAATAAATCTCATCATCAAATATGTAATTTCACAATTGGTAGTGAACCTATTTCCGGAGGCCAAAGTTCATTAGTATGGGCGGCCATTGGGGCAAAAAAGACAAAACAAAAAAGACAAACAAAAATAACAAAGACAAAACAAAAACAAAAAAAAGACAAAACAAAAATTTTAAAAGACAAAAAATAAATAAATAAATTAAAAAAAATAAAAAAGACGAAACAAAAATAAAAAACACACCCAAAAAATAAAAAAGACAAACAAAAATGAGAAAAGACAAAACAAAAATAAAAAAGACGAAACAAAACTAAAAAGACAAAACAAAAATAAAATAGATAAACAAAAATAAAGAAAGACAACAATTTGTTTTAAAAGACAAAAAAAATTCATAAAAAAAAATTTCCCTAAAATTATTATTTTACATAGAAACAAAAAATAAAAAATAAACAAGACAAAACAAATTGCGCCAAAATAAAAATATTACATAGAAACAAAATTTAAATACACGCAAAAACGAAAGTATAACGCAACGAAAAAAACGATACACCTACAATTACAAGTAGAAAGAAACGATACCGCGCGCGCCGTACATCGAACAACTCAGAAATAAATGAACAACTCGGAAATAAACGAACAACTCAGAAAAAGACAAACGGCGGAACTTACCGAGAAAATCCGAATACCCGAAACTGCACTGGATGCATGGCACCCTTCGCGGCCGCGCGCCCGACTACGGGGCATGGTGCAACGGTGTGGCATGGCGCCATGGATATGATGCTAGCATAGGTCATGAGGTACTAGGCGCGCGGTAGCATGTGTGCATTAACGCAGCATACGCATGGGGAGTTGGCCTGGAGCTCGAGGGATATCGGGAACCACACGGCGAAGCGTGGTTTTCTTAATTTTGTACATGAACCTTGCATGCAGTACATCATGTACATGTAGTTTTATGAGACCCACGCAACACAGAGGAGTTGATCCGAGTTTTGACACTGTTCTTACAATCTTAGGTCCAAATCTTCAAAGGTTCGTATTGATTTTTGTATCTCGTTTGTTAAAGAATTTAACCTGATATTATACATGTAACTTGTAAGTAACTGTTATACTCCTTATCGCAATTGCGCGCATAAGGAATTGTGGCAAGTGATTTTTGGAAAAGATTTGTCAACAAACGCACATGTTTGTGCACAAAGTCAATGGAGGAGAAAAGTGGTCGGCCAGAAAATGGAAGTTTTTTTATGTATTTTATTATTTATACCAAAATTATTAAGAAAATGATTAAGAAATAGTTAAATTACATACAGAACATTTGTATAATTAAGGGAATTTTTTTAAATTCCCAGATAGCACACAAACGGAGGAATTCTCACCTGATTTCTGGAGCTCGTCATGAATTGAAAATGATTGGAGATTGGGGATCACTGAGAAATCAGCTGAAAATTCCTCCATTTGTAGTTTCCAGATCCAGGGGAAAAAACCACTATTTTCGTATTTATAAAAAATTTCTGTTCATAATTTAACTGATTTATTTTTGGATAAATCGGATAGCCAATAGTTATATTGTAAATGTCAATTCAATGAGCACCAAGCACGTTAGCCCCATTCTCGGGCCAATACACTGGACTGCTTCCGTATCCTTGTCCCCAGCACCACATGTACAAAAATTGAGCAAATTTTTTTTTTTCAACTTTTGATCTGCTAATAATTAGGTAACATTACCCAAACAGACACTTTTGATTAACATTTTTGTCCTGTACACTTTGGGCATAAAATCCATTATTCAGGGATCTCACTTTTGTGAAATATTTTAAACAATCTTTAAAGCCCCTGGACAACATTGGTAAGACCGAAAAACTAAAATGTTCACAAATTTACACATAACTTACAATGTGATTGGTATAAAGATAACGATGATAGAAAGATTTCATTGAAATATTTATGCCTGATGTGTTAATATCGTTTTCGAATAATTAGTGAAATAAGATCCAGTAATGAGTTTTCGTCTCACGAGACGGAAACTCTGGCCATTAGAATTAATGCATTTTTACTGTTTTCTCGTAAAAGAAATAACAAAATGAGCTGCAATTTTCACAGGTTGGTTTTATTACATATCTCTTGATTCTTGTAAAGTATGGAAGCATTTACAGACACTTTACCTATGTTGTGCATGGGCTTTAAATTTAAAAAAAATACAATAAAACTTAAAAGTAAAACTAAAATTTCTTAAAATTAACGATCTCACAATAGTAAACTTTGTGCCAAAACTGGCAAAAGTGTCTGCTTGTTGGGCAAGCTTACCGGCCACGGCACAGACCAGCAGTGCAGTGTTTAAAACTAAATAAAAGAACACTAATTTTGTTTGTGCTGTTTTGCAAATATCCTTCCTCCATCATGCACACACTGAAACTTTGGGAGTTGGAGTAAATCGACGTGATGTGGGCCACAAACAGTACAAACGGTCCTTCATTACTTTTTTAGTGGACCATGGCTGCAGTGCTAACGTTATATTATGGCAGGAATTTTAGTTTTTACTATCTCATCATAGAGCAAGGACCAGTCTCATTTGTTATGTTTATTGTTATGTTGTTACTGGGGGTGTCGTGGCCGAGCGGTCTAGTGCGTTGCACTCAAGTTCTGATGTTGTCAGAATGTGGGTTCGAATCCCGGCCTGGCCGGTTGCGGTGCTTGTGTCCTTGAGCAAGACACTTAACCATAACTGCTTCGTCCTTCGGATGGGACGTAAAGCTGTAGGTCCCGTGTGTTGTGTTGTGTAATGCACGTAAAAAAAACCAGGACACTTATCGTAAAAGAGAAGGGGCTTGCCCCGGTGTTTCTGGAATGGCAGCTAAATGCGCCGAAATTATTTGCGCCACGGAATAGGTTTCTCTAGATAGATGGCGCATTATAAATGCTTACATAATAATAATAATACTGTGTTACTGGAGTGTACTGTTAGTGTACTACTAGTACTACTAGTACTACTAGCTAGTACTAGTATTACAGTACTAACGTAGTAGTGTACTGTTAGTGTTACTGTTAGCAATGGCCGGAGCAATAAAACATATTGCTCCATGGAAGTCCTCCATGTGGTTAGACCACCTTCTTTTATTAATAATTTTATCAAATACACTCAGGATATTGCTCACCATAATGCATGCATATGCGTCTATTCACATCATCATAAACAACCCCTCCTGGCCATCATTCCCTTCGTCAGGTCGTCATCATGGTAAACTCACTCGGCGACGTGTCCCATCCCTAGACTAGACTCCCCATGTGTGCTGCGCTGCGTTAATGCACACATGCTACCGCGCGCCTAGTACCTCATGACCTATGCTAGCATCATATCCATGGCGCCATGCCACACCGTTGCACCATGCCCCGTAGTCGGGCGCGCGGCCGCGAAGGGTGCCATACATCCAGTGCAGTTTCGGGTATTCGGATTTTCTCGGTAAGTTCCGCCGTTTGTCTTTTTCTGAGTTGTTCGTTTATTTCCGAGTTGTTCATTTATTTCTGAGTTGTTCGATGTACGGCGCGCGCGGTATCGTTTCTTTCTACTTGTAATTGTAGGTGTATCGTTTTTTTCGTTGCGTTATACTTTCGTTTTTGCGTGTATTTAAATTTTGTTTCTATGTAATATTTTTATTTTGGCGCAATTTGTTTTGTCTTGTTTATTTTTTATTTTTTGTTTCTATGTAAAATAATAATTTTAGGGAATTTTTTTTTATGAATTTTTTTTGTCTTTTAAAACAAATTGTTGTCTTTCTTTATTTTTGTTTATCTATTTTATTTTTGTTTTGTCTTTTTAGTTTTGTTTCGTCTTTTTTATTTTTGTTTTGTCTTTTCTCATTTTTGTTTGTCTTTTTTATTTTTTGGGTGTGTTTTTTATTTTTGTTTCGTCTTTTTTATTTTTTTTTATTTATTTATTTATTTTTTGTCTTTTAAAATTTTTGTTTTGTCTTTTTTTTGTTTTTGTTTTGTCTTTGTTATTTTTGTTTGTCTTTTTTGTTTTGTCTTTTTTGCCCCAATGGCCGCCCATACATTAGAGGGTGTATGAAATTCGTGTTTCGTGCCGATCGCAATATTTGAAGGCATTTTCACTTTTTTCTCTTCAACGAAACAAATTCTTGTTATGTGTTTGAATAATTTTTTGTTTAACCCTATACTTAATTTTCCCATCATAGATGTCTGGACAACAACAATATTCGTACACTTTCACCCATAACATTTGATGGTCTACAAAAATGTACTTACTTGTCATCAATTTCAATCAAACAGGAACCTGCTATACATAATTCTTTTTAAATTAATTTACACCTGACAACAAAACAAAATTAGCGGGAGTACAAAGTTCGTGTTTCGTGCCAATCGAAATATTTGTATTCCTTACTTTTTTTTATCATAAGACAAACAAAACCTTCAATACATTTATGGTTACTAAGATTATATTGCAGAACATGTTAGCAAAATAATGTTATGAAATGATATCGCATAAAACGTAGGCTACTTTCAAGGTATCCCCCAACAATGAAAATATTTTTTAATGTTACCAAATTAAACAACTACAACATTATCCACAATGATTTTACCATAAATATATTACCCAATTCTTTTTCAAAAATGAGTAAACCACGGGCAGGAAAATTTTTCATATTGTTTGATACCATGACAACATTTCATAAATTTCGGAAAATCTGAGAACATTGATGAACATTGAATCTGATGAACATTTATACCAATGTAGGCCTATATCTGCTTTAACTTGTAATTTTAATTTCTATATAGGCTTAATGAGCTGCAGGCGGAGTATGAGTATACATTGAGAAAAATCTAAGAATATTGGTGAAAATAACCATATTAACGGGATTTAATGATCTTTGTTTTAACCTTACTTTGTTTTCCCTTCTTAGATCGCTGTGCAGCATTCCACTGAACCGTATTCTGTATATCGATGCACTCAAGTGTTGTCTATCGAGATTAATTTGTTATTGAAATTTTCTAAAATAATTATATGAATCTCAGGCAGTGTTGCAATGTGTTTTAACCCCACTTGGTTTTCCCATCATATGTTTTGACAAGAACAATATTAGTATACTTGCACCCAGGACATTTGAAGGTCTACAAAAGCGTACTTACTTGTCATCAATTTCAATCAAGCAGGAACCTGCCATACATGAATGTTAACTTAAGTTACCCCTGAAGACGAAACAAAATTAGAGGGAGTACGAAGTTCGTGTTTCGTGCCGATCGAAATATTTGTATGCATTTTCGCTTTTTTTTCCCTTTAACCAAACAAAGTAATTGGCTACATTTTCACGGGTCAGTTCTTCATCGTATATCTTCAATCATAAAAGTTAAGTCATAATAAATTGTCTTTAATGAGGAAATTTGTATTGTTCGTGTTTTGTGCTGATCGTAACAGGCTATTTGTATGTATTATGACTTTTTGATTTTTAACGAAACAAGTAATTAGCTACATTTTTCATTTCTTTAATGTATATCTTCAATCATAAAGTTAAACTTACTCATAATAAATTGTCTCTAATGAGGAAATTTGCATTGTTCGTTTTAAGTTAATTTACAAATCGTCACACTATATCACACCTATTCATTGAATGGCAACGAACTGTTAGTTATATGGTTTATATTTCGATGCACTCAACTGCTGTCAATCAAGAATCATTTGTAAATTAAATTTTCTAAAATGACTGAACCTCAGGCAGGTAAATTGTTCAACTTGTTTGATACCATGACAACGTTTCACAAAGTATGATTTCAGGAAAATCTGAGAACATTGATGGATATATACCGATGTAGGCCTATATCTGCTTTAACATAATTTTTTTTAACCCTACTTGGTGATTTTATTTTCTGTATAGGCCTAATGAGCTGCAGGCAGAAACATTATTCATAGTTTTTGGCCGATCACTAATATTTCGCTAAGAACGTTGGTGAAAATAACCATATTAATAGGATTTAATGATCTTTGTTTTATTTAACATTTTCTCATTTTAGATCGCTGTCCAACAACAAAATCAGTGAAATTGCTCGAAGAGCATTTGATGGTCTACAAAATCTCAACACCTTGTAAGTATTCATTTTTTCATGAATCTCAGGTAGTGTTGCAATATACAAATATAACATGGTTTGAGGGTGGACAGTCGATATTAGCTCCCCTCGGTATTGGAAGTTGAGAAACTAGTTCCCGAGGCGAAGCCGAGGGAACTAGTTTCTCAACTTCCAATACCGAGGGGAGCTAATATCGACTGTCCACCCGAAATAAACCATGTTATATGTGACCCGCTCTGTGAAAATGAGTCACATGTCGCACCGTGCGTTTACATTTGAATGCTTGTTTTCCTAACAATAAATTGTGTTAATTATGCACATTATTGATTATTACAAATGCCACATCTCCATAATGCAATATGCCACACACCTGTAACATATACCAAATTAAAGCCGATGATGTACTCTTTCCAGCTACATAGAAATGTATATTTGTCAAATTTGCGTCTTGTGACTCATTTTCACAGAGCGGGTCACATATTTGTTTTACTATACCTCATACATATTCACAATATTCTCTAGTTCGGCATCATTGAGCTCGGGAAAACGCGAATTTACATTTACGTGTGCCGCCATCTTTTCATGTATATAATATGTAGCTAGGGCGATGTTCGCGCGTGCGTACTACACCCGTGCGACTGTTCCCTGCGCGCCGCGGCGCGCGGGGAACAGATCGTTGGGACTATTTCCCCGCCGGGACTGTTCCCCGATGCGACAGTCTACTACGCACTACTGCGCATGCGTATTTACCCTGTGCGTGAATACTCGATTAGCATCTGGCACGTGATGGTGAATGGACCAGTGAGAATTCGGCTCTCGATCATGTATGAGGTATAGTAATGTGTTTTACTATACCTCATACATATTCATGATCGAGAGCCGAATTCTCACTGGTCCATTCACCGTCACGTGCCAGATGCTATTTTTGCTGTTTACCTCGCGTCCGCGAGTATTCACGCACAGGGTAAATACGCATGCGCAGTAGTGCGTAGTAGACTGTCGCATCGGGGAACAGTCCCGGCGGGGAAATAGTCCCAACGATCTGTTCCCTGCATCCGGGAACATGCCAGCGGGGAACAGTAGTACGCACGCGCGAACATCGCCTTAGCTAGCTAGCTACGTACATACACATGAAAAGATGGCGGCACACGTAAATGTAAATTCGCGTTTTATTTCACAGTGGTTATATTGCCTTTCCCCTTGCTTCTTATTGTAATGGCAACTGAATATGTATGAGGTATAGTAAAACAGATATAACATGGTTTATTTCGGGTGGACAGTCGATATTAGCTCCCCTCGGTATTGGAAGTTGAGAAACTAGTTCCCTCGGCTTCGCCTCGGGAACTAGTTTCTCAACTTCCAATACCTCGGGGAGCTAATATCGACTGTCCACCCTCAAACCATGTTATATCTGTATATTAACCCACTTGGTTTTCCCATGATATGTTTTGACAGGAACAATAGTATACTTTCACCCAGAACATTTGATGGTCTACAAAAGTGTACTTACTTGTCATCAATTTCAATCAAGCAGGAACCTGCCATACATTAATGTTAACTTAAGTTACCCCTGAAGACGAAACAAAATTAGAGGGAGTACGAAGTTCGTGTTTCGTGCCGATCGAAATATTTGTATGCATTTTCACTTTTTTTCTTTCTTTAACGAAACAAAGTAATTGGCTACATTTTCACGGGTCAGTTCTTTAGTGTATATTTTCAATCATAAAAGTTAAACAAACTCATAATAAATTGTCTTTAATGAGGAAATTTGTATTGTTCGTGTTTTGTGCTGATCGTAACAGGCTATTTGTATGTATTATGACTTTTTGATCTTTAACGAAACAAGTAATTAGCTACATTTTTCATTTGTTTAATATATATCTTCAATCATAAAGTTAAACTTACTCATAATAAATTGTCTCTAATGAGGAAATTTGCATTGTTCGTTTTAAGTTAATTTACACTATTTACACTATTTGAAGTTCTTGCCAAAGGAGTGTAGCAAATTATCATCAATGATCATCATACTTAAGCATCTTCCTTGTGGGCTGCGAATAAGTCAAGGTAGTTGATGGAGGTTTCCGAGACCACATGAATTTGAGGGTATTCAAATGTGAGAATATTCCTGAGATCTTTGCCGCTAAAGATGAATTGTACGTCACCTCTATAGTGCCACCATGTTACTGTTAAATTTGATGGTCTACAACTATAACATTTGATGGTCTACAAAAGCGCACTTACTTGTCATCAATTTCAATCAAGCAGGAACCTGCCATACATTAATGTTAACTTAAGTTACCCCTGAAGTCGAAACAAAATTAGAGGGAGTATAAGTTCGTGCCAATCGAAATATTTGTATACATTTTCAATTTTTTCGAACTGTTATTTGTATGTTTTAAATTTCGATGCACGCAACTGTTGTCTATCGAGAATCATTTGTAAATTTAATTTTCTAAAATGAGTGACCCTCAGGTAGGACAACTGTTCAACTCCTTTATGGATACAATGACAATGTTTCATAAATTTTGTATTTTGGATGTTTCCTGAATTTGTGACTTCCTCCGTAATACACACCAATGTGTCCGTTATAATAATGTTCTCTATGATTATGTTAGTCTGCAAGGGAGGTTACCTCCAAGTGCTAAGTTTGTTCTGATAGGTTTTCAAATACTTATCAATGATGCGGCTCAAGATTGATGATCTCACATTTGCAGAGAACTGCAAGATCATGATAAACAGTCATGGTCACATGCAGGACGATCTAGATAATTTCAAGGTGTGGTCTAATGATAATTATTTGCAGTTAAATCCCTCCAAGTGCCTGGCCCTCCAAGTGTGTTTTAATAAATCTCATCATTAACTCTGTAATTTAACAATTTGGTGATGAACCTATTTATTTTGTTCTGGAGGCCAAAGTTCTGGGTCTTTGGATTCAAAACAACCTCTGGTGAGGCACACAGATTAACAATATGGTAAAAAAAAAACCAACATGGACCATTCTATGTTGCGTACACTTAAACGGTTTGGATTTGGTCGTGAGGAGTTAAGAATTTATTTTATTGGGCATGTCAGACCAATCTTAGAATACGGAGATGTTATCTGGCACTCTAGCATCACGGGACAACAATCTCATAACACTGAATCCATTCAAAAATGGGCTTGTAAAACTATTTTAGGCAATAAATACACCTCATCTGACCAATCTGTTATGTCACTCGGGCTTAACACCCTTGCTGGTAGGAGGGAAGCTCATTGTCGCAGCTTCGCCGATGGATTTGCTGACAACCCCCGTACAAAACCTCTCCTCTCCCTACTAATCTTGAGTGTCATGGTAGAAACCTACGTAATTGTCACAACATTTCCGATTTTCCTAACAGAACTAGTCGATTTAAAAATAGCCCTATTTGGTTATTTTATTTTTCTAAAATATGTAAACCTCAGTCAGGATAATTGTTGTTTTAACACAATGTTTTCAACCCTACTTCGTTTTCCCCTCATAGATGTCTGGACAACAACAATATTAGTATACTTTCACCCAGAACATTTGGTCTACAAAAGCGTACTTACTTGTCATAAATTTTAATCATGATACCATGACAATGTTTCATAAAGTATGATTTCAGGAAAATCTGAGAACATTGATGGATGTATACCGATGTAGGCATATATCTGCTTTAACATGATGTTTTAACCCTACTTGGTGATTGTATTTTCTATATAGGCCTTATGAGCTGCAGGCGGAAACATTTTTCATAGTTTTTGACCGATCACTAATATTTCACCAAGTATGCTTTCAGGAAAATAAACGTATTAACTGGCTTTAATGATATTTGTTTTAACCCTACTTTGTTTTCCCATCTTAGATGGCTGGAAAACAACAAAATCAGTGCAATTGCTCCAGGAACATTTGATGGTCTACAAACTCTCAACACATTGTAAGTATTCATATCACAAATTTCAATCATGCAGCATCGAGCCACAGATTACTGTTTATAATCTCATTGCAAACCAATTAGATGAAGTGCGTAGTTCATGTTTGCTGTGTGCATTTTTAACTATTTTCTACGTGCGATACAATGTAATCATCAACTATTTGTACATATGATCTTTTAATGTAGGGTCTATATCTGATTTTAACAAAATACATACATGTCCAATACTATAACACTTGTTAATGGAGGGTGGTATTCCACTGAGCCGTTTTTATTTATATCGATGCAGTCAAGTGATGTATATCGAGATTTATTTTGTTATTTTAAATTTCTAAAATATGTGAACCTCAGGCAAGATAATTCTTGTTATGTGTTTCAATACAATGTTTTTAACCCTACTTAATTTTGCCATCATAGATGTCTAGACAACAACAATATTAGTATACTTTTACCCGTAACATTTGATGTTCTACAAAAATGTACTTATTTGTATCAATTTCAATCAAGCTTTACTAATTTTTAACTTAATTTACACCTGACAACGAAACAAAATTCGAGGGAGTACGAAGTTCGTGTTCCGTGCCAATCGAAATATTTGTATGCATTTTCACTTTTTTTATCTTTAATGAAAAAAGTAATGAGGTACATTTTTCACGGATCAGTTGGCTAAACATACTCATAATAATATATGTCTCTAATTTGTATGTTTTAAATTTAATTTTCTAAAATGCGTGACACTCAGGTAGGATAATTCTTGTTATGTGTTTCAATACAATGTTTTTAACCCTATACTTAATTTTCCCTTCATAGATGTCTGGACAACAACAATATTTGTACACTTTCACCCGTAACATTTGATGGTCTACAAAAATGTACTTACTTTTCATCAATTTCAATCAAACAGGAACCTGCTACACATAATTTGTTTTATTTAATTTACACCTGACAACAAAACAAAATTAGAGGGAGTACGAAGTTCGTGTTTCGTGCCAATCGAAATATTTGTATGCCTTACTTTTTTGATCATAAGACAAACAAAACCTTCAATGCATTTATGATTACTAAGATTATATTGCAGAACATGTTAGCAAAATAATGTAATGAAATAATATCGCATAAAACGGAGGCTACTTTCAAGATATCCCCCAACAATGAAAATATTTTTAATGTTACCAAATTAAACAACTACAACATTATCCACAATGATTTTACCATAAATATGTTTCCCAATTTTTTTCTAAAATGAGTAAACCGCAGGCAGGAAAATTGTTCAACTTGTTCGATACCGTGACATGAAATAAGATTTCAGGAAAATGTGAGAACATTGATGGATATATACCGATGTAGTCCAATATCTGCTTTACACAATGTTTTTAAGTCTACTTGGTGATTTTATTTTCAGGCCTAATGAGCTGCAGACGGAAACATTGTTCTTAGGTTTTGACCGATCATTAATATTTCACCAAGTGCTTTCAGGAAAATCTAAGCTATTGGTGAAAAAACACATTAACGGGATTTAATAATCTTTGTATTAACCCTACTTTGTTTTCCCATCTTAGATGGCTGGGAAACAACAAAATCAGTGAAATTGTTCCAGGAACATTTCATGGTCTACAAAAATGTACTTACTTGTCATCAATTTCAATCAAACAGGAACCTGCTATACATAATTTTTTTTAAATTAATTTCACCTGACAACAAAACAAAATTAGAGGGAGTACAAAGTTCGTGTTTCGTGCCAATCGAAATATTTGTATTCCTTACTTTTTTTATCATAAAGGCAAACAAAATCTTCAATGCATTTATGATTACTAACATTGTATTGCAGAACATGTTAGCAAAATAATGTTATGAAATGATATCGCATAAAACGTAGGCTACTTTCAAGGTATCCCCCAACAATGAAAACATTGTTTAATGTTACCAAATTAAACAACTAACATTATCCACAATAATTTTACCAAAAATATATTACCCAATTATTTTTCTAAAATGAGTAAACCACAGGCAGGAAAGTTGTTCAACTTGTTCGATACCGTGACATGAAATAAGATTTCAGGAAAACGTGAGAACATTGATGGATATATACCGATGTAGTCCTATATCTACTTTACACAATGTTTTTAACCCTACTTGGTGATTTTATTTTCAGGCCTAATGAGCTGCAGACGGAAACATTGTTCTTAGGTTTTGACCGATCACTAATATTTCACCAAGTGCTTTCAGGAAAATCTAAGCTATTGGTGAAAAAACACATTAACGGGATTTAATGATCTTTGTATTAACCCTACTTTGTTTTCCCATCTTAGATGGCTGTCCAACAACAAAATCAGTGAAATCGGTCCAGGAACATTTCATGGTCTACAAAATCTCAAAAAATTGTAAGTATTCATGTCATAAATTTCAATCGCACAGCATCGAGCCACCGATTTCTGAAGTTACGTATCGCTGCACACACATTAGATGAAGTGATTAATAGTTCATGTTTGCCGATCGAAATATTTGTATGCATTTTCACTTTATTTACCTTTAACGAAACAAAGTAATGAGACATTCATATTTTCACGGATCCGTTGTTTAAATGTATATCTTCAATCATAAAGTTAAACATACTCATATTATAAATGTTCTCTAACGAGGAAATTTGAATTATTTCGTCATAGTTTTGACCGATCACTTAACGATGTATGCCTATATATCTGCTTTAATACCATGTTTTTAACCATACTTAGTGATTTTATTTTCTACATAGGCCTAATGTGCTGCAGGCAGAAACATTTTTCATAATTTTGGACCGATCACTAAAATTTCACCAAGTATGCTTTCATGAAAAATAAAGAACATTGCTGAAAATAACCATATTAACGGGATTTAATGTTCTTTGTTAACCCTACTTTGTTTTACCATCTTAGATGGCTGTTCGACAACAAAATCGGTGAAATTTCTCCAGGAACATTTGATGGTCTACAAAATCTCAATAACTTGTAAGTATTCATGTCATAAATTTCAATCACGCAGCATCCAGCCACCGATTTATCTTGATTGAAGTTATGTCTCACTGTAAACAAATTATATGAAGTGCATTGTTCACGTTTGCTGATCGAATTAATATGTATTAATAATATGTATTAAGAAGATCAAACATCTCACCATTACACATGCGAATTTTTTTCACATGCTTATGGGACTGACTGACGGGCCCACCAGCAGGCAGGACTATACAGGCAGGGCCGGATTTAGACCTTGAGGGGCCCCTCGACATAGAAATTAAATTACATGACAAATAAAAAATGAACATAAAATGAAAGATAAACCGCATTTCTTCGAAAAAAAATATAAAACTAATTTTATAATTATTACATTTTTTTTTATAAAGGAAGTCCTTAGTCTGGGGGCCCTCTGGCAGGGGGGCCCGGGGCAATTGCCCCTTTGCCCCCTTATAAATCCGGCCCAGTATACAGGGCCGCTTTTACATAAGGGCAAAAGGGTAGTTGCCCACGGCCCCAGGTAAAGAGGGGGCCCTAAAAATCTGTAAAATCTGATTGGTGGGCCCCCTGGGATCCGATTCCCCCCCCCCCCCTGGCGAACATAGCCAGCTACGCCACTGATTATAATGTAACTTGGTAGAATTAATATTCAGTCATATGTTATCATGATGACATTATCAAGCATCCATTTGGGGTAAAAAGCCCTACGCTTCGAAGCAAAATAGGACCAGAGTATCACAAATATCACTTGGAAGTTAAGGACTCCAGGTCATGATATTGGACCATTTCTACGAAGTCCCTCAAATGAACCCCTATGGACCTCAAATCCTACTTTTTCAAACAAATTGAGGGCATACAAATTAAGAATAATGAGCTCGGCAAATGAATTTGGTCACTATTTTATTTGGTAAGGTTCACCCATAATATACCAAGCAAGTAGGTAAAACTTGTAGGGTTACAATCATGACTCGCCAACACAATCATGACTCACAGAACTTCGCCGCATTTACGTCATTGTTCTTCTCTATTAATCATTATTCAGTCGTGTGTCAATACGGTCATTATATGTCCATTTGCCAGAATTTCCAGAGTTTGTGGGAGGTGGGGCGGGAAACAAACAAACTTGTTGGGCAAATTTACCAACTAAACAAGCCAAAAATGAACCGACAAAATTTGTGCAGTCATTAAAAGGCATTTATATCAGACAAGGGGGAAGCTTCAAATCAGACAAGTCGTCCCTAATTTGCCAGAGTGACCAATCCCAAATTAAGTTGGCATAGTGACCAATGCGGTATTGGTCACTTTGCCAATTTACAAAAATAGCCAGTTAGAGCATTCGTCATTTGAATGCATGCTCTATCTCCAAAACTATAAGGAATACATGCATGTGGATTAGATACAATGGTAGGTCTCTTCCTGAATGTACTAACGGGCGGAAAAACTTAAAATTGAAAAAAGTCGGATTGGTCACTATGGCAAATTAGGGACGAAGTGGGAAGCTACAACATCAACAAATTCCGTGAATTTACCATAATATTTCCGTTCAGATGTCTCCAGTTCTTCCCAATGTTCATCAACAAGGCCCAATAATGATAAATCGTTACCCGTAAAGTTACAGGACTTCGTCTTTTCTTTTGTATATTGATATTTAATATTTTAATTCCTATTTGTGTATTTTTATACATTGTATTTATCACTGTGTAATTCAGCCTTTTGGCTGTGATAAGTGAAACAATAAATCAAGTATACTTTCAGTAAAATCTAAGAACAGTTGGTAAAAATAGCCATATTAACGGGCTTTAATGATCTTTGTTTTAACCATATCCTACTTTGTTTTCCCATCTTAGATCGCTAACCAACAACAACATCAGTGAAATTGCTGCAGGAACATTTGATAGTCTACAAAATCTCACCATCTTGTAAGTATTCATGAAGTTCATGAAGTTCATGAAGTTCAAACACTCCGCATGAAGTTATGTCTCATTGCAAACAAATTAGATGAAGTGCGTAGTTCATGTTTTCCGATCAATTATATGTATGTATTTTTAACTATATTTTTTACAAACTACACAACGTATTCATTAACAATTGTACAGATAATCTTTTGAATGTATCCGATTTTAACCTTATATAAATGGTTTTATGTAATGAGAACATTTTGAGAAAAAATAATTAAAAAGAAAAAAACCTGTTCCATAATGTAACACTAATGGAGGGTAGCATTCCCAAGTGTTGGTTATCGAGATTCATAATAAGGAAATGGTTGCCACCATGTCTGGACAACAATAATATTAGTATACTTTCACTCAGAACATTTGATGGTCTACAAAAGCGTACTTACTTGTCAGGAATTTCAATCAAGCAGGAACCTGTCATACATTTAACATTAATTTATGTTACCCCTGATGACGAAACAAAATTAGAGGGAGTAAGAAGTTCTTGTTTTGTGCTGATCAAAATATATGCATTTCAGTTTTTATCTTTAAAGAAACAAAGTAATGAGCTACATTTTTTCATGGAACAGTTGTATATCTTCGATCATAAAGTTAAACATACGGAGCTCTGGAAGTGCCATCCGACTTGTTGAGATCCAGAGATAATTTATCTCTGGATGATGACATCATCTACGTAAGACGACGACATCCCGGGATAATTTATCTTGGAATGTCGAAATCCTGAAAGTAGGATGTCGTCATCCCGAGATCCTGAGATAATTTATCTCGGGAAGACTGTATCCCGAGATAAATTATCTCGGGGAAACGACTTACTACTTTTAGGATGTCGTCATCCTTCGATCATAAAGTTAAACATACGGAGCTCTGGAAGTACCATCCGACTTGTTGAGATCCAGAGATAATTTATCTCTGGATGATGACATCATCTACGTAAGATGACGGCATCCCGGGATAATTTATCTTGGAACGTCAAAATCCTAAAAGTAGGAAGTCGTCATCCCGAGATCATGAGATAATTTATCTCGGGAAGACGACATTCCGAAATAAATTATCTCGGGGAAACGACTTACTTCTTTTAGGATGTCGTCATCCTGAGATAAATTATCTCATGATCTCAACAAATCGGATGGCACTTCCAGAGCTCCGTAAATTTGAATTAAACCTATTTACAAATTCTCACACTATATTACACTTATTCATTGGAGGGCTATAGGACAACGAACTGATACGTTTATGTCTAATTTTCCGATGCACACAACTGTTGTCTATTGAGATTCATTCGTAAATTTAATTTTCTAAAATGCGTGAACCTCAGGCAAGAAAATTGTTCAACTTGTTTGATATCATGACAACGTTTCAGAATGTATTATTTTAGGAAATTATTATTTTGGTGAAAATAACCTTTTTTGCTGTAACCTTATACTTAGATCGCTGTACAACAACAACATCATTGAAATTGCTCCAGGAGCATTTGATGGTCTAAAAAATCTCAATGACTTGTAAGTATTCATGTTATGAATTTTAATCACACAGCATCGAACCACCGATTTCTCTTGATTGAAGTTATGTCTCACCGCAAACAAATTAGATGAAGTGCGTATCATGTTTGCCGATTGAAATATTATATGTGAGGCCCTATGTATTTTTATTTTCCACGTACCGGTACGACACAACGTAATCATCATTTGTACAGATCATCTTTTTAATGTATCTGATTTTAATCAAAAATCATACTTATATAAATGGTTATATGTAATTAGAACATTTGAAAATACATATTTTTCAAAACAAAATTATAACTTGTCCGATATTATAACACTTGTAAATGAATGGTAGCATTCCACCGAACCGTTTTTGATATAGATGCACTCAAGTGTTTGACGATCGATATAATATTATATGTACGTACAACACAACGTAATCATCAACATTTGTAGAAATCATTTGTAGAGATCATATGTTTATTGTATATCTGATTTTATCCAACATCCATACTTATATAAATGGTTATATTTAATGAGAACATTTGGAAAACATATAACACTTCGAAATGGAGGGTAGCATTCCACCGAACCGTATTTTTTTTATCGATGCACTCGAGTGTTGTCCATCGAGATTCATTTGTTAATTTTAATTTCTTATGTGAACCTCGAGCAGATGATGTGTTTTAATACTTTGTTTTTAACCCTACATCGTTTTTCTATGTTAGATGTCTGTCAACAATAATATCAGTATACTTTCACCACGAATATTTTGATGGTCTACAAAAGCGTACTTACTTGTCATAAATTTCAATCAAGCAAGGAACCTGCCATACATTAACGTTAACTTAAATTACGCCTGACGACGAAACTAAATTAGAGGAAGTACGAAGTCTGTTTAAATATTTTTCATGGATCAGTTGTTCAATGTATATCTTCAAACATAAAGTTAAGCATACTCATTATAATAATGAGGAACTTTGTAGTGTTTATTTAAACTTATTTACTAATTGTCACACTATATCACACTTGTTCATTGAAGGGCTATAGGACAACGAACTGATAGGCCGACTTGTTTTTTTTATTTCGATGCACTCAACTGTTGTCTATATATCGAGATTCATTTGTAAAATCAGGCAGTTCAATTTTTCAACTTGTTAGATATCATGACAATGTTTCACAAAGTATGATTTCAAACAAATTTTAGAACATTGATATATCTGCTTTAACACGATGTTTTAATGAGCTGCAGGTGGAAACATTCTTCTTTAGTTTTTGACCGATCACTAATATTTCACCAAGTGTGCTTTCAGGAAAATGTAAGACTGGTGCAAATAACCAAATTAACGAGATTTAATTATCTTTGTTTTAACCCTACTTTGTTTTCCCCATCTTAGACAGCTGGAAGAAAACAACATCAGTGCAATTGCCCCAGGAACATTTAATGGTCTACAAAATCTCAAAAGCTTGTAAGTATTCATGACATGAATTTCAATCACGCATCATCCAGCCACAGATTTCTCTTGACTAAAATTATGTCTCACTGGAAACAAATTATAAAGACGAAATGCGTAGGTCATGTTTGCCGATCAAAATATATGTCTGCATTTTCACTATTTTCTTTGTACAACGTATAATCAGCATCATTTGTACAGATCAGTTGTTAAATGAATATCTTGAATCATAAAGGATAACAATACTCGTAAAATAATTACAAGAAATAAAATCATTTTAAACTAATTTACAGTTCGATACACTATGTCACTTTTGTGAATGGAATGGCTGTCGGGACTACAAACGTTTAATACTTTCGACGCCCTCAACTGTTGCCTATCGATGTTTAATCGATAAATCGATAAATGTTAAGATTATCTGATACCTTTACAACTTTTCACAAAGTATGCTTTCAGGAAAATCTAAGGATATATACCGGTACCGATTTATATATGCTTTTAACACGATGTTGTGTAACCCTTTTTCGTATGTCTAATCTTAGATGGCTGGACAACTACAATAACATTAAAATTGCATCCAGAACATTGATGGTCTACAAAACCTTACTTACTTGTCAGCAACTGAAATCAAACAGGAACTAGCCATAATTTATTTTTGACTGAATTTTCTCATTTTTACAAAATTAGAGGGAGAACAAAGTTTGTGTTTTCAGATCGAAATATGTGTATGCATTTGCACTATTTTATTTTGCCATTTTCGAAACAATGTCATGAACTAAACATTTTGGTTTTGATAAAATGTTTTAACCCCACTTTGTTTTCCTAAGATTGCTGCAGAACAACAATTTAAGTAAAATTGCCCCAGGAACATTTGATGGTCTACAAAAGCTCACTCACTCATAAGTTTTCATGTCATCAATTTCAATCACTCACTAACCATTTTTCGTGACTGTGAATGCTGTAAGGCAGGCCCCTACACCGCGTGCAGCCACGCGCTTGTACAGAGGCGCAGGCCCCTACACCGTGTGCAGCCACGCGCTTGTACAGAGGCGCAGGCCCCTACACCGCGTGCAGCTACGCGCTTGTACAGAGGCGCAGGCCCCTATACACCGCGTGCAGCTACGCGCTTGTACAGAGGCGCAGGCCCCCACACCGCATGCAGCTACGCGCTTGTACAGAGGCGAATCTACAATCTTGGACAAACTTGTTATAGGACACTGAAACAGGAATTGTCCCATCTATTGGCGTCGATCGGTTTTGATTTGAAGCTAATATTATTGGGGACATGCATTTCCCACTTTTAGAGTGGGGGGGGGGGGGCGAGAGTATATCAATAATTGTCCCCCACTATTTTGATGGCCCATTACAAAATCATGCCCAAAATAATTAAGCATGCCTACCCTGAATTCTGAGGAGTATTCTACAGTTTTTCTTGTAACCCATCAGAAGTAAAAGAAGTCGTCATAATGTGCTCACTACTTAGCATCATTCGCCAGAATGAGAAACGTGAACTCTCATATTGCATAAGAGAGCGCCTAGAACCAACACATTCCCGGGACATTAAGTGGGCTCTGGAGCCCCTGAAGTTCGGTTCGAGCTGGATTTTAAAAAAAGTTTATTTTTTATTTTTATAGTTTTATTTATTTATTTTTTTAATGTAATTTTTATATCAACACGCAATAGTTTTGCCCCAAAAAATTATGTCTAAAATCAGGGTGAGGCTGTGAGACCCAGGGTGCGCCCCCATTTTTACCAAATCCTTGCCGATACTTCCTGCATTCCCCCTCCCACTTCCAAGTAGCGATCAACGCCCATGCATAGAGTATGATTTCAAGAAAATCTGAGAACATTGATGGATATTACTGATGCTTTAACACGATGTTTATAACCCTACTTCGTGATTTTATTTTCTGTATAGACCTAATGAGCTGAAGGCGGAAACATTTTTCATAGTTCTTGACCGATCAGTAACTAATATTTCACCAAGTATGCTTTCAGGAAAATCTAAGAACAGTGGTGAACATAACCATATTAACGGGATTTAATGATCTTTGTTTTAACCCTACTTGATTTTCCTATCTTAGATGGCTGTTGAACAACAATATCAGTGAAATTGCTCCAGGAACATTTGATGGTCTACAAAATCTCAAAAGCTTGTAAGTATGTCATGAATTTCAATTATCCACCGATTTCTCTATATTGAAGTTACGTCTCATTATAAACAAATTATAAATATGAAGTGCGTTAGCGGGCGGGATTCGAATGGGCGACTCGGGCAGGATTCGAACCCACGACCTCCTGCTTACTAGTGTAGACGTCTTAACCTTTCTACCACTGACCCTGCCCGATGACTATTGACCAGCTATAGAATCCTATATTATAGCAGCGGGTTCCGCGATATTTATAGATTCATAAAATTCTTGCGTTGGGTTATTAAACTGAACCATAGAGACTGAACACAACAAAATCACAGAAAACTAGGGCTAACTGTGGTTGTAACATTGATTGACGGTAAAATTTGTCTTTCGCTCGAC
>CM055828.1:29565631-29616760 GCA_029582265.1 Zoroaster sp. YZ-2022 | reverse complement strand
TTACCATACTAATTTATGCAACGTTGTCTTGGTATGAATCGAATAAGATCAACAATTTTCCTGCATGAGGTTCAGTCATTTTAGAAAATTTAATTTACAAATGAATCTCGATAGACAATAGTTGAGTGCATCGAAATATAAAGTGTCATAGAATATGATGAATTGTAAATAAATTGAAAACAAACAATTCAAATTTCATTGTTAGAGAAAATTTATTATATGAAGTATGTTTAACTTAATTGATTGAAGATATACATTAAACAATATTATCCTAACTGTCTGAGGTTCACATATTTTAGACTTTTAAACAACACTTAAGTGCATTGATATACAAAATACGGTGTTACAGTATGGAACAGGATTTTTGTTCTTTTTAATTGTTTTCTCCAAATGTTCTTATTAGATATAACCATTTATATAAGTATGATCGAATACATTACAGGGATAATATCTTCACGATCAACAGGGCATGGAATCGGAGTGCTTGTTTTAGATGAACTGATTATCTTCGAATATGATAAGGTCATATTACCGTTGCTGCTGCATAAATGAATCAGTAATTTTCAGTCATTGTTCATCTTAAACTATAGGAAACTGATTCCATGCCCTGTTGAAAGTCTGCTATAATCGTGACGATATTTTCCCTTTAAAAAGATGATCTGTACAAATGTTGATGATTACGTTGTAGTAGAAAATAATTTAAAATGCATACATATAAATAATTATTTCAATCGGCAAACATGAACTAAGCACTTCATCTAATTTGTTTGCAGCGAGACGTAACTTCATTTAAATAAAAAACGGTGGCTCGATGCTGTGTGATTGAAATTTATGACATGAATACTTACAAATAATAGAGATTTTGTAAACCATCAAATGCTCCTGGAGCAATTTCACCGATTTTGTTGTTTTCCAGCGATCTAAGATGGGAAAACAAAGTAGGGTTAAAACAAAGATCATTAAAGCCCGTTAATATGGTAATTTTCACCAACTTTCATAGATTTACCTGAAATCATACAAAAACTATGAAAAATGTTTCCCTCGCAGCTCATTAGGCCTATATAGCAAATAAAATCACCAAGTAGGGTTAATAACATCGTGATAAAGCGTCGGTATACATCCATCAATGTTCTCAGATTTTCCTGAAGATCATTAAAGCACGTTAATATGTTTATTTTCCTGAAAACATACTTTGTCAAATATTAGTGATCGGTCAAAAACTATGAAAAAATATGGTTAAAAACATCGTGTTAAAGCAGATATAGGCCTACATCGGTATGTATCCATCAATGTTCTCACGGACAAACAGTAGTAGTGTTATTTTGAGGCTTCAAGACCCTAAATAACGTAGCATTAAATGTAAAACAATAGTGCTTTTAGGTGGTCAGAAAGTCAAACAATTGGGCAAAATATGTCCTAATTTGAAATCCAAACTTGCGGCCAAAGCTGCCAATCAAACGAATGGTATCCTAACTTGTTGCCCTAAGGAATCACAGCAAATTGCCCTAAGGAATGACAGTAAGTTGCCCTAAGGAATGACAGCAAGTTGCCCTAAGGAATGACAACAAGTTGCTAGGAATGATACAAAAGACACAAACAATCCTCTTCAAACCTAATGTAGACTTTCATTCACTGAAATTGTTGTATGAGTTCGTTAGAAAATTAAATGAAAAACAAACAAAGTCAGAATGGATGGCCCTTTAAAGTTTAAAGATGGCGGCCTTGGCTCTACATATTAACAAAACATAAGTAATATTATATTGTGGTTCGAAATCCCCAAATATAGCAATGTTTTAGGTGGTCGGATAATTTCACTGATTTTGTTGTTGTACAGCAATCAAAGATAGGAAAATAAAGTAGGGTTGAAACAAAGATCATTAAATCCTGTTAATATGGTTATTTTCACCAATGTTCTTTTATTTTTCTCAAAGCATACTTTGTGAAATATTAGTGATCGGTCAAAACCTATGAACAATATGTTTCCGCCTGCAGCTCATTAGGCGCCTATATATAGAAAATAAGGAGAAAGGGTTTTGTACGGGAGTTGTCAGCAAACCCATCGGCGAAGCTGTGACAATGAGTCTCCCTTCTATCAGTCAAGCCCAAGTGACATAACAGATTAGTCAGATGAGGTGTAGGGCCTATTTATTGCCTAAAATAGTTTTACAAGCCCAGTGGTATGAGATTGTTGTCTCGTGATGCTAGAGTGCCGATAACATCCCCATATTCTAAGAGTGGTCTGACATACCGGTACCCAATAAAATCATTCTTAACTCCTCACAACTAAATCTAAACCGTTTAAGTTTCATGTTGGCTTTTTTAACAATATTGTTACCCAAAACAAAGGAAATAGGTTCACTACCAATTGTGAAATTACATATTTGATGATGAGATTTATTAAAACACATTAGCAATTTTATTGATTTTGTTGTTTTCCAGTGATCTAAGATGGAAAAACAAAGTAGGGTTAAAACAAAAATCATTAAAGCCCGTTAATATGTTTATTTTCCTGAAAGCATACTTGGTGAAATACTAGTGATCAGTCAAAAACTATGAAAAATGTTTCCGCGTGCAGCTCATAAGGCCTACATAGAGTTAAAACATTTTGTTAAAGCAGATATAGGCGTACATCGGTATATATCCATCAATGTTCTCAGATTTTCCTGAAATCATACTTTATGAAACGTTGTCATGGTATCATGATTAAAATTTATGACAAGTAAGTACATTTTTGTAGACCATCAAATGTTATGGGTAAAAGTGTACGAATATTGTTGTTGCCCAAACATCTATAATGGGAAAATTAAGTATGGGGTTAAAAACAGTGTATTGAAAAACATAACAAGAATTATCTTGCCTGAGGTTCACATATTTTAGAAATTTAAAATAACAAAATGAATCTCGATATACATCACTTGACTGCATCGATATAAATAAAAACGGCTCGGTGGAATACCACCCTCCATTAACAAGTGTTATAGTATTGGACATGTATGTATTTTGTTAAAATCAGATATAAACCCTACATTAAAAGATCATATTATGTACAAATGTTGATGAATACATTGTATCGCACGTAGAAAATAGTTAAAAATGCACACATATATTTCGATCGGCAAACATGAACTGCGCGTCAGGAGTCTGTGGCTCGATGCTGCATGATTGAAATTTGTGACATGAATACTTACAATGTGTTGAGATTTTGTAGACCATCAAATGTTCCTGGAGCAATTGCACTGATTTTGTTGTTGTGCAGTAATCTAAGATGGTAAATCAAAGTGAGGTTTTAAAAAAGATCATTAACTCCCATTAATATGGTTATTTTCACCAATGTTATTAGAGTTTCCTGAAAGCACACTCGGTGAAAAATTAGTGATCGGTCAAAAGTTATGAACAATATTTCCGCCTACAGCTTATTAGGCCTACATCGGTATATATCCATCAGTGTTCTCAGATTTGCCTGAAACCAGATGCTGCATGATGGAAATTTATGACATGAATACTTACAAATACTAATTTACCATACTAATTTATGCAACGTTGTCTTGGTATGAATCGAATAAGATCAACAATTTTCCTGCATGAGGTTCAGTCATTTTAGAAAATTTAATTTACAAATGAATCTCGATAGACAATAGTTGAGTGCATCGAAATATAAAGTGTCATAGAATATGATGAATTGTAAATAAATTGAAAACAAACAATTCAAATTTCATTGTTAGAGAAAATTTATTATATGAAGTATGTTTAACTTAATTGATTGAAGATATACATTAAACAATATTATCCTAACTGTCTGAGGTTCACATATTTTAGACTTTTAAACAACACTTAAGTGCATTGATATACAAAATACGGTGTTACAGTATGGAACAGGATTTTTGTTCTTTTTAATTGTTTTCTCCAAATGTTCTTATTAGATATAACCATTTATATAAGTATGATCGAATACATTACAGGGATAATATCTTCACGATCAACAGGGCATGGAATCGGAGTGCTTGTTTTAGATGAACTGATTATCTTCGAATATGATAAGGTCATATTACCGTTGCTGCTGCATAAATGAATCAGTAATTTTCAGTCATTGTTCATCTTAAACTATAGGAAACTGATTCCATGCCCTGTTGAAAGTCTGCTATAATCGTGACGATAGTTTCCCTTTAAAAAGATGATCTGTACAAATGTTGATGATTACGTTGTAGTAGAAAATAATTTAAAATGCATACATATAAATAATTATTTCAATCGGCAAACATGAACTAAGCACTTCATCTAATTTGTTTGCAGCGAGACGTAACTTCATTTAAATAAAAAACGGTGGCTCGATGCTGTGTGATTGAAATTTATGACATGAATACTTACAAATAATAGAGATTTTGTAAACCATCAAATGCTCCTGGAGCAATTTCACCGATTTTGTTGTTTTCCAGCGATCTAAGATGGGAAAACAAAGTAGGGTTAAAACAAAGATCATTAAAGCCCGTTAATATGGTAATTTTCACCAACTTTCATAGATTTACCTGAAATCATACAAAAACTATGAAAAATGTTTCCCTCGCAGCTCATTAGGCCTATATAGCAAATAAAATCACCAAGTAGGGTTAATAACATCGTGATAAAGCGTCGGTATACATCCATCAATGTTCTCAGATTTTCCTGAAGATCATTAAAGCACGTTAATATGTTTATTTTCCTGAAAACATACTTTGTCAAATATTAGTGATCGGTCAAAAACTATGAAAAAATATGGTTAAAAACATCGTGTTAAAGCAGATATAGGCCTACATCGGTATGTATCCATCAATGTTCTCACGGACAAACAGTAGTAGTGTTATTTTGAGGCTTCAAGACCCTAAATAACGTAGCATTAAATGTAAAACAATAGTGCTTTTAGGTGGTCAGAAAGTCAAACAATTGGGCAAAATATGTCCTAATTTGAAATCCAAACTTGCGGCCAAAGCTGCCAATCAAACGAATGGTATCCTAACTTGTTGCCCTAAGGAATCACAGCAAATTGCCCTAAGGAATGACAGTAAGTTGCCCTAAGGAATGACAGCAAGTTGCCCTAAGGAATGACAGCAAGTTGCCCTAAGGAATGACAGCAAGTTGCCCTAAGGAATGACAACAAGTTGCTAGGAATGATACAAAAGACACAAACAATCCTCTTCAAACCTAATGTAGACTTTCATTCACTGAAATTGTTGTATGAGTTCGTTAGAAAATTAAATGAAAAACAAACAAAGTCAGAATGGATGGCCCTTTAAAGTTTAAAGATGGCGGCCTTGGCTCTACATATTAACAAAACATAAGTAATATTATATTGTGGTTCGAAATCCCCAAATATAGCAATGTTTTAGGTGGTCGGATAATTTCACTGATTTTGTTGTTGTACAGCAATCAAAGATAGGAAAATAAAGTAGGGTTGAAACAAAGATCATTAAATCCTGTTAATATGGTTATTTTCACCAATGTTCTTTTATTTTTCTCAAAGCATACTTTGTGAAATATTAGTGATCGGTCAAAACCTATGAACAATATGTTTCCGCCTGCAGCTCATTAGGCGCCTATATATAGAAAATAAGGAGAAAGGGTTTTGTACGGGAGTTGTCAGCAAACCCATCGGCGAAGCTGTGACAATGAGTCTCCCTTCTATCAGTCAAGCCCAAGTGACATAACAGATTAGTCAGATGAGGTGTAGGGCCTATTTATTGCCTAAAATAGTTTTACAAGCCCAGTGGTATGAGATTGTTGTCTCGTGATGCTAGAGTGCCGATAACATCCCCATATTCTAAGAGTGGTCTGACATACCGGTACCCAATAAAATCATTCTTAACTCCTCACAACTAAATCTAAACCGTTTAAGTTTCATGTTGGCTTTTTTAACAATATTGTTACCCAAAACAAAGGAAATAGGTTCACTACCAATTGTGAAATTACATATTTGATGATGAGATTTATTAAAACACATTAGCAATTTTATTGATTTTGTTGTTTTCCAGTGATCTAAGATGGAAAAACAAAGTAGGGTTAAAACAAAAATCATTAAAGCCCGTTAATATGTTTATTTTCCTGAAAGCATACTTGGTGAAATACTAGTGATCAGTCAAAAACTATGAAAAATGTTTCCGCGTGCAGCTCATAAGGCCTACATAGAGTTAAAACATTTTGTTAAAGCAGATATAGGCGTACATCGGTATATATCCATCAATGTTCTCAGATTTTCCTGAAATCATACTTTATGAAACGTTGTCATGGTATCATGATTAAAATTTATGACAAGTAAGTACATTTTTGTAGACCATCAAATGTTATGGGTAAAAGTGTACGAATATTGTTGTTGCCCAAACATCTATAATGGGAAAATTAAGTATGGGGTTAAAAACAGTGTATTGAAAAACATAACAAGAATTATCTTGCCTGAGGTTCACATATTTTAGAAATTTAAAATAACAAAATGAATCTCGATATACATCACTTGACTGCATCGATATAAATAAAAACGGCTCAGTGGAATACCATCCTCCATTAACAAGTGTTATAGTATTGGACATGTATGTATTTTGTTAAAATCAGATATAAACCCTACATTAAAAGATCATATTATGTACAAATGTTGATGAATACATTGTATCGCACGTAGAAAATAGTTAAAAATGCACACATATATTTCGATCGGCAAACATGAACTGCGCGTCAGGAGTCTGTGGCTCGATGCTGCATGATTGAAATTTGTGACATGAATACTTACAATGTGTTGAGATTTTGTAGACCATCAAATGTTCCTGGAGCAATTTCACTGATTTTGTTGTTTTCCACCGATCTAAGATAGAAAAACAAAGTAGGGTTAAAACAAAGATCATTAAAGCCCGTTAATATGTTTAATTTCCTGAAAGCAAACTTTGGTGAAATATTTGTGATCGGTCAAAAAATATGAAAAATATTTCCGCCTGCAGCTCATAAGGCCTATATATCCATCAATGTTCTCAGATTTTCCGGAAATCACTTTATGAAACATTGTCATGGTATCATGATTAAAATGTATGACAAGTAAGTACGCTTTTGTAGACCAATATTGTTGTTGTCCAGACATCGAAGATGGGAAAACGAATAACAACATTAAAGACACATTAAAGGGACAATATCATCACGATCAACAGGGCATGGAATCAGAGTGCTAGTTTTAGATGAACTCATTGTCTGAGAATAATACCCCACATGAAAAGGTCATATTACCGTTGCTGCTGCAAAAATATCTATGATGGGAAAACGAAGTAGGGTTGAAAACATTGTATTAAAACAACAATTATCCTGACTGAGGTTCACATATTTTAGAAAAATAAAATCACCAAGTAGGGCTATTTTTAAATCGACTAGTTCTGTTAGGAAAAACGAAAATGTTGTGACAATTACGTAGGTTTCTACCATGACACTCAAGCCTAGTAGCGAGAGGAGGGGTTTTGTACGGTGGTTGTCAGCAAACCCATCGGCGAAGCTGCGACAATGAGCTTCCCTCCTAACAGCAAGGGTGTTAAGCCCGAATGACATAACAGATTAGTCAGATGAGGTGTATTTATTGCCTAAAATAGTTTTACAAGCCCGTTTTTGAATGGATTCAGTGGTATGAGATTGTTGTCCCGTGATGCTAGAGTGCTAGATAACATCTCCATATTCTAAGATTGGTCTGACATCCCCAATAAAATAAATTCTTAACTCCTCACGACTAAATCCAAACCGTTTAAGTGTACGCAACATAAAATGGTTTATTTTTAACCATATTGTTAATCTGCATGTGTGTCCCACCAGAGGTTGTTATGAATCCAAAGACCCAGAACTTTGGCCTCCGGAACAAAATAAATAGGTTCATCACCAAATTTTTAAATTACAGAGTTGATGATGAGATTTATTAAAATACACTTGGAGGGACAGGCACTTGGAGGGATTTAACTGCACATGATTATCATCAGACCACACCTTGAAATTATCTAGATCGTCCTGCATGTGACCATTGAAAACCTATCAGACCAAACTTAGCACCTTGAGGTATCCTTTATTGAATACTAACATAATCATAGAGAACCTTATTATACAATTATTATATAAATACAAAATTTGTGAAACATTGTCATTATATCCATGAACAAGTTGAACAATTGTCCTACCAGAGGTGCACTCATTTTAGAAAATTAAATTTACAAATGATTCTCGATAGACAACAGTTGAGTGTATTGAAATTTAAAGCATACAAATAACAGTTTGTTGTCCTATAGCCCTCCAATTAATAAGTGTGATATAATGTGAGAATTTGTAAATAAATTGAAAACGAAAATTTTCCACATTAGAAACATATATTATTATGAGTATATTTAGCCAATTGATCCGTGAAAAATGTACCTCATTACTTTTTTTGTTAAAGATAAAAAGTGAAATTGCATACAAAAATATTTCAGTCGGCACGAAACACGAACTTCGTACTCCCTCTAATTTTGTTTTGTCGTCAGGTGTATATTAAATTTAAAATGCACACATATATTTCGATCGGCAAACAAGAACTACACACTTCATCTAATTTGTTTGCAATGAGATTATAAACTTCAGTCAGGAGTAATCTGTGGCTCGATGCTGCATGATTGAAATTTGTGACTTGAATACTTATAATGTGTTGAGATTTTGTAGACCATCAAATGTTCCTGGAGCAATTGCAATGATGTTGTTGTTGTAAGATGGAAAATCAAAGTGAGGTTTTAAAAAATCATTAACTCCCATTAATATGGTTATTTTCGCCAATGTTATTAGATTTTCCTGAAAGCATACTTGGTGAAAAATTAGTGATCGGTCAAAAACTGTCAAAAATATTTCCGCCTGCAGCTCATTAGGAATATATAAAAATAAAAACACGAAGTAGAGTTTAAAACATCGTGTTGAAGCAGATGTACCGGTAGGCCTACATCGGTATATATCCATCAGTGTTCTCAGCTTTGCCTGAAACCAGATGCTGCATGATTGAGATTTATGACATGAATACTATAATATAGATTTTAACCCTTAAGTGCGCGCGATCGATTTTTATACACTATAACAGGAGCTGCCAGTCGACAACTGGCACGCGTAATTCAATGAATGGGGGCATATACCGTTGCATAATCGTTTTCCTAGCATTCCCACATTCTTTCAGATAGTCTAGAGGTTGTATATAACCATTTCAGGGGCGGATCCAGGAATTTTTAAGGGGGGGAAAGGGCAGGGTGGGGGGGTCAAGATTTTCATTTTTTTTTTTTTCTGATAATAACCACCTGTTATGTTTTGTATTATTTGGGGTTTTTCCCCCTCCCCCACCCCCTCCCCCCACCCCTGGATCCGCGTCGGAATTCCCATAATATATTTCCACCCTTTTCAGGGGAGGATTCATGATTTTTTAGAGGGGGGGCGGTAGGTTTTTCTTTATGTCCGAAAATTATATTGTACACTCTACTTGGAGCTGCCAGTCGACAACTGGCACGCGTAACTCAATGAATGGGGGCATATACCGTTGCATAATCGTTCTCCTAGCATTCCCACATTCTTTCAGATAGTCTAGAGGTTGTATATAACCATTTCAGGGGCGGATCCAGGAATTTTTAAGGGGGGGAGAGGGCAGGGAGGGGGGTCAAGATTTTCATTTTTTTTTTTCCTGATAATAACCACCTGTTATGTTTTGTATTATTTGGGGTTTGCCCCCACCCCCACCCCCTCCCCCCACCCCTGGATCCGCGTCGGAATTCCCATAATATATTTCCACCCTTTTCAGGGGAGGATTCATGATTTTTTGCAGGGGGGCGGTAGGTTTTTATTTATGTCCGAAAATTATTGTGTACACTATAAAAGGAGCTGCCAGTCGACAACTGGCACGCGTAACTCAATGAATGGGGGCATATACCGTTGCATAATCGTTCTCCTAGCATTCCCACATTCTTTCAGATAGTCTAGAGGTTGTATATAACCATTTCAGGGGCGGATCCAGGAATTTTAAGGGGAGGCAGGGTGGGGGTCAAGAATTTTTTTCTTCTGATAATAACCACCTGTTATGTTTTGTATTATTTTGGTTTTTCCCCCTCCCCCACCCCCTCCCCCCACCCCTGGATCCGCGTCGGAATTCCCATAATATATTTCCACCCTTTTCAGGGAGGATTCATGATTTTGCAGGGGGCGGTAGGTTTTCTTTTCTTTATGTCCGAAAATAACCCCCTGTTATGTTTGTTATTATTTTTGGTTACATGAGCTACAGGGTACCAGATTCCCCTGCAGTGTCCCTTGTCTCACTGTACGACTGTTGTAATAAACCATAGAGCTGAATAAATCATGTCTGTCCACCATGTCCCCTGGCATTTTCAAGGTCCACTCATTTGTTTACACCATCCTTTTTTTATAGCTCCATGTTTACACTTTGAAAACCCACCTCCCACAATGGAAAAAAGGGGGGGATGGGGGTGGCTAAATGGGCAGTCAAAACCTACTCTTCCTCCGTTTATAGCTAGATACGCTATGCTTGGCGTGCCAAACAATTATTACTTCCAGACATAGCTCCCTTCACGCCACGTGAGTCAAACAGTCGTTTACAGCCAAGTCAAACAGCTGTTTTCAGTCGGCTTGCTTCAAAGCCCGCCCTAACCTCCCCCAACCCCCAACCCCCACAGACCTAGTAGTAAACAACTCATTCATAAAAAACGTACAATGTATCAAACACTCCTTGACAGTAGCCTGTCTGGCAGCTGGGTCAATTACCTCTAAGGATTATGTTGCTGTACAATTTCAATGGGGAAATCCCTTGGGAGCTGACCTCGCCTGACCCTACTTGTCAACAATGCCGCTCCTAAACGACCGCATGGTGGCCACTCAAACTCTGCAATATGTTTCTCAAGCGTATAATGTACAAAGTCAAGGAAAATGGGGTTTCAACTAATTTCATACCCAGAATAATTAACAAAAATGCTTAATTGACCAGTAGGCTACTGGCAGTTTAGATTAGATAGATACATTTATAGATTTATAGATAGATTTATAGATAGATTTATAGATAGGTTTATAGATAGATTTTAATAATAGAGATTTTGAAGATTTCAAATGTTCCTGGAGCAATTTCACTGATGCTGTTGTTGGACAGCCGTCTAAGATGGGAAAATAAATGAGGGGTAAAACAAAGATCATTAAATCCCGTTAATATGGTTATTTTCGCCAATGTTGTTAGATTTTCCTGAAAGCATACTTGGTGAAATATCTAACAGCGTCAGTGAAATAAATGTAGCCCATTACTTTGTTTCGTTAAAGAGAAAAAAGTGAAAATGCATACAAATATTTCCATCGGTACGAAACACGAACTTCGTACTCACATACATACATACATTGGTTTCTTAATCATATTCATCTTTAAGATAAATTTGCGATGGTTATCTATGGGCAAATAAATTTGCTGATAACTAAAATTTTCATAACCATCTAAAATTTTCGTTTTCTTGACACCCTAGCAAAGTGTTCAATGTCTGAATAGCTTGTGTTAGCAACCGCAGTATTAAGTAAATTTGGTACCAAATGCCCCGTCTTCCGATTTCGGTCATCATTGAATAATAACTGCTTCGTCTGATTAGAATTTGGCTGCCTTACTATATGAGCCGCATATTTGAGCTGCTGTTTCTTAATGAAATCTGAAATATTATTGCATTTGCAGATTTCAAGAAGTCTTAAAGTCCCAATTTTCATCGTATAACTATCCTCATCATCCTCATCCTTGTCCTGCCTTAACTCTCCGCCCATCTGCCTCAGCATTTTCCGGTGTGCCGCGTCTATTTTGTTGAATTGAGCCAATGTCAAATGCCATGTTTGCGAAGCGTATATCAGTCTAGATCGTATGAAGACGTTGCAGTAGGCCATCCTAGTGCTAAGCCTGAGGTTGTAGTTTGTTAGGAGGCGCTTAAATTCGGCAAACTTGGCTTTGGCATTTTGGATTCTCGAGTTCAATTCAACATTACCGGTACCGATTTCCTTTAATTTTGTTTCGTCGTCAGGGTTAAATTAAGTAAAAATTTAGTAAAGCTTGATTGAAAGAAGTTCCCATTGAAAGAGGTTCACATATTTTAGAAATTTAAAATAACGAAATAATCTCGATATACATCACTTGACTGCATCGATATAAATAAAAAGGGTTGGGTGGAATACCACCCTCCATTAACAAGTGTTATAGTATTGGACATGTGTGTATTTTGTTAAAATCAGATATAGACCCTACATTAAAAGATCATATGTACAAATGTTGATGATTACATTGTATCGCACGTAGAAAATAGTTAAAAATGCACACATATATTTCGATCGGCAAACATGAACTACGCACTTCATCTAATTTGTTTGCAATGAGATATACATTTCTGTCAGGAGTAGTCGGTGGCTCGATGCTGCATGATTGAAATTTGTGACATGAATACTTATAATGTGTTCAGATTTTGTAGACCATCAAATGTTCCTGGAGCAATTACACTGATTTTGTTGTTGTAAGATGGAAAATCAAAGTGAGGTTTTAAAAAATCATTAACTCCCATTAATATGGTTATTTTTGCCAATGTTATTAGATTTTCCTGAAAGCATACTTGATGAAAAATTAGTGATCGGTCAAAAACTATGAAAAATGTTTCCGTCTGCAGCTCATTAGGCCTATATAGAAAATAAAATCACCAATTAGGGTTAAAAACATCGTGTTAAAGCAGATATAGGCCTACATCGGTATATATCCATCAATGTTCTCACGGACAAACATTAGTAGTATTATTTGGAGGCTTCAAGACCCTAAATAACATAACATTAAATGTAAAACAATGGTGTTTTTAGGTGGTCAGAAAGTCAAACAATCGTGTAAAATATGTCCAAATTTGAAATCCAAACTTACGGCCAAAGCTGCCAATCAAACGAATGGTATCCTAACCTGTTGTCCTAAGGAATGACAGCAAGTTGCCCTAAGGAATGACAGTAAGTTGCTAGGAATGATACAAAAGACACGAACAGTCCTCTTCAAACCTGATGCAGACTTTCATTCACTGAAATTGTTGTGAGTTCGTTAGCAAATTAAATGAAAAACAAACAGAGTCAGAATGGATGGCCCTTTAAAGTTCAAGGTGGCGGCCTTGGCTCTACATATTAACAAAACATAAGTAATATTGGTAAAACTTGTAGCTTTGTATGGTGAGGAGGATAAGTAAGACTGATTGCGGTGACACCATGCGAAATGCTCAATTGAGTAGTAATTAGTTCTGAAAAGAACTGGAGGTTCTTTTCTCCAGTTCTTTTCAGAACTAATTACTACTCAATTGAGCATTTCACATGGTGTCACCGCAATCAGTCTTACTTATAAGTAATATTATTTTGTGGTTCAAAATCCCCAAATATAGCATTATATATAAAATAATTTACCAAGTTAGATCATAAAATCCTTTTTAGCACAAAAAACTGGAATACATTGCAGCCTGGACTACTATCTTAAAGACACCCATTTATGTCGAGCAATACGTTCCCATCTTCAAATTAAAGAAGAATGAACTTATGATTGTAAGAACAATGATTGTAAGAACGAAAAGTCTTTAAAAAGACCAGTTGGCAGAATGTTGATATTTCCACCCAATAAAACACTGCAGATAAAAGGTGTCAAAATAGAAAGAAAACCGCTTTATTACACATTTTGCCAAATAATGACATTAACTTTAAATTCGACCAAGAAGAGACATGAATTACGTTCAAAACTCACCATGATTATTATTATTACTTTTTTTTAATATATTAAATATTGTTAACATTAATTGATGTAATTCTTGCGTTGGGTTTTAAACAATTAATTCGATTTTTGCTCTTCCAACGACGTATGTACAAAGCACTGTATACCCGTTGCTTTCCGACTAGACAAAACTACAAAGGCGACTCGGGATTCGTTTTGGATAAGCATTGAAGTCGTGGGTTCGAATCCCGCCCGAGTCGTCTGTGGGGAGTTTTTTTTTCGGCAGATCCTCAGAAAGCACCGAGTATAGAGTGCTTCATACATCTAATTTAGTTTAATTAATGTTATTTCTATCTCTGCTCAGTCAGAGCCCCTGTACTTACAGTATACGCGTTGTGTTCATGATGTTATCGATAGTGGACTGGTTCCAACCATCCGTGCAACTGACGAGGCTATAATAACCATTCCACCACGAACAATTGCAGACATCAGGACATCGCTGATCTGCATATCATGGATCGAGAAGAATAAGAAGGAAGAACCTCATAAAATAAATGTCCATTTAAAATGTTGACTATCTGCATTCAAACTTAAAGCAGTGTACGCTTTTGTTAAAATGCATATAAATACATGCCTACTTTAGAATCAAGAGATATGTATAGAAACCAACCTGTTAAAGTTGCAGCTTATTTCATTGTGTCGTTAATACATGCATACTTTAGAATCAAGAGATATGTATAGAAACCAACCTGTTAAAGTTGCAGCTTATTTCATTGTGTCGTTAATACATGCCTACTTTAGAATCAAGAGATATGTATAGAAACCAACCTGTTAAAGTTGCAGCTTATTTCATTGTGTCGTTAATACATGCCTACTTTAGAATCAAGAGATATGTATAGAAACCAACCTGTTAAAGTTGCAGCTTATTTCATTGTGTCGTTAATACATGCATACTTTAGAATCAAGAGATATGTATAGAAACCAACCTGTTAAAGTTGCAGCTTATTTCATTGTGTCGTTAATACATGCATACTTTAGAATCAAGAGATATGTATAGAAACCAACCTGTTAAAGTTGCAGCTTATTTCATTGTGTCGTTAATACATGCCTACTTTAGAATCAAGAGATATGTATAGAAACCAACCTGTTAAAGTTGCAGCTTATTTCATTGTGTCGTTAATACATGCATACTTTAGAATCAAGAGATATGTATAGAAACCAACCTGTTAAAGTTGCAGCTTATTTCATTGTGTCGTTAATACATGCATACTTTAGAATCAAGAGATATGTATAGAAACCAACCTGTTAAAGTTGCAGCTTATTTCATTGTGTCGTTAATACATGCATACTTTAGAATCAAGAGATATGTATAGAAACCAATCTGTTAAAGTTGCAGCTTATTTCATTGTGTCGTTAATACATGCATACGTTAGAATCAAGAGATATGTACAGAAACCAACCTGGTAAAGTTGCAGCTTATTTCATTGTGTCGTTAATACATGCATACTTTAGAATCAAGAGATATGTATAGAAACCAATCTGTTAAAGTTGCAGCTTATTTCATTGTGTCGTTAATACATGCATACTTTAGAATCAAGAGATATGTACAGAAACCAACCTGTTAAAGTTGCAGCTTATTTCATTGTGTCGTTAATACATGCATACTTTAGAATCAAGAGATATGTACAGAAACCAACCTGTTAAAGTTGCAGCTTATTTCATTGTGTCGTTAATACATGCATACTTTAGAATCAAGAGATATGTACAGAAACCAACCTGTTAAAGTTGCAGCTTATTTCATTGTGTCGTTAATACATGCATACTTTAGAATCAAGAGATATGTACAGAAACCAACCTGTTAAAGTTGCAGCTTATTTCATTGTGTCGTTAATACATGCATACTTTAGAATCAAGAGATATGTACAGAAACCAACCTGTTAAAGTTGCAGCTTATTTCATTGTGTCGTTAATACATGCATACTTTAGAATCAAGAGATATGTACAGAAACCAACCTGGTAAAGTTGCAGCTTATTTCATTGTGTCGTTAATACATGCATACTTTAGAATCAAGAGATATGTACAGAAACCAACCTGTTAAAGTTGCAGCTTATTTCATTGTGTCGTTAATACATGCATACTTTAGAATCAAGAGATATGTACAGAAACCAACCTGTTAAAGTTGCAGCTTATTTCATTGTGTCGTTAATACATGCATACTTTAGAATCAAGAGATATGTATAGAAACCAACCTGTTAAAGTTGCAGCTTATTTCATTGTGTCGTTAATACATGCATACTTTAGAATCAAGAGATATGTATAGAAACCAACCTGTTAAAGTTTCAGCTTATTTCATTGTGTCGTTAATACATGCATACTTTAGAATCAAGAGATATGTATAGAAACCAACCTGTTAAAGTTGCAGCTTATTTCATTGTGTCGTTAATACATGCATACTTTAGAATCAAGAGATATGTATAGAAACCAACCTGTTAAAGTTGCAGCTTATTTCATTGTGTCGTTAATACATGCCTACTTTAGAATCAAGAGATATGTATAGAAACCAACCTGTTAAAGTTTCAGCTTATTTCATTGTGTCGTTAATACATGCATACTTTAGAATCAAGAGATATGTATAGAAACCAACCTGTTAAAGTTGCAGCTTATTTCATTGTGTCGTTAATACATGCATACTTTAGAATCAAGAGATATGTATAGAAACCAACCTGTTAAAGTTTCAGCTTATTTCATTGTGTCGTTAATACATGCATACTTTAGAATCAAGAGATATGTATAGAAACCAACCTGTTAAAGTTTCAGCTTATTTCATTGTGTCGTTAATACATGCATACGTTAGAATCAAGAGATATGTACAGAAACCAACCTGGTAAAGTTGCAGCTTATTTCATTGTGTCGTTAATACATGCATACTTTAGAATCAAGAGATATGTATAGAAACCAACCTGTTAAAGTTGCAGCTTATTTCATTGTGTCGTTAATACATGCATACTTTAGAATCAAGAGATATGTATAGAAACCAACCTGTTAAAGTTGCAGCTTATTTCATTGTGTCGTTAATACATGCATACTTTAGAATCAAGAGATATGTACAGAAACCAACCTGTTAAAGTTGCAGCTTATTTCATTGTGTCGTTAATACATGCCTACTTTAAAATCAAGAGATATGTATAGAAACCAACCTGTTAAAGTTGCAGCTTATTTCATTGTGTCGTTAATACATGCATACTTTAGAATCAAGAGATATGTATAGAAACCAACCTGTTAAAGTTGCAGCTTATTTCATTGTGTCGTTAATGAGATAACAATGAACATGCATTCAGATTTGTCATATTCATTCCACGTGGAATTTACGTCTCCAGATGACAACAATTTATTTGTGAAATAATGTGATTAATTGCACTAAAATGGGAGAACCATCAGACATAATTTGTTTAAGGGATGTTTGATACCATCATCAACTTTACACCAAGTAACTGTGATCATTTATTGATGTTTTTTTCTGGAATACCAATAGTGTATAGGGTCTTTAAGATCAGTCACTATATCTGCGGGTAATTTTCATTTTAAAGAAAAATATGCAGGTATGGACGACATGACCGAGAAGATTGAACAATCTTGTAACATTTCAGCCTAAATATACCATTGGGCTGAGGTCATTCCGTACATTCAACTGAATTAAAATTAAGTGATATGAAATGTTCAGCTCAGGTCGCAAATACATTATTGAGAAAAGTTCAAGAGCTCACATTGGTCAATGACACATTTTGAGGTCATGTTATTTTTTAGTTAAGGCTGAATATTAAGTTATAATGTACAAAGTTTCATGCTATTTGGTCAACAATTGTGGGAAAAATCCAATTTAATATTTTACCCTAGTAAGAAACGGCAGATGATGGGTAGGCACAACATGCCCCTCAGGCGGTCCTGAGAAGCACCCCTCCCCCATCAGTAAGCTGGTGTTATTGTCTACACAATTGTAATGTTTTTTATCACTATAATGTTTTTTTTTCACTTGACATTTCCAGACTTAATTTGTGTTTTTATTAAATTATTGTGTCGGTAGCTTTTTTATTTATTTATTTGGGTATGCGCATTGACAAACAGGCATCATGTGTTTTCCCTTTGTTAAAGAAGAGTCAAGCGGAATGTGCGTGTTTTAAAAGGGAGCAAAATTAGGTTAAGTTTTTGTTGTGGACATTTTAAGAACCAGACTATACTATACTGCAGTAAGGTGACTATCATGGAATCAACGGTCGTTGAGAAGACGTTGGGGAAATAAGGATATGTTGAAAGGTTGTACCCTAGTTCATTGCTTACCACATTCTTCCTCATCCAATCCATAGATCTGGCAGTCTCTGAAACCATCGCATATAGCGTCAGGTGACACACACGAGCCATCACCACAATCGAAAAGACTGGCATCGGGACAAGATGATTCATCTGTGCATAAATATTTAAAACAAAATGTTTCCCAAATTAAATGAGTTAACCTTTGTCGAATTAATTACATTGTATTATAAATTAAAATGAATGTGGAAGTAACGACTCGTTTTAAATAACAATGTATCTCCAGTGACTTTGTAACCATTTGTTTCAATCCATTATTATGATCTTTTCTATGATAAAAATGGTATTGTGATCAACTGAGAGCGTTCAAAAGAAACACCCTTGCTGTTGGTAGGGTTATTCGTCAATTTTGACCGGGATTCCCCCTGTTGGTTTAAAAATAATAATAATAATGGATATCCAAGGGTATTTTCAATAACATTGAACTGTTTTACATCTAAAAACTTTGCTAGTTTGTTGAAATGTAACTCGGTTATCTTATGAAAACATGTACTAATGAAACAGTTGGCCAGTAGTAGAATGCTGGCCTGAAACATAATACTTTAGGCAAGTATTATGTAATATTGGCCTGTATTGTAAAATCGTTTCCCCACAATGTAATAACTTCACCAGTCTGTGGTTTGATACATTATTATTTACATAATGTAAAAGCTCAAATCATTCCATGCAGGCCAGTATGACATTAGGGGACAGGACCACTTGACCATGATCTTACAATTTTGCAGGTAGGTGTTAAGTGCTTTAAGTATAGGAGATAATAGTAAACCACTTACTTGTGGCCGAGAAGTTGCCCAACAGCTGCAGGAGAAATTCAGTAGGCCCATGCTTAACCGGGGAATCAGATGTGAACTTCACAAACACTGATGTGGAATTGAACGCAATGGTTCGTACTTTAGTGGTTCCATGAAGTTTGAAAGAAACTATCTCACCTCCACTGAGAGTACTTCCTATGAACTCTACCTTGTCGAAGAATTCTTTGGTTTCAAAATTAAGAACCCTGACCAGTATCTGTGAATCACGGTTTACGATCTCCCAAACACAGTTGAGCGGGTAACTTGGAGACTTCATAACACGTTAATAAATATATAGGCCTATGAAATGAAGAACTATGTGACACATTCTTGTACGCTTTCGTTTTGTTGTTTTTTCTCTTAAGGTAAATGTGTTTTGAATCAATACTACGTTTCGCCCGGGAATTATTCATATATTATATGAATAATTCCCGGGCGAAACGTAGTATTGATTCAAAACACATTTACCTTAAGAGAAAAAACAACAAAACGAAAGCGTACAAGAATGTGTCACATAGTTCTTCATTTCATAGGCCTATATATTTATTAACGTGTATTGCAAGCAGTGAACACACCCTTGGACCTCTACAAGGGTATTTAGCTGCCACACCCATTTTCAGATTAGAGCCATTGACCTGAAATCTGATTGTCACTGACCAAATGTACGGGTCAGTCTGACCCAAATATAGATCCTGACCTGTGAATTGTCACTGACTAAATGTACGGGTCAGTCTGACCCAAATATAGATCCTGACCTGTGAATTGTCACTGACCAAATGTACGGGTCAGTCTGACCCAAATATAGATCCTGACCTGTGAATTGTCACTGACCAAATGTACGGGTCAGTCTGACCCAAATAGAGATCCTGACCTGTGAATTGTCACTGACCAAATGTACGGGTCAGTCTGACCCAAATATAGATCCTGACCTGTGAATTGTCACTGACCAAATGTACGGGTCAGTCTGACCCAAATAGAGATCCTGACCTGTGAATTGTCACTGACCAAATGTACGGGTCAGTCTGACCCAAATATAGATCCTGACCTGTGAATTGTCACTGACCAAATGTACGGGTCAGTCTGACCCAAATATAGATGTGGATCCTTTCTTCGGGTCAATCCTGACCTGTGAATTTTCAGACTGTTTGTATAACATGCAAGTTATAAAATACCATTGAACATGAGATTGAGGATATTATTGGAGTAATTAAAGACTAGCTGTCTAGCCCGGTGAAGCATTATGCTAAGACACGTCATGAGTTTATATCTCATGACTTTTGACAAAGCAGAATTTGTTCAATTTGATGCCTTCACATTAAATGGAAAATACAATAATAAATGACTCACTACGAGGTCCCGATGCAAATATAATGAAAAGTAAAATTAGGAATTACCTCCTAATAAAATGATTAAGTTAGGTGAATGAATTAAACGGCCGCCGTATGCTTATAAGATGGTGATGGAATAATTATGTAAAGAGTGGATAAATATGATAATTGAAATAAAGAGGCATTGCAACATCATACATCTGGGAAGTTTAATACTCAGTTACTATAGTAACAGCCTTGACCATGGCTGCTGTAGTGCACGCTTACTACTGGGAAGCGATTTTTGTATATAGGCCTACTAGAATAGTCCCATATGCTCCATTTCAGCCAACCACGCACAAGTATCATACGATGACGTTGAGTTTTTTTCATACATATTCATAACAGTTTTTATTCATACATAATTATTAAGTACATCACACGGACGATTTCTCACGCTACAAGAGTGAATGTTATGTTCACTTTGTATAACTTTTCATGTAGTAGATTATAAACAAGGAGTAGATCCCTACACTAAAACTAATTATTTATTAAAGATATATCGCCCGTCTTTGGGCCGATTTGACGGTAAAAGAAAATAATAAATGTTGAATTGCTATTTTTATGGGGTTAAAGAAGTTATAAATTTTCATTTGAGACATTGAACGAAAAAAAAAACTGTCCACAATTAGTGACAGTTAATTAAAAATACAAATTAAGAAAATGATGGCTCATCATTTTAATAATCCTCAGCTTGCCAGAGGGCATGTGCAGTCTCCTGATTGGCCAGCGCGGCTGTCAATCAGAATCAAGCGCGTTTTAAATATCACTTTTATATAGTTTCCGACAAAAAAACAAAAAAAAAACAAAAAAAAACTAGCTGTTCAAAATTCGTTCGCTTTTTAAAACCCAGTGGAAACTTACGATAAATAATACCCAGGTATGACCTTGAACAATGACAGCTTTGTTTGCAAGAATTTGAGTGTATATAGTTCTATGGTGCAGTATAATACATGAATCATAATGTCATTTAATTATCACAGATTCATGACAGTAGTGTCTGTGTGGGGATTGAAGGATTCATCAGGATTAAAGATCTGGTACAGCATTGGGTTATCATGCAATTGTTTTGAGGGGTTAAATTCCAGTAAATATGGTGTCATTTAAAAAAGGAGAACAAAGATCCAGTTTGAGTTGTGTAACGGATACTCTATCTAAAATGTCCAATAAAAATGAATACAAATAGTTTATGTAAACACTGTGACACCATCTATAGTCAGATTGTCACTACATTTTTTATAAACTAAAATCAACGAACAATATTGATAACGTCAATAGAGGGTGCTGTATTATTATTATTTTTGCTGACAAAAAACGGGGAGATGTTCTGAGTTTCTGAATGACGGTACGCGACAAGTGACTTCTCGCAAAAATATCTAAATGTTGGTACTGGGGCATTTTGGGCTGCAAACCAGGGACGAATCAATTTCGTTCCCAGGGTATACCTCGTTTTCACTATACTAGACCCTGGTGGGAATCCACAACGCTGATTGGTTACTACAAAATAATAAACAAAATCGGTATAAATAATCTTGTTTCGTAAATGTAAATGTTTTAATGAATCATTTTATCGAAAACAGAATGCAGAATTATGACGAAATTTAATATCTACTGGCAATAATGAGTACGATTTGAAATTAGTATGGCGTATAGTCCCCATGCAGCCTCCCTACTTCAGTACACACACCATTTATTAGACTACACCCCCCAAATCCCATCAGCTACAAACACCTTAACGAAAGCCCAATGTGAGCCCAGTTGAATGTTTTTATCTATGTTTCGTGCGCATAATATTCAGCATTGTATGTGAATGATATTCTGTAAGATTTCCTTAACATTAACAATGAGAACATTGGTCTCAAAATTTAAGCTACTTATGTACACAGATTATAACGCTTAAGCGATTTAGTGAAGTAGTTGTGTACTCATATTAACTTACCTGATTGTCATAACTTACCTGATTGTCATAACTTACCTGATTGTCATAACTTACCTGATTGTACCATGAGGACACAGAATCCCTGTGCCATAAGAGCTACAATGATGAAACCCAAGTAGCCCATGGTTTCTCGTTCCACCTTTCCCGTTGATGTCAGAGATGGTTTAAGAGATGAACTACAATCTGAAATGCATACAAAATGAAACTAAATGTTTATGTTGTTAATTCATTTTCAGTTTAACGAGTAAGTAAAGACACTGGTAATAAAATGTTATTATGTGCATCCAAACTGAATGAAAATACTGAACAGTGAAGACAGCAGCGTAGCCCCCCCCCCCCCCCCCGCACCCACAAATACTGAACAGTGAAGATGTCGACATTGTGATATATCTCACATTTCGGTAAATTATTGCAAAAAATGCAATAGTCATAGATTTTAGTCATAGACAGTAAATTTCTATTCAACGATTGCAGCTATTGAAATAATGTTATCTGATGTGCAATCAATAAGTCCTATTATATATTGATTTCAGGAAAAATGTAATCAAAATAGATGTTATATTGACCAGAGCAAGAATTGTTGAATGTTATTGTTTTTTTGGTATATGCTTTGATATAGCCTAAGAGTGAATAAATGAAGTAATTTAACTCCATTGCAGAATAAAAAGAATTGTAATTGACCTCTTGCACTTTTTCCCAAAAGGTTTGGATCAAAAATTCAGGTTGATCAATTATACTAAGAATCCTATATCATTTCGTCATGGGTTGATGCGTGGGTTATCATTGTGGTTCATTGATTATGTACACACACGTGTATAATGTACAACTCGGGTAATTTTTACTTTGCGACATCAAACAACATGATGATTAATCAAACGTAAGTTATCATAGGAAACACTCCACAATCATAGATTATTGGCTGTTTAAAGCTTTTCTAAATTTGAAACTGAAAACATACGTTTTGTTTCCTTAAAATAAGTGTATGCTCGTCACTGTATAGAAATCTGAATAAAATGAAATCCTCAAAATGAGAACAAGACCACAGTGATGCTTTTGATATGTCGTCATCGACAGAACGATCATTGATATTGAAGGCCAGTACGGCTGTTTGTTGTCTATGACGTGTACAACAATCGAGGTTTCTGTTTATAAAGAGGGTCCAGCAAATATTTTAAAAGAGGTTATGTCATAATGAAACTAAACAACATAAATTGTATTATCTCGACTCAAGGTAAAAAATATTTTTATACATAATTTTACATGAACCCCTTTCGTCTCGAATTCAGAAAATCCTAAGGTTCGGGGGGGGGGGGGCTCTTACGTTTACATGTGACACAGCGCCTATAATTTCGTTGTTACTTACATAGTATTGTTGGCCAAATTACGCATTTTGAACTGATATTCATGAACAAAATTGCCATATTTCTTGCAAATATACTTTAACATGGGTTATTGAATATCATAATGTATATGGTGCATTGTGTACACAATCATGAAAATGATAATGACAATTTAGCTTCATAATACTCTCATGAGTAGTTCTAGGAATTTAGGGTTTTTACTATAGCATTCGGTGCGTGCGGGAACGTTCCCCCATTGGCTTGAGGGAGGGTTGTGTCCTCTGCTGAAAACTCAAACTTCTAATAAAATCAAACATAATGGTTTCTCTTGTGCTGCTGAAAAATTCACCTCCACACAATGTATCAAAAAGTGCCCGACTGCGGAGCAGGGGCACGTTCCCCCCTTCCCCTCCCGGCTGCAAAAACAATTGGTACAACTACAAACCTCCCCCACCTCCCCAAACTCACAACCCACTGATCTTTAATGCCATTGAGAGTTTTCTACTCGCTGATGGCTCTAGCTGCCAGTTTGTCAGCGGGCCTGGTATAATTTTATTTTTAAAGTAAAACTAGGAAATTGAGATTGAGATCCCTGAACAACTACCCGTCCCTCTCTCTTTTAAGGGTATGTTTAGTTTATGTTTAGTTTCAATTTGTTGTATTAAAAAACATAAACAAACCAAAAACACAGGCTCAAGGGGTGCAACCTCCTTCAACCCTCCCCCCCCCCCCGCCCCCGGCTACGCGCCAGGCAATACCGTAGTCTGATCTTTATGATGCCGTGGCCTTACAAATGTTACATATTCCTTAAAGGCTCAAGGGGTGCAACCTCCTTCAACCCTCCCCCCCCCCCCCCGGCTACGCGCCAGGCAATACCGTAGTCTGATCTGTATGATGCCGTGGCCTTACAAATGTTACATATTCCTTAAAGGCTCAAGGGGTGCAACCTCCTTCAACCCTCCTCCCCCCGGCTACGCGCCAGGCAATACCGTAGTCTGATCTTTATGATGCCGTGGCCTTACAAATGTTACATATTCCTTAAAGGCTCAAGGGGTGCAACCTCTTTCGACCCTCCTCCCCCCCGGCTACGCGCCAGGCAATACCGTAGTCTGATCTTTATGATGCCGTGGCCTTACAAATGTTACATATTCCTTAAAGGCTCAAGGGGTGCAACCTCCTTCAACCCTCCTCCCCCCCGGCTACGCGCCAGGCAATACCGTAGTCTGATCTGTATGATGCCGTGGCCTTACAAATGTTACATATTCCTTACGAATGTAGACACCAACGCAAAAATAAGTAACAAAATGAGATGTTCTAATTTCGATACAAAATCATCCAAACAATGTTATTCTATGAAAACCATTTCCAAAATACATATCACATAGGGGTAGCTTAACATTGACCCATACCAAGGTCAAATGTTACGATGATCCGATAATACATCACCATTTGAAGCATTGATATAAATTAATTATATGAACACTTTACCAATTGTTAGAATTTTGAAAAGTATACCTCTGTATTTCTGCAATTTAATGCAAAACTAATTTGTGCCGTAAATAATACTTAAAACAGGGAAATATAATGCGTATATTTATTATCATTAAATTTTTATTATTATTTGGTGAACATGACAGACGGAATAAGATATATACAAATAATTTCCATCTTAAACCCAAATATTAAGCTTATCAATAACAATGGCGTATAAGCTCATTACATGAAAAAATTAATGTACTAACATTTTCACAATACTATGACCATTATCCAAATTTAAATTTCCTTGTAAATAATAATAGTAATTGCCCACTTACCTTGAAACTGTAGATATTCTGATTCAAGAATCACTAAGATGTAAGATGTAAGATGTTTATCCTATGTCCGGTTCAGTTAATAGTGTCTCTCATGTAAATCAGATCTAGTTTATTGTCCGTGCGATCATGGGGCGATAAACTGATATAATGGTTATGATAGAATTAACAATCAACATTGATACATGGAGTGCTGGGCCCGATCAACTCATTACTGTAATAGGCTGACGTCATAAGCTATTTATAATTGGTGTACCTGTTACACGTGTATGTTGTCACCTGTTTCTTCCACATCCGAAGTTCATGGCATTCAAGGCGCTGCGTTGCATCCCCATAGGCTGAGTGTTGAGGGAGGGGTTTGGGGATTCAGGGTGACAGGTCTATCCTTACCGCCCAGAATCGCAAATGTTGATATTGTTTCCAATATGACTGGATGGAGCTGAAACTTAACGCATGGGGGTTATCGTGAGAAGCACCGGCGGCGGAAGTGGGGTGTGGGGGTGTGGTGTGACCCCCCCCCCCACATTTTTGAACCACTTTTATACATTTAGCCTTGAGCATTTTTGTTTGTAAGCAGTGGACTTAATGATTCTCTAAACCTAAGTTTTCAAACATTTCCGTTAATGTTCACAAATTTCCGTAAATGTTCAAAACTGTATTCTAAAAGGGTTTTGAAATTTCTCAAGATTTTTTTGTATACAAATTATTGTTTTAAACCCAAATGATTTTTTATTTATTGATACATTTTTTGGCTCAGGTTGAGTTGGGGTAGGCCTGGGGAATGATTACATGTAGGACATGACATGGATTCGTACCGTAGCACTGTCAACTTAATATTTATTTTGGAGACTTTTCGGTAGTTATTTAAAAAAAATAAAAATAAAAATAAAAAAAATACTTAAATATTTATGAGCTAAAATAGCTCACAAATGCTCACACAGAGCCTCCTGAATGAAAACTTTTCCCGGGGACCGCTTAAGGGCCCTGGGATTATACGCCATCAGCTCGCTTTGCTCACTGATAAAGATTAAGAAATCGTTTTCCAAAATGAACTCAATAAATTGACTCATTGACAGGTTGTTCCGCACGTGCGCATTTTGATCTAAAATTCATTAACTAAATTGCCACATCTCTTGCATATGATACATATGGCATTATAGACTTTCAAATGGGTTATTGAATGTCATAATTCATTTGGTGTATCGCTTACACGACCATGAAAATGATAATGACGAAAAAAATATTAAAAATAAAAAACACTTTATGCGACATTTGCTCTTCGTATTCTTTTTATTTCCTTTTTATTTTTTTTTAATAAAAGAAAATTGGCAGGGCCATGGAGGGGGGTTGAACTACCAACCCCGTGGCTACGACAGTGGGTGCATCAATAGTGTCACAAATTTGGCTTTATTTTCAAAACAAGGTAGCAACCAAATCCTACTTATTTATTGTGGATAATGTTGTAGTTGTTTAATAAATTTAGTAACATTGAACATGGACATATTTGGAAAGTAGCCTACGGTACGATTTATGCGATATCATTTTACAACTTTATTTTGCTAACATGTTCTGCAATAATAATCTTAGTAATCATAAATGCATTGAAGGTTTTGTTTGTCTTATGATCAAAAAAGTAATGCATCAAACAAACACATTTAATGCAAATTAAAAATTATTTCTTTCTGAGAATCTAGCAAAAACGGTGTTTGCCGTCATGCCTATTTCCCTCCTCTCAAATTGCGCAATTTGAACAGAAATTCATTAACTAAGTGCCATATTACTTGCTGATGACATTATAGACTTTCAAATGGGTTATTGAATGTTATAATCTATTGGATGGATTGTTTACACGATGTAGGGCCGTGTCCCTGCTGAAAACTCAAACTTCTAAGAAAATCATCAAAGTTTCTCTTGTATACTGCTGAACAAAGTCCCCTGCACATTATCATGGGCCCAGAAGAACCAGACTGGAGTCTGTTGAATTGCATAGAAGTGTCAAGATTGCATGTACAGAGGGGCAATAGTGGCTGAAAATTGGTCAGCTACAAAATCAAGCACCCAACCCCCTATCTAGTGTGTCGCATCATGCGTTTCCCTGCGTAAATTGAAAGATTCAAAAGTAAAAGTTAAATACACAAGTAGCACTCATCATTGTACTTGGAAGCTGGGGGATATATGTGTCCCAATAGTTTTGTCCGTGATTGTAGCTACAGCATAATTTATGGCCTCTTTGTCAAGATTTCAAGGCGGTCACGGTAGCTGGATTGGACTGAAGGCCTATCTATACTAAATTAAAACAAATAAAATAACATTGTAAATGCTGAAATAGCACACAAATGCCCACACAGAGCCTCCTGAATGCAAAATTCTCCCGGGGTCCCTAAGCGGGCTCCAGACTCTACACCATGAGCTCGCTTTGGCCACCTCCAATGAAGGAAAAATTCGTTGGGGCAACCTCCCCCCCCCCCCCTACCATTATTTTTAAGTTCTCGGTATACAAAAAACACACCACCTCCTACTTTAAATATTGGCCAGTCCGTTATTGTACCATCTGATGCTGCCCGAAATCTTGGTGTGATTATGGACTCTTCTTTACGCATGAGTAGACATGTTGATAATGTGTGTAAAGCAGCTCTCGTGGCAATCAGAAAAATAGGTCAAATTCGTCGCTACCTGGATGATGCCACTACTCTTCGTCTTGTTCACGCATTTGTCACTTCTAGACTTGATTTCTGCAACTCCCTTCTGTACGGACTCCCAGATAAAGAACTCTCAAAAATCCAACGTGTACAAAACACTGCTGCTCGCCTCGTTTCTTGTTTACCTCGCTCTCACCATGTTACACCAGTATTAATGGATTTGCACTGGCTCCCGGTTAAGATGCGCACAATTTACAAAATTCTTCTGTTAACTTTCAAAGCACAAATGGGTCAAGCTCCATCTTATTTATCTGAACTTGTTCACCGTTATACTCCTACTCGGACTTTAAGGTCATCTCAACAGGCATTGCTTGCTTCATCTACACGGGCTTCTACCAAATTTTATGGAGAAAGGTCTTTCTCTTACGCTGCACCAATGTTATGGAACAATCTACCCGTGCATATTCGCCAATCTAGTTCTGTGAACCGTTTTAAATCTCTGTTAAAAACTCATTTGTTTGAATGTGCTTATTTGTAATCTTGTTCTCTCTCATTGTATTTTTCTATGCTTTTTTTTCCCCCACGTATGCGCTTAGAGGCTTTGGCATTAGGCGCTTTACAAATGTCTATTATTATTATTATTATTATTATTGCATAATGCTTTTCACCGCGGACAGCATATGGCCTCTGTCAAGATTTCAAGGCGGCCACGGTAGCTGGATTGGACTGAAGGCCTATATATACAAAATTAAAACAAATTTAAAAGCTGAAATAGCGCACAAATGCCCACACAGAGCCTCCTGAATGCATAATTCTCCTGGGGTCCTTAAGCTTTGCTCGCTGGATCGCTCCACTCACTGGTTTGGATTTGTGTGTGTCCCCCCCCCCCCCCCCTTCCATCCAACTTTCAAACGCATTCAGCCACCGTTACTGATAAGGATGATAACATGTAGCGTAGACGCGTGCCATCTTTGCGATCGAATCCCAGTGATTTCTTGGCGTTTCTCTCCCTTGTTGATTTCACAGTCTGTGTACTGGTCATTTCCTTTAAACTTGTATACCAACAACTTGCAAGTCATGATCTAAATCCTGGATGTTTCGTTGAATTTAACTAGGTACCGATTGTATGTTGACCAATATCTCTTCTGGATCTCTATGTTCTGACCTCAATCATGTGTCTGTAAATGTTTAAACATAATGCATTTTAAGGTATACACTTTTAAAAGCTATGACACGTTAGAAGATTCTGCCGGGTTTGCAGATATCTGTATTATGTCTGACCCATTGTGTTCGCAGGCCCATTATGTCTGACCCATTGTGTCCGAAGGCCCAGTATGTCCGGCCCATTGTGTCTTCGGTCCCATAATGTACACCAGTGTTTGGACTTTTTCAACTTGACGCCCGCCCTTCTCAAAGATGTATCAAAGGGACAGTATCGTCACTATGAACAGGGCATGGAATCGTAGTGCTAGTTTTAGATTAACCAGCTCAGTGACTGAAAATAATACCCCACAGTGCACTGTGTCCATCTTAAACTAGAACACCGATTCCATGCCCTGCTCTGCGGCCTGATCGTCACTATGAACAGGGCATGGAATCGTAGTGCTAGTTTTAGATTAACCAGCTCAGTGACTGAAAATAATACCCCACAGTGCACTGTGTCCATCTTAAACTAGAACACCGATTCCATGCCCTGCTCTGCGGATCGTCACTATGAACAGGGCATGGAATCGTAGTGCTAGTTTTAGATTAACCAGCTCAGTGACTGAAAATAATACCCCACAGTGCACTGTGTCCATCTTAAACTAGAACACCGATTCCATGCCCTGCTCTGCGGATCGCGACGACAGGTTGTTCCGCACGTGCGCATTTTGATCTAGAATTCATTAACTAAATTGCCATATTTCCTGCATATGGTACATATGGCATTATAGACTTTCGAATGGGTTATTGAATGTCATCATTCATTTGGTGTATCACTAAGACCATGAAAATGATAATGACAATTAAGAATATGCTGTCATGATAATTTGTGTTTTACTACGGCCCCAGGCGTGATGAGTGATCATATTATGAACTTAGGTTGGTGCAAATATCAAGTGTCACAAATTTGACTGTATTTTCAAACAAGGCAAATAAATCCGATATATTTTACTTTAAAAAATAATTGGGTGGCATATTTATGGTAAAATAACTGTGGATAATGTTATAGTTGTTTTATTTGGTAACATTAAAACATATGGACATTTTGGGGGATGCCTTGAAAATAGCTTACGGTACGTTTTATGCGATATCAATGGCTATTGGCTACAGCGACAATGCTGAAGTATAGGAAGAAACAGTGATCTAGCCATAACCGTAGACAAAGCCGTCATTTTGGAGACTATAGAAGTGTCCAGAGCGCATGTACAGAGTGGCACTAGAGGTACATCATGTTATTAATAATTTTATTAATCACACTTACATATTTAACTGTTTTATCGAGCGTTAACACACTTTGGTTTGGTTATATCTTTTTGACTACAAATACTGAAAATTAATGAAAATGACGGTAGGTTCACAAAATGATTATGATGTCGGCTTCCCAAATATTAATAGTACAATTTTACACGTACAAACATACTGGGAATTACCAAGCGCATCCTCCATGCGCAACGTTCGTTAAGCGTGTATACATCGCGTGTTCCATCAATCATAATTTCACTGAGGCACATATAATTGATAGTGTTGTAATTGAGACCACAACATCCAAGACCGAGACCATTTATTATGTTTTTAGCAGCCTGGAATCTAAGGTACCATCATATAAGAAATGATATTTCAAATCTCGGTAGTAAAATCTCGGTAGTAAAAACATCAGAACATTCAGAATGTCAAGGGATCACACAAAGCATAATGCGAGTAACTTTTTAACAGTTCCCATGAAAAAAATCATGAAAACTTGAAACACCTGTTTTCTGGTTATTTGTTGACTAGAACGAGTGTGGTTCACAGTTTGTTTCATGAGTTTGTACTCCATATAAAATCAATAATTTAGTTTATATTAATAACATATGAGATGTAATGTTAGTGCCAGATTTTTTGTTAGAATCAGATTTGATAGTTTCTTGTCATAGACCAGTGTACATTTTGTGCCCGGCGCAGTTTGACTTATGGGGTTGTTTTGTAAACATGTGATCATTGTGATGCCATTGGTCACATCGTCTGTGATGTTCAACATAGAATCAATCGCGTCTAGCTCTGAACCAACATCCTGAACACAGTCGGATTTTGAGGCTCTCTGTGCCGACATCCTAAAATACTGCCCTCTGCGGTCTAGATTAAAGATGCATACGCCAAGGCCTATTCCACCTGTTTTGCTGTTCAACTGACATTTTTATTTATTTATCTTTTATCGGTGCGTTTTTATTTCCATTGTAAAAGGAAGAAAATCACTTTTTTACTATAAAGTATAATTGACCGAAGCAATAAATGTGGCATGTTTTTCTCCAGAAATGAATTTATCATACTTCCTCATATATGTTTATTTGAAATGCATTATTTACTTTATTTCTACAAGGAAAGACAGGAAAATAAGAATTCACACGGAATATACATCTTTATTTTCTTTACATATATCTTGATCATTTAAAGTAGGTTGTGATAATCAACGGCTTTTGAAAAACGAATTTAAACAAACAATCATCATAATTGAGCCGCTGTCGTCGGATAAGACCAGCAACATCAACGGGATCAAAGGTCATATGAGTACCAACCTAGCTAGCTGAAACAGAAACTTACTAAAATATTCCACACGAATGTCATTTCCGCTCCATTAGTCATTTTACCTTTCATTGAAGCGGAATGTATGAGGGAGGGGTCAAACATCCCTCTCTAAAATAAAACCGCATTCTGCAATGATATAAGATATAATTTAACTCCCAAAACATTTGGATTAACGAAAATGCATAATTGTCATTTTTAACATGTTCATCCCTATATTATTAATTTGTATGTTCCAATGAACTCGGATCGGGTTGTTTTTATTAATACATTCGCAGACAATGTTGACATATTCCAAAAGTATGAGTGCATAACCTGTTCACTCATTTACTCCGCAACAATTGCTTAACTCACAATTCCTTCCAAGAGAGAAGATATTCATAGGTTTAACCTCATTTCGTTTCTTCCCCCCCTCCTTCCCTCCTCTTTGAAAATCCTAGTTTCGCCACTGTCTCTATCCAAAATATTCAAAATACCATTTTTGTCCATCGATATGCAACACTGCAATCTATAATGAACACAACCTCATGGTGATTGATCAAAGATTTACATGAGACTTAAAGGGACAGTATCGTCATGATCAGAGCAGACTTTCAACAAGGCATGGAATCGATATGCAACACTGCAATCTATAATGAACACAACCTCATGTTAATTAATCAAAGATTTACATGAGACTTAAAGGGACAGTATCGTCATGATCAGAGCAGACTTTCAACAAGGCATGGAATCGATATGCAACACTGCAATCTATAATGAACACAACCTCATGGTGATTGATCAAAGATTTACATGAGACTTAAAGGGACAGTATCGTCATGATCAGAGCAGACTTTCAACAAGGCATGGAATCGATATGCAACACTGCAATCTATAATGAACACAACCTCATGGTGATTGATCAAAGATTTACATGAGACTTAAAGGGACAGTATCGTCATGATCAGAGCAGACTTTCAGCAAGGTATGTAATCGGTGTCCTAGTTTAAAGATGACGATAGTGTCCCTTTAATATGTGTAATGATAATGATGGTATAAAACATGTTGGAGTGTTGGAATTTTTTTTGAAATTTGAGGAACATTTTCCAAAAAATCTGGAAAATTTAGGGAGATCTCTGAAGTTTTTTTTCCAATTTGAGAAGCAATTTGGGAACTTGATAATATTTGTGGGAAATTAATTGTTCAACACTGATAACAATGGTAGGCCCGTTTTTCAAAATGATATTAAAAAGTTCTATAAAAGAGTAATTTTTTATTTACTGGACCTACAAAATGTATCGATAGGATCATCTCCCCTGGACAAGAGGTTGGGGGTTTATATAACGTCACCCCCCTCCCGCCCCCACAGGATTTACGATCATGTATATCTTGATTCAAAGAAAATAGGCTAAGCATTCTTCTAACCGAAACATTATTTGCCAACATTACCAAAGGGTAATTTATATTTTAAAGAACGGAAATAAAAACGCATATTTCACGCAGCGAAATTTATTGAACAATATAAATTTACATTTATATAATGGATTTAAAAAAAACTGCGAAAAGGAACCTGAACAATGAGGGAATACCTCTAACAATTAAAACAAATGTTCGCATAGGGGTATGACTATGAACGTTTGCCTGATGTGTCTGGCCTCTCTTAGCCACCATACTTTGTGGATGGGAAATTTGATCTGGTTCCAATAACCGCGTATACATGTATCGCGTATTTCGCTTGTTGGCAAAAAATAAATTAAAAATTTATAAATAAATAAATAAATAAATAATACATTAAACAAAATTAAAAAACGCGTCCCGACACCGATTTTGAAGCCGACCTATGACCAGTAACAGAGAATTTTTGAGACCATATGTATTCTTTATTTAAATTACCAAAGCTTTACTGCATAACTGACAACAATGTGTTGAACTCGAAAATATTATGAACAGTAGTATATCAATATACTTCTCAATAGCTGCCCAGTAAATTCTCATTAGGCAAGTGTTTTTCCCGGTTAGGTAAACATCATCATGGACTTTGTCAAACAATTCGTTTATTTAAAATTAACCCACATGAATAAGGTCATATTTAATCCTAAAACCACTTTTGTATCAATACATTCTGTGAAGTAAGCCTATATCTCATGTCTTATACTCGATAAATTATTGGACTCATTAATCGTTATAAGCTTTCTGAGTATATTGATGATCCTTACTCTCATTGTCTGTTTAACATTAATACACAACGTTGAAACTTGATCATGAAAAATATTATGTCGCTAGGAAGAACAAGATAAATACCATGAAATAATGATAAGTTTTAAGAGTCAATGGCAAAAGTAAATCACTATCTTTAATAAAGAGACACACAAATGTGGTAATTGAATCAATGTTTAAGGGGTGTGTTTACCATTGGTAATTACCTGAAAAGAAACTGCGTGAATTATTATCTAAAAGCTTATTTGGTTTTCAAATGTATTGGTACCAAACGTCATGATAAATTGTTCCGGCTGACATTTTCGAGAAAACGGGAATACAACGAGAAAAATTCCAATATGATGAGCCATTTTCACATCAGAATGAAGACAAATAATTTGAATGTTCACTATTTTCTCCTATTCGACACCAAGAAATAATCTGAAACTTTCACGGTTTGGTTTCTGTACATATATCTGAACTATATCAAGCCTGGAGCACAATATGCCCACTATGATATACTTTATAATAACCCCCTCATACCCAAATCAACGAGTATACATGGTTGCCATGGCCACCGTTTATTTTGAACAGGTCTAATTAAATTTCCACTTTTTAGTGGTAGTACTAAATATTAGATTTTTGATACTGTATAATTGAATATGTGTTTTGAGATTCGTTGCAGTAATTTGATCAGTTCCGATGCATTTTGTGAATCAAAAATGCGTAGGATGGAGGCACAATGTGCCCCCCCCCCCCCAGTGAGAACGCAAAACAAAAATCAGGCTTGATTGGGTTAATTTGTAAAATGTATGGATGCCTTTCATTTTACCCAAAGTGTATACTGCCTTTAATTAGAATTCTAAATGTATAAATCAAAAACAAAACAATCATTAATTAAATGTAGAAAAATAACAAAAGATTATAATTACCATCTAAATACTAGCATTTAGGGCTGATGGGTAAACAACTCTTGTCTAAAGGATGGAACTTCATTTGGTATGCTTGTATGTAGCCTTTTGAATAGATATTGTTCATAATTTATACACATATGATATACAAATATTGAACTTGAAATTGGAAACTTAAAACAGTTATTTTCCGTTGTTACTGTACCTTTTACTATGGCATTAGTTTAATAAATACTCGCTTCAAAAACAGTACATGATCAAATGATTCAAATCTATATTTTATTTACAGAATAGCATACAAGTGATTGAAGGTGTCAATGGTAACATTGCGTCTAAGTCCAATTTGCCATGATTATTGTTGGGGAAATCAAATTCTTAATAGTCAAATATAAATCATCAGTTTGTATTTTAAATAATTGAAATGTGTAGCAATGAAATCATTAGACATCCTCTAAGCAGTGACTTGACAAAATCATATAAATCATTTTTTTCATTTCATTTCATTTATTGATTTCACAGGTAGAAAAACAAATAAACACAAATTTACATTAAATTAACAGAAACAGAAACAAAGGTAGCACCCCTGTAGGATTACAAAAAAGTAAACTATATTACTGTCAAGTTGATCTCCTGATCTTAGGAAGTAAACAAACATCGAAATCGAACTTGTTATATGACCCAGGGGACACAAAATGCCTTCCAATTAATTTGATGTTTTAATAATGATATCCACTTAATGCCTCGACCGATCACGATCAAATTGTCTTAACGTTTTCATTTTTTCTATAGGACCCCCTCATACCAAAATAATCGATGTGGGGTGTTCATGGGTGCCATGGCATCGTTAATCTTGAATATATCGTTTTTTAGATACTCGCTGTAAGACATTGAATACTTGTTTGGGGGATTGTTGTCAACTTCCATGCACTGATCTGAACAAAATTGTGGTCATGTGACTACTTCTAATGCATTTAGTGAAGCCAATGATGCCTCCGTTACGTTAAAATGTTTATTGACAATTTGTTTCTCTTGTTTTGGTTTATGAGTATTTTATTGCCCAGTATATGAATACTAACCATAAATTGTGCTTTAGACATTGGATTTTGCTACCTTTTGAAAAAATAGATATATTAAAGTCAAAATCTTCAAAATAATGTTTTTGACCGAAAAATACAACAAATAGTAAAGCGCCCCCAAACGATTATCTGTCAAAATTGATTTGACCTCTTCCGATAAATAAACTTTTTAAACTCAACATCCATACGAATTTTTTTTTAGAGGGGCAATATCGTCACGACCAACAGGGCATGGAATCGGAGTAGTAGTTTTAGATAAACTCCATGACTGAAAAAAATATCCCACATGATAAGGTCATATTAAGCCAGTTATTTTCAGTCACTGTCTTCATCACAAACTAGGACACCAATTCCATGCCCTGTTAAAGTCTGCTCAGATCGTGACGATTTTGCCCCTGTAAGGGTGTAAATTTTAGGCGTTTTTGGCTGTCGTTGGCTTCGGCAGTTTGACTCTTAGTAGCAAAAGTTGTATACTGTATACAGAAACGGGTTAAAAGATGAGTTAATAGGTAGGATAAACACGGCAATCCAGGCATACATATCCAGACTGATCTGCACCGTCCCGGTCTGAGAGAGAATCCCCATGATGATGACAGGCATCCAACATGCGAAGTCGGTACAGACTATGAGCGCCATTTTGATTGTCATCTTGATTTCCCGCTGACGGCGAGCGGTCCCCCTGACACTCGTAGCAGAGTGTTTGACGCTGATGAAGATGGCGATGTAACAACAAAGCACGATCATAAAACACAACATATTCACGCCGAGAAACAGGAAAATAGAGTAAAACCAAGACGGTACACTTCCCTCAGCAACTGGGGTGGACGTTTTGAATATCCACGATATTTGGACATCAATGTTGTTCTTTTGTTCACTAACATTACTTGGACGTGTTATTAGAGGGAGCCCAATACACACATTGGATAGTCCGTATACCTTCGAACCAGACCCACTTATGACAGTTGGAATTATACTGAGACACGCAGCTGCTACCCATATAATGCAGACAATAGCTCTGAATGTTTTCTCCCGAATTTTGACTGAACTGAAAGGAAATACGACGCAGAGGAAACACTCGATACTGATAATGGTGACGAAGAAGACAGATGCCTCACTTGATAGCACCGACAGCACCCCAGCAATCTTGCAAACTGCACTAGACCGCCATCTCTCCGCTCCATTAAAGTACTTCTCCCCAAATTGCAAATCTGCACTCGCAATGATCAGCATATAAACCCCCATCATCAGGTCAGATATAGCCAAATTGACCACCAAGAACGAGTGCGTCTTATTCTCATGTGTTTCGTTGCGTTTCCAACACCTCCATATAACAACAATTGAATTACCAATGAGGGCGCTAAGACCAATAATCCACATGAACACTCTGAGTACGTGGTTCCTCATCAGACTGCCACATTGGTCTAATGGTGACTTTAACTCTTGGTTGTTGCAAATATAATCATTAGAATCAGGAATAGCTGAAACAAATTCACAGCAGAGACGGTAGTCATCGACAAACCTTAAATAAAAACAGATATTAAAAAATAACATTCAGTATTGTGTTGAAAATGAAAATCTGGAAAATGACACAAATATTATATTTTTATTGCCTTTTGACGGCCATATTGGATTGAAAGTTGGCAGTAAACCGAAAAACACATAATTCAATGTCTAACAGTATAAAAATATATATTATTTACCACAAAAAATGGAAATTCAATTCGACTTGTTCAAAATAAATGGTTGCCGTGACAACCATGAACACCCAACATCGTTGATTTGAGTGTGAGAAGGCAGGGGATACTAAAGAATATTTAGAAAAGTCAGAAAATGTGAGCGTGATCGGTCGAATGTGTTCGTGAGATATTATAAAATAAATCCAAAAAATATCATAAGCGAGCACATTGTGTCCCCTTGCTTGGTAGTGCTACATACAGGGTATACAGTATATGTGTTCGAACGGTTGCTTTCATTATTCACTTACAGTTGGTTGAGGCTCACAAGGTCGTTTAGCGCATCATCCTGGACATCAATTGGGTTATTAGTGGATGTTTTATTTCTGATCAGTACCCTGGTAAATAAACAATGTAAAATAATGAACATTTACTAATACATAATTAAAGTCAGAGAAAATTATGACATGCAGTGTGTTGATTTGTCTGAAATCCGAACAAAAAAGTATTCAGATAGAGGCGATCAAGGACTGCGGTAACCCTATATAACCACACTTCCCACATTTCAAACCCAAGATGCAGACAATATTATTATGAAAAAGAGAAGAACAATGTCTTACAGAGTTCTTAGTTGTCCAAGTCCATCGAAGGCGTTGCTTTGTATAGTTTCCAGTGGATTATTCCCGACATTCCTTGAAAACAAGCAAATAATATTAATTTACTACGTGTGTCAGGGTGAATCCAGATATCTGAATTTTGAATTGATGGAATAAATATACGGGGGAAAAGTTTACGAAAGATCCCGAAATTGAATGCTTCTTAAATTCCTTCAGATGGGATGGGTATTTTTTTATATTGTGATTATCCACGTCCTGATGCTTCATACGAAGGCATATTGCGTGACACTTCGCATCGATGTTTTAGGAGTCGGTTGGAGGGCGGGAATAATGGTAGCTAAAGGTGATAAATCAGGGAGGTGGATGTTTTGGACCCACCCAAGCCTCCTCCTGAATCTACCAGTGTGTATTTCATTTTTGTAATAAAAGTAACATAACCTTATTAGACTCAAACAATTTTCACATACACATTTCTTTTTGGGGAGGGAGGGGTTTCTTTAGACGAAGCGCACGATAACTCGTAAAATAATAACAATGTCGTATACTTTTCGCTTAATATTTTTTAGTATCGAGAAGCATTTTTGAAAGGTCCCAGTATGGACGGTAAAAGTAACCTAACCCTTCTATGATGCAATTGGTACATAGCGAGTATAAGCACAGTTCATGTTTTAATTACGCGTCCAAAATATTGGGTTAAACATATTCTGCTGAATTTTACACTCTAGCTTTATCTTTACCGCAGCTGTGATTTGGGATCAAGGTTACATTTTATTTTGAAAGAATATACAGGTACAATATATGAAGCATGGTTCTTTCTACCTTTTGACTACAAACTTCGTTAATGATTGACTCTTTGAAAAATAAGTATGTTATTTATTTGAAATATCTTACAAGATTGTCAAGTTTACTAGATCCGAGAAACAGGAAGCGTTGATGCTGGTGATCATATTGTTGGAAATGTTTCTGGAATAAAAATAAATAAATAAAAATGTTCGTCACGTGAAAGAATACCAATTGAACGCAATGCAACAGATGCTTATGCATTGCATGAATGGAATCTTTATTTCACTTTATCATTGCATATAAAGAGGAATGGAAAAAATATATTTCGATACACTGTGCAATAATACACCAACGTTTAGTATATAGAATGCGCCATGAGAATGTGATCCAATCCTGTAATGAAAACAACTGAATTTGATAAATCAAGAAACAAACTCAATTTCTTTTTAAATATCATCTCTTGTTGAGTCTTTGAACGGTTAAATAAGTTGAATTCTGATATTCTGATATTCTGATATAGATCCACTAGGGCCTAGTGCACAATTATTTCTCATTTTCGTGGCACTGATACAGCAAATTGGTATTTTTCATTGTCAAATAATTATATATTAACCCCATAGGACATGTGTTTTGTTGCGTTCTCGCATGCCGGGGGGGGGGGGGACACAGTACCCCCTCTCTGATAATCGTTCATGATACCTTGCGGAGATGTTGACTGCAACAAAAACTACAAAATTTACATACAATTATTTCCCGTGACATATCAGCATTAGGGGACACTACTCTCATTTTTATCAAAAGTGTTGTTTCCATATTAAACTATTTACAGATGTTATCTTGAATCATGACGCTATTGATGACTACTTAAGTCACCACTAGATGGCGCTGTTATCAAGATTGTTGGTAATTTTGAGCCGAACCAAAATTAATAGTATTTAACCCACGGCAGTAATTCACATTCAGTAATTTATATGTAATTAACTCAGTCATTGAGCAGAAAAAACGTGACACATAAACATGAACATTGCTACAAAATTATGATTTTTCATTTTAACATAACGACTGCCACATGACATAATTGTAACCAATTCGGCAATAAGAAGTTGACAATAAATCCAAAACACATATTTAATGTTTTACAGTATAAAAAACTCTGGATTTTCCAATGAATTTACCAATGAAAAGCTAAAAGTCAATCACACCTTTGTTAAATTAACGGTTGCCATGAAAATGATGAGCATGTCATATCGGAATGGGTGATTTTGGTATGAAATGTAGCAAAATGGCACAATAACGACTTTAACGACACAGCAGTTGGGACATCGAACTTTTAAAAAGTGTGTTGTCCTGCAGCCCTCCATTGACAAGTGTGACATTGACAAGTGTGACATAGTGTGACAAATTGTAAATTAGTTTTAAACGCTTTTATTTATTTTAATTACTTTATGAGTTTTTTATGTATATGATTCAAGATATTCAACTGATCTGTACAAGAGTGGATGATTACGTCGTGTCGTACATAGAAAACATATTGAGTTGTTTTTCAGCCATTATAAGATTGGAAAACATATTATTTTCACTAAGGTTCTTAGATTTTATTCAAAGCATACTTCTTGAAATATTAATGATCGGTCAAAAACAGAAAAATATTTCCACCTGCAGCTCATTAGGATTATACAGGAAATAAAATCAGGAAGTAAGGTTAAAAACATCGTGAAACATTGTCATGGTATCGAACAAGTTGAACAATAATTCCTGCCTGGGGTTCACAATTTACAAATTAATCTCGATAGACAACAGTTGAGAGCATCGAAATATACGGTAAACAATACAAATTTCCTCATTAGAGACCATTTATTATATGAGTGGGCCTATGTTTAACTTAATGATTGAAGATATACATTAAACAACTGATCCGTGAAATATGTATCTCATTACTTTGTTTCGTTAAAGAAAACAACAAGTGAAAATAAATACAAATTTATTTCAATCGGCACGCAACAAAAACTTCGTATGATTGTTGGTTAAAATCAGATATAAGCTCTACATTAAACAGATGATCTGTTTTCACTTGTTTCATTTTAATTTGTTTCTCCAAATGTTCTCATTACATATAACCATTTATATCAGTCTGATTTTTGCGGTCAAAATCAGATATACATTACAAAATGATCTGCATAAAGTCGATGATTACGTTGTGTCGTACGTAGAAAATAGTTAAACATGCATACATATATTTCCATCGGCAAACATGAACTACGCATGCACTTCATCTAATTTGTTTCCGGTGAGACGTAACTTCAATCAAGAGAAATCGGTGTCTCGATGCGAGTGATTGAAATTCATGGCTAATAGTAAATAATTACAATTTTCTGAGATTTTGTAGACCATTAAATGTTCCTGGAACAATATCACTGATGTTGTTGTTGAACAGCGATCTAAGATGGGAAAACAATGCATGGTTAAAAAAAATCATTAAATCCCGCTAATATGGTTTTTTTTTCACCAATGTTCTTATATTTTCCTGAAAACATACTTGGTGAAATATTACTGATCGGTTAAAACTATGATTCTTTTCCCGCCTGCAGCTCATTAGGCCTATATAGAAAAATCACGTATATAAAATCACGTAGGGTTAAAACATGGTGTTAAAGCAGTTACAGGCCTACATTGGTTATCCATCAATGTTCTCAGATTTGCCTGAAATCATATTTTGTGAAACGTTGTCATGGTATCAAACGAATGTCGATAGACAACAGTTGAGTACATCGAAATATAAAATATACAAATATCAGTTCGTTGTCCTATAGCCCTCCAATGAGTAAGTGTGATATAGTGAGACGATTTGTAAATAAGTTTAAAACGAACAATATAAAATTTCAACATTAGAGACAATTTATTATAATTATGAATATGATTTATGAAGATAGGCCTATACAATAAACAAAGGATCCATGAAAAATGTAGCTCATTACTTTGTTTTGTTGAAGATAAAAAAGTGAAAATGCATACAAATATTTCGATCAGTGAAACATGAACTTCTAATTTATTTTGTTTCGTCGTCAGGGGTAATTTAATAAGTTAACATTATTATATGTCCCGCCACTTTTTAGAGTGTGGGACAGTATATCAAATGTCCCCCACACTTTGTGGTGGCCCATAAATAAATAATAAATAAATAAATATATTAGCCCATCCTGACTACTGATGAGTAGCCAACCGTTTTTCTTGCAACACAACAAATATTCCCAGCGATCTAAGATGGAAAAACAAAGTAGGGTTGAAAGAAAGATCATTAAACCCCGTTAATATCACCAATGGCTTAGATTTTCCTTGAAATATTAGTGATCGGTCAACATCTATGAAAAATATTTCCGCCTGCAGCTCATTGGGTCTATATTGAGTTAAAAACATCGTGTTAAAGCAGATATAGGCCTACATCGGTATATATCCATCATACTTTATGAAACGTTGTCATGGTATCTATAAACGAATTTAACAATTTTCCTGCCTAAGGTTCACGTATTTTAGAAAAAAATTACAAATGAATCTCGATAGACAACAGTTGAGTGCATCAAAATATAAAACATAAACGTATCAGTTCGTTGTCCTATATAGCCCTCCAATGAATAAGTGTGATATAGTGAGACGATTTGTAAATAATTTTAAAACGAACAATACAAATTTCCTCATTAGAGATAATTTATTATATGAGTATGTTTAACTTGATGATTGAAGATATACATTAAACAACGGATCATGAAAAAATGTGCCCATTACTTTGTTTCGTTGAAGAGAAAAAAGTGAAAATGCCTTCAAATATTTCGATCGGCACGAAACACGAACTTCATACACCCTCTAATGTCGTACGGTAAATTAAGCAAAAATTTATGTATAGCAGGTTCCTGCTTAATTGAAATTGATGACAAGTAAGTACGCTTTTGTAGACCATCAAATGTTATGGGTGAAAGTAGGCCTATACTAATATTGTTGTTGTCCAGAAAGGGTTAAAAAAAACATTGTATTGAAACACATAACAAGAATTATCCTTCCTCAAGTTCACATAGTTTAGAAATTTAACAAATGAACCTCGATAGGCATCACTTGAGTGCATCGATATAAACAAAAACGGTTGGCTGGAATACCATCCTCCATTAACAAGTGTTATATAGTATTGGACATGTTAATATTTTTCTCATTACATATTTCAAATATTCTCATTACATATAAACATTTAAATAAGTATGATATTTGGTTAAGACCAGATATACATTTAAAAATGTAATATGATCTGTACAAATGTTGATGATTATGTTACGTAGAAAATAGTGAAAATGCATAAATTATATGATCGGCAAACACTTGAGTGCATCGATATACAAAATACGGTTCGGTGGATTGCTACTCTCCATTTACAAGTGTTAAAGTACGAAACTGTTTCTGATTTTTTTTGTTTTTTGTTTTTTGTTTTTTGTGTTTTGTTTTGTTTTACTTTCTTTTAATTCTTTTTTTCTGAAAATGTTCTCATTACATATAACCATTTAAATAAGTAGGATTTTTGGTTAAAATCAGATACATTAAAGGGACAATATCGTCACGATCAACAGGGCATGGAATCAGAGTGCTAGTTTTAGATGAATTCATTGTCTGAAAATGATATCCACATGATAAGGTCATATTATTACCGTTGCTGCTGCATAAATGAGCCAGTAATGTTTCAGTTGCTGTGTTCATCTTAAACTAGGACATCGATTCCATGCCCTGTTGAAAGTCTGCTCTGATCGTGATGATATTGTCCCTTTACAAAGATGATCTGTACAAATGCTGATGATTACCTTGTGTGGTACGTAGAAAATGCATACAAATAATTATTTCGATCAGCAAACATGAACCAAGCACTTCTATTTTTTTTTAAACGAGACGTAACTTCATTTAAGAGAAAACGGTGGCTCGATGCTGTGTGACTGAAATTCATGACATGAATACGTACAAATAATAGAGATTTTGTAGACCATCAAATGCTCCTGGAGCAATTTCACTGATTTTATTGTTTTCCAGCGATCTAAGATGGGAAAATAAAGTAGGGTTGAAACAAAGATCATTAAATCCTGTTAATATGGTTATTTTCACCAATGTTCTTAGATTTTCCTGAAAGCATACTTGGTGAAATATTAGTGATCGGTCAAAAGCTATGAAAAATGTTTTTGCCTGTAGCTCATAAGGCCTATATAGAAAATAAAATCACCAAGTAGGGTTAAAAAATTATGTTAAAGCAGTTATAGGCCTACATCGGTATATATCCATCAATGATCTCAGGTTTTCCTGAAATCATACGTTATGAAACGTTGTCATGGTATCATGATTGAAATTGATGACAAGTAAGTATGCTTTTGTAGAACATCAAATGTTCTGAGTGAAAGTATACTAATATTGTTGTTCAGACATCTATGATGGGAAAACGAAGTAGGGTTGAAAACATTGTATTAAAACAACAATTATTCTGACTGAGGTTCACATATTTTAGAAAAATAAAATCACTAAGTAGGGCTATTTTTAAATCGACTAGTTCTGTTAGGAAAAACGGAAATGTTGTGACAATTACGTAGGTTTCTACCATGACACTCAAGCCTAGTATGGAGAGGAGAGGTTTTGTACGGGGGTTGTCAGCAAACCCATCGGCGAAGCTGCGACAATGAGCTTCCCTCCTACCGGCAAGGGTGTCAAGCCCGAGTGGCATAACAGATTAGTCAGATGAGGTGTATTTATTGCCTAAAATAGTTTTACAAGCCCGTTTTTGAACGGATTCAGTGGTATGAGATTATTGTCCCGTGATAATAGAGTGCTAGATAACTTTACTTATATTGTTGTTCTGCAGTAATCTTAGATAGGAAAACAAAGTAGCTCATTACTTTGTTTCTAAAATAGCGAAATAAAATAGTGCAAATGCATACAAATATTTCGATCTGAAAACACCTTCGTACTCCTTCTAAGTTTGTAAAATAGGTAAAATTCAGTCAAAAATAAATTATGGCGGGTTACTGCTTGTCCTGCTTGCAATTTATGACAATGAAGTAAGTGATATTTTGTAGACATCAATGTTCTTGATGCAGTCTTAATGTTATTGTAATAATAATAATAATAAAGATTTGTAGCGCGCACATATCCACCCTGCTGGAGTTGTCCAGGCATCTAAGATTAGACATACGAAGTAAAGCATACATCGGTATATATCAATGTTCTTACGTTTTCCTGAAAGCATACTTTGTGAAACATTGTAATGGACAATCTTAACATTTATCATGACTGAGATTCACTTATAAAAAATAAAATTAAAAATATTTCCGCCTGCAGCTCATTGGGCCTATATAGAGTTAAAAACATCGTGTTAAAGCAGATACATCGGTATATATCCATCAATGATCTCAGATTTTCCTGAAATTATACTTGATGAAACGTTGTCATGGTATCTATAAACGAATTGAACAATTTTCCTGCCTAAGGTTCATGTATTTTAGAAAAAAAATTACAAATGAATCTCGATATAAAACATAAACGTATCAGTTCGTTGTCCTATAGCCCTCCAATGAACAAGTGTGATGTAGTCAAATAGTCATGGTATCTATAAACGAATTGAACAAATTTCCTGCCTAAGGTTCAAGCATTTTATAAAAAAATACAAATGAATCTCGATATATAGACAACAGATGAGTGCATCAGAAATAAAAAGTATCAGTTCGTTCTCCTACAGCCCTCCAATGAATACATGTGATCTAGTGTGACCATTTGTAAATAAGTTTAAAACGAACAATACAAATTTCCCCGAGACAATTTATTATATGAGTGTGTTTAACTTTATGATTGAAGATATACATTAAACAACAGATTGTGAACAAATGTGCTCCAATACTTTGTTTCGTTAAAGAGAAAAAAGTGAAAATGCAAACAAATATTTCGATCAGCAAACATGAACTAAGCAGTTCATCTAAGCTTGGGCGATAACACGATAATATCGAATATCGCGATACCTTTTTTATTCGATTACGATATCGAGAACCTTTTTTAGTTATCGAGATATCGGCAAATCGCGACTAAAAAAAAAATCGTTATTAAATAAAATCGCCATTGTGAATCAAGTCAGAAATTCCATGGAAACAAAATTAGGACGGTCTTTTCAGCTTTTAGAAGTGAGAAATTAAGAAAAGCAAACTACTTCATAAGTACATACACGCTGTGCAAACGAATTTACGATTTATTGTGACGCTTGTAGAGGCGTAGATACCCGTGGTTATCGGCTCTAAAGCAATCATGCATGAATGAAATAAAATAATCAAGCGATACTATCGAAAATCGCGATATATGTTTACCGATATATCGTGATGGAAAAATCGATATCGCCCAAGCTTAACTTCATGTAATTTTTGTTTGCAGTGATACGTAACTTCAGTCAAGATAAATCGGTGGCTCGATGCTGTGTGATTGAAATTCATGACATGAATACTTACAATTCTTTGAGATTTTGTAGACCATTAAATGTTCCTGGAACAATTTCACTGATTTTGTTGTTTTCCAGCGATCTAAGATGGGAAAATAAAGTAGGGTTGAAACAAAGATCATTAAATCCTGTTAATATGGTTATTTTCACCAATGTTCTTAGTGAAATGTTAGTGATCGGCCAAAAACTATGAATAATATTTCCGCCTGCAGCTCATTAGGCCTATACAGAAAATCACCAAGTAGGGTTAAAAAATTATGTTAAAGCAGATATAGGCCTACATCGGTATATATCCATCAATGTTCTCAGATTTTCCTGAAATCATACTTTATGAAACGTTGTCATGGTATCAAACAAGTTGAACAATTTACCTGCTTGAGGTTCAGTCATTTTAGAAAATTTAATTTACAAATGATTCTTGATTGACAGCAGTTGAGTGCATCGAAATATAAACCATACAAATATCAGTCCGTTGCCCTATAGCCATCCAATGAATAAGTGTGATATAGTGTGACGATTTGTAAATTAACTTAAAACGAACAATGCAAATTTCCTCATTAGAGACAATTTATTATGAGTAAGTTTAACTTTATGATTGAAGATATACATTAAACAAATGAAAAATGTTGCTAATTACTTGTTTCGTTAAAATTCATAATACAAATAGCCTAATACGATCAGCACGAAACACAAACAATACAAATTTCCTCATTAAAGACAATTTATTATGAGTTTGTTTAACTTTTATGATTGAAGATATACACTAAAGAACTGACCCGTGAAAATGTAGCCTATTACTTTGTTTCGTTAAAGATAAAAAAAGTGAAAATGCATACAAATATTTCGATCGGCACGAAACACGAACTTCGTACTCCCTCTAATTTTGTTTCGTCTTCAGGGGTAACTTAAGTTAACATTAATGTATGCCAGGTTCCTGCTTGATTGAAATTGATGACAAGTAAGTACGCGTTTGTAGACCATCAAATGTTCTGGGTGAAAGTATACTATTGTTCTTGACAAAAAATAATTATGATGGGAAAACCAAATGGGTTAAAACACATTGCAACACTGCCTGAGATTCATACAAATATTTTTTTAAATGTCAATAACAAATGAATCTCAATAGACAACACTTGAGTGCATCGATATACAACATACGGTTCAGTGGAATGCTACCCTCCATTTACAAGTTTTTCTCCAAATAGTTAAAAATGCAAACATATATTTGATCGACAAACATGAACTACGCATTTTATCTAATTTGTTTGCAGTGAAACGTAACTTCAATCGAGTGAAATCGGTGGCTGGATGCTGCCTGATTAAAATTCATGACATGAATACTTACAAGATTCATTGTTGGGGGATACCTTGAACGTAGCCTACGTTTTATGTGATATCATTTCATAACATTATTTTGCTAACCTGTCCTGCAATATAATCTTAGTAATCATAAATGTATTGAAGGTTTTGTTTGTCTTATGATCACAAAAATTTAAGACATACAAATATTTCGATTGGCACAAAACACGAACTTCGTACTCACTCTAATTTTGTTTTGTTGTCAGGTGTATATTAATTTAAAAAAAGTTATGTATAGCAGGTTACTGTTTGATTGAAATTGATGACAAGTAAGTACATGTTATGGGTGGAAGTGTACGAATATTGTTGTTATCCAGACATCTATGATGGGAAAATTAAGTATAGGGTTAAAAACATTGTATTGAAACACATAACAAGAATTATCTTGCCTGAGGTTCACATATTTAAAAAATTTAAAATAACAAAATGAATCTCGATATACATCACTTGACTGCATCAATATAAATAAAAACGGCTCGGTGGAATACCACCCTCCATTAACAAGTGTTATAGTATTGGACATGTATGTATTTTGTTAAAATCAGATATAAAACCTACATTAAAAGATCATATGTACAAATGTTGATGATTACATTGTATCGCACATAGAAAATAATTAAAAATGCACACATATATTTCGATCGGCAAACATGAACTACGCAGTTCATCTAATTTGTTTGCAATGAGAATGGTTATTTACACCAATGTTATTAGAATTTCCTGAAAGCACACTTGGTGAACAATTAGTGATCGGTCAAAAGCTATGAAAAATATTTCCGCCTGCAGCTCATTAGGCCTACATCGGTATATATCCATCAGTGTTCTCAGATTTGCCTGAAACCAGATGCTGTGTGATTGAAATTTATGACATGAATACTTACAAATAATAGAGATTTAATAGACCATCAAATGTTCCTGGAGCAATTTCATTGATTTTGTTGTTTTCCAGCGATCTAAGATGGGAAAACAAAGTAGGGTTGAAACAAGATCATTAAAGCCCGTTAATATGTTTAATTTCCTGAAAGAAAACTTGGTGAAATATTAGTGATCGGTCAAAAACTATGAAAAATGTTTCCGCCTGCAGCTCATTAGGCCTATATAGAAAATACAATCACGAAGTAGAGTTAAAAACATCGTGTTAAAGCAGATATAAGCCTACGTCGGTATATATCCATCAATGTTCTCAGATTATCCGGAAATCATACTTTATGAAACATTGTCATGGTATCATGATTAAAATTTATGACACGTAAGTACGCTTTTGTAGACGAAATGTTCTGGGTGAAAGTATACTAATATTGTTGTTGTCCAGACATCTATGATGGGAAAACGAAGTAGGGTTGAAAACAATTATCCTGACTGAGGTTCACATATTTTAGAACAAATAAAATCACCAAGTAGGGTTATTTTTAAATCGACTAGTTCTGTTAGGATAAACGTAAATGTTGTGACAATTACGTAGGTTTCTACCATGATACTCAAGCCTAGTAGCGAGAGGAGGGGTTTTGTACGGGGGTTGTCAGCAAACCCATCGGCGAAGCTGCGACAATGAGCTTCCCTCCTACCAGCAAAGGGTGTTAAGCCCGAGTGACAAAACAGATTAGTCAGATGAGGTGTATTTATTGCCTAAAATAGTTTTACAAGCCCGTTTTTGAATGGATTCAGTGGTATGAGATTGTTGTCCCGTGATGCTGGAGTGCTAGATAACATCTCCATATTCTAAGATTGGTCTGACATACCCAATAAAATAAATTCTTAACTCCTCACGACTAAATCCAAACCGTTTAAGTGCACGCAACATAAAATGGTTTATTTTTAACCATATTTTTAATCTGCATGTGTGTCCCACCAGAGGTTGTTTAGAATCCAAAGACCCAGAACTTTGGCCTCCGGAACAAAACAAATAGGTTCATCACCAAATTGTTAAATTACAGAGTTGATGATGAGATTTATTAAAATACACTTGGAGGGCCAGGCACTTGGAGGGATTTAACTGCACATGATTATCATCAGACCACACCTTGAAATTATCTAGATCGTCCTGCATGTGACCATGACTGTTAATCTTGCAGTTATCTGCAAATGTCAGGTCATCAACATGATATCCAGTATTTTGATTGCGAATCTTGAGCTGCATCATTGATAAGTATTTGAAAACCTATCAGACCAAACTTAGCACCTTGAGGTATCCTTCCTTGAAGACTAACATAATCATAGAGAACCTTATTATACAATTATTATATAAATACAAAATTTGTGAAACATTGTCATTATATCCATGAACAAGTTGAACAATTGTCCTACCAGAGGTGCACTCATTTTAGAAAATTAAATTTACAAATGATTCTCGATAGACAACAGTTGAGTGTATTGAAATTTAAAACATACAAATAACAGTTCATTGTCCTATAGCCCTCCAATTAATAAGTGTGATATAATGTGAGAATTTGTAAATAAATTGAAAACGAAAAATTTCCACATTAGAAACATATATTATTATGAGTATGTTTAGCCAACTGATCCGTGAAAAATGTACCTCATTACTTTTTTTTATTAAAGATAAAAAAGTGAAAATGCATACAAATATTTCAGTCGGCACGAAACACGAACTTCGTACTACCTCTAATTTTGTTTTGTCGTCAGGTGTATATTAAATGTTAAAAAATATGTATAGCAGGTTCCTGCTTGATTGAAATTGATGACAAGTAAGTTCATTTTTGAAGACAATCAAATGTTCTGGGTGAAAGTATACTTCTAATATTATTGTTGTCCAGACATGTATGATGGGAAAATTAAGTAGGATGAAAAACATTATATTGAAATGCATAACAAGAATTATCCTGCCTGAGGTTCACATATTTTGGAAATTTAAAATAACAAAATCTCGATAGACAACACTTGACTGCATCGATATAGGCCTAAACAACAAGGTTGAGTGGAATACCACCCTCCATTAACAGGTTCATTATTTGTTTGAATTTGTTTCTCCAAATGTTCTCATTACATGTAACCATTTAAATAATTATGATATTTGTTTTAAAAAAATCAGACATACATTAACATATGATTTGTACAAATGTTGATGATTACGTTGTGTCGTACGTAGAAAATAGTGAAAATGCATACATTATTTGATCTGCAAACGTAAAACGTGAACTACGCACTTCATCTAATTTATTGCAATGAGAGGTAACTTCATTCAAGAGAAATTAGTGGCTCGATGCGGAGTGATTGATATTCATGACACGTAGGCCTATACTTACAATAATTTGAGATTTTGAAGACCATCAAATGTT